>OX030952.1:125832859-126280359 GCA_943735915.1 Pherbina coryleti | reverse complement strand
AATATCTTCGTGACTCTTTCAATAATTAAGCATATCAATTATAGAAAAGTTTTTCTATTGTATTTTCTAATATTTTTTTTTCTTTTGGTAGCTTATTCCACTAAACAACAAAATCAAGTTTTTTTTCCAAAATAACAAGGTTCCGACTCTGATAGAGGATTCTGATAGAGGGTACAAAAATAAAATATGCGTGTATCGGCGTTTATAGAACCCAGCAAACATTTTGACTCTTAAAAGAGTCTTTTAAGACTCATATAAATGAGCTTTTATCGTCATAATGCGTTCAAAAAAGACTCTTTTATGAGTACATTTTCGTAGGTTTCGGGCCTCAAAACATGAATCATAATAATGACTGCTTTATGCCTCATTTAAGACTCAAAATTAAGACTCTTTTAAGACTCATATTTAATACTCTTTTAAGACTCATAATAAAGACTCTTGTATAACTCATATAAATTAGTGTTTTTGGACTCAAAATAAAGACTCATTTAAGACTCATATTTAATACTCTTTTAAGACTCATCATAAAGACTCTTTTATAACTCATATAAATGAGTATTTTTTGATTCAATATTAAGACTATTTTAAGACTCATTTTAAATACCTTTATAAGATTCATAATAAAGACTTTAAATAAATACTTTTTTAGAACCCATATAAATGTCTTTTGGACTCAAAATTTAGACACTTTTGATAGTCATATTTAACAATCATGGAATAGAATCTTTAAAGACTCATACTGAGGACTAGTTCAGAACTCATAGAAGTAATTATGATCCGTTTAGGCTGAAATATATTTTTTGATTCAAATTTATTTAAAACTAGCATACCCGTTCCCAACGTTGCTTGGGAGTATAAATATATATAAAAACATATTTTCATATCTCTACGATATATTGGTCTTATGGCAACACTGCAGCATAAATTAACTGAGTGCAACTATCCACTCAAGAGACCAGCGCGGTGAGTTGTAGAATCTCACCTCTCTCTCTCAACAAAGAGCGTAAGCTATTGTTTGCTGTTATTTTGTGCTGCTTATACAATGGCAGTATGGATTAAAATGCATGAATTTTTGAATAATTAAATAAAAAGTTACCAAAAACGTAATACCCAGTAGCAGAGTCGCTTATTATAGCAATTGAATAGTGAAAGAATTATTAAAATCGGTTCAGCGGTTACCCCGTGATTGAACGATAAAAATCCAAGAGAACCTTTTTATATAATTGTATAGATATAGATATTTGATAGTTGAAAAATAAAAAAAATGACAACAATATCTTTTTTTAAACATTTCAAATAAAAAGTAATAGTAGAAAAATTTAAAGTCATTTTACAATCATATAAAAGACTTCTTTATGAGTCTTTTTATTGCGTACTCATAAAACACGCATAAAAAATACTATTTTTTGAGTCTTATTTTTGAGCAATCATTTTAGAATCATATAAAAGACTCCTTTATGAGTCTTTTTATTGCTTACTCTAAAACACGCATAAAAAATACCCTTTTTAGAGTCTTATTTCTGAGCAATCATTATACAATCATATAAATAACTCCTTTATGAGTCTTTTTATTGCGTACTCATAAAACACGCATAAAAAATACTATTTCTTAAGTCTTATTTTTGAACAATCATTTTAGAATCGTATCAAAGACGCCTTTATGAGTCTTTTTATCGCGTACTCATAATACACGCATAAGAAATACTCTTTTTGGAGTCATTTTTTTGAGGCACTCAGAAAATGTTTGCAGGGAAATCAAAACAAAAACTCATTTTAAGTTTTGACTAATTTCTGGCATTTAAGTTTAATTTTCAACTTTGGTGTAATCGAAGAATTATAGCAAATTTTTTGTGGAAAATTTAACCCGTTATATCCTTGTTTTGTGTGTCTTTTTTGCCTTTTATTACAAAAGGGTCAAAAAATACCCATAAATAAAGAATTTAGGGCGCTAAAATGTTCCACAAAAATATTTCTCATAGTATTTTACATAAATCTTCAGAATACATCTTTTACCCAAAATGTAAGGATAGCATGATCTATTATGGCGATTCACTATAAGAATGTTCAAAAAGGGGGAAACTTAAATCGCCCCTAAAAAAAGACTCACACGTAAACTTTAAAAACGCCGGTATACGTATATTTTTTTTTTTCCTATATCAGACTCCGTTGTCAGAACCTTGTTATTTTTTTTTTTTGTGTTGGACAGTGTTATTAACCAGCTGGAATACCCAGTTGTTTGATAAGCAGGAATTATGGTTGGAATTGTTACTCGCTGAGTGAATACGTTATTAAAGTTACATTAAAGTTGTATTCTTTTTCTTTATGACAAAATTAAAGGCGTTTTTGGGATGCGGAGAGAGCTACTTCAGCAACGCAACGGAAAATTTGTTGCATGAAATTATAACACACTAGTGTAAGATGCTATGGTAAAAATTATTATACATCAATAAAGGCTGGCCCTTAGCCCTTACAACATAAATAGACTAAAAATTCATGACACCATAAGCCTGTGGAGAGAGCCGCTGCAAGATTGAAAATTTAGCTATCATGCAACGGCGTTGCATTGAATTATAACTCGATGACTATATACACTACGGTAAATATTAAAATATAAAACAAAACTAAGTTAGACTTAAGTAAATGATTGGATCACAGTGAAAGTTATACAAGACTACTGATGAGTTGGCGTCAGTTGAAACAGTTTGTCTAGTCTGCTATGTTATTTGCTCTATACACAGCGGTTCTTGTTTTTAGTTGTGTTCTTCATAAACATACTTGGCCTCGAGATCAATAATTAATTGATCCTTAAAAATGAAAGTTTTTTACTTGGCCTTACGACAAAAATAAAAAAAAAAACAAAATTATAACGTCATCAGGTTGCAAAGGTAGCAGCTTTTGCAACAAAAATACAATGTTGTTGCTTGGAATTATTACTATTCCAAGAGTATTAGAGGTGATTAGAGGTGATTAGCAAAGGGTGACCAAAGGGTCTTCGACCTTATAACGAAAGTAATAACAACAATTTTTTGTACCACACAAGCACAAGGAAATTAAAATAAGAGTCACAACTATAACTTCACAGATATTAGAAGAAAAATCCAAACCCAAACAAGGATTATAAATAGTATTAGAAAAAGGGTTAGGACAAAGATTTGTACAACTACTAAGAACAGTAAAAATATAAGGATTAGGACAAGGGTTTAAACATACAGTGGTAAAAGGACAATAACAAGGATTTGGTGAAGGTTAAAGACAAGAATTCATTTAAGAATTCATTTAAGATTTCAGATTATTTCAGATTCAGATTTACAAAAGAATTAAAAGAAGAATATGGACCAAGTTAAGGATTGGGACAAGGACTATAAAATTGAGTCGACTAGAACTGGGACAAGAATTTGGACATGGATTAAAACAAAAATTTAAGCACCGTAAGTGCTAGAACGGTGCACCTGAGGTCAATGACTTCTATAGATGTCATATTGGTATTCTTGAGACAAAAACATTGATATACCAAACTTTAAAATCCGACTGTAAACACCAGAGATATGAAGAAATATGTCAATGCGCGACCCCTGCATTCGGTCCAAATAAAATTTTTTTTCGTATTGTCTTGCAAAAATGCGTCATATTCGCTGGTATACGGCGCACTTTTTTTTGAGGTACAGTCTAATGTACATATGTAGTATGGTTGTATGGAAGTAGTATGGTAAAAAATATTAAATAAATTATTAAAATAGAAAGAAAAATAACACCCTCATAATTTTTGGCAGATGGATAGGTAATAAAATGAAATTTCTGAAAATATTTTTTTTTCAATTTTTAAAGTGGGAAAAAATCCTATTTTTATGACTTGCAAAATTTGACCTTGAAGTTAAGAAACTTAAGAAAATAATTTTGTTTTTTTATATTTTTATAAAAATCAACTATTTATTTTCTTTTCGAAAATACCTCAAACGTGGAAATCGAGTTAGTTTTGTTGAATATATGATTTTTCAAGAGTAAGGCAATTTCACTTTTTCTCCCATTTTGCCGAAATTTTAATGTTACGTAAAAACTTTAAAAAGTTTTTTACTAAAATTAGTGTTTTTAATTCATGAGAAGATTCAATTCTGAAAGTTTGAGCAACATCGAAGGTGGTCAACCCCTATAAGTGATACGTTCACAATGGAATGTCTGATATGCTAGCTTTTCAAAAAACTAAATTTTAAATACATTTGCTGTTACTTTGACGAAATTTGTTGCAAGCTATATTTTAAACAAAACATTCGTCAAATTATTTACAAATTTGGCCAATTTTAAAACATTTTTTTCTTTTCAGTGTAGCATACTTTGAATTTTTTACACACGATATTGAACAATAGCCATGAAATAAGTCAAGTTTTGTTTCATTCAGACGGTTTTCTCAAAGTTATTTTTTCAAATCAAAAAAAAAATAGAATTAACTCTAACTTCAATGTTTCTCTTTTCTTTAAATCTTTATTTTTGCATTTCTAGAACATAAATTGAAAAAATTGTGCAGATGACTACACTTCAGCAACTCGGATTTAATTTGTCAAGAAATGTGCGAAAAAAAATTGCAGCAGAAAAGAAACTTTTTCCCAACTAGTTTTCTAACTTTTTGCATTTCTTCGCACTTTTCAGTGATGAGAAAGTATGACTTCACTTGCCCTTACAGTTAGTTATGCTTATGAGCATTGTTGACGGTATCTTGCCTTTTCTTTAATTTTTCCTGACAATTCCTAAGTATTTGCATTTTTCTTTATTAAAGATTTTTGGTTTTTTTCTTTCTCTTTTTTAACATTATCTAAGTATTGCTACACTCGTAGACGCCGGATATTGTCAATAGCAATTTCCGTAGCCAACATGCGTCTTGGCTTGTTTTTTTTTTTTTTTTTTGTATATGTATCTTTATTAATATATTTCTCTAGAGTTTTTTTACTTTTTTTTTGCAACATAATGTTTTCTTATTTCAGTAGAAACAAGCAACATTTGCACAGCAAATTAAATCAATTTATAAAACAAGCTGAAACAAATGGAGTTATATACATTTTACATGCAACGCTATGCCACACAACACGTCGTTGACTGTTGTAGAAAGATTACGTTACACGTTGTTAAGTTCTTTTATTTTGATTTACGAAGATTTATATGACATATAAAATATTTATCATTATAAATAAACAATTTTATGTCATACTTTCTTACGAGTAGGTATGCAAACGCATTTTTATTATTATTATTATTATAAAATACGTAACGATGAATTAATCTTACATAAAATTACCATGTAACACCTGTGACGTGTGATGTGCTTTGTGACTGATATTTATTAGGACTGCACCTATCATCAACTCTGAGAATTGACAGCATCTGTAACAGAAAGCAAACAAAAGCTACATTTATAAGATGTCACAAACGGTTCTTTGAAATTTCTACAAACTGACGAAGATATATCAGGGTCATAGTCAGGGGAGGGTTTTTGGGGTTAAACATAACTTGTATAGGTCCAATAAAGTATAAAAAAAGGCAAGAAAATTATTCATAATTAAATGTTGTCCCAAAAGCCACTGACATTTTAATTTTTAATGAAATGCATTTTTTTGTTAAAATGTTTGAAAATTTTTATTGAATTATTAAGTAGAGACAAGGAGGTCAAATAAAAAAATGTCTTTTTAAGAACGTCTTAAAAATCGGATAAAATTGGAAAATATTATTAATAATCGTTCAATAGCGTTAAAAATCTCTTTTAAATGTTTCATAAATGAGAGAATTTTAAAAATGGTTGAAACCTTCAATAAACCCTCAATAGAGCATTTTTAAATTGTTTTTTTTTTTTTCTTATCTGAGCACAAATTTTGTCAAAAATGTATCATATTATTTCAAAATATATCAAAAACAAAGAAAATGTCAAAATGTTTACAAATAAAGATAATAAAATGACAATTTTTTTCAGTGCAGAGGGTAGCTTCGAAAAAATTTTTATGTTTAAATATTAAAATGTTGACGAAACTGTGAAAAAAATAAATAAAAAGTCATTGAAATTATCTAATACACAAACCATTATTGATACTCTTCCCACTTAAAATCGATATTGTTCCTATCTTAACTACAAACCAGCTACAACATGTTTATGAATAATAAAATTTTAAAAGACTTTTTAACATTAAAAAGCTTTTTTACTGTTGAATGTTTTTAAGCAGTGGGGCCCAAGAAATTTTAAGAGCGGGCCAATGCTTAAAAATCAAAAAACAAACACAAAATGGCTTTGGACAAAAAATCAAATATAACAAAAAAAACAATTACAATGCAATAAAATCATATGTCATGAAGTACACTGCCAGTGCACTACGACAAGACTTAATTTCTTAACAATAACAATGCTTGCATGAAAAATTACTGGACACACAAATAAGGGGACAATCAGCTCCAGCCAGCATCGACATCATCGAATGTGCGTTTTTTATTTTGACTTTGAATGCATTGGTTTTTGTAAAGTTCGCTGGAAAATGTGCTGAACACTGAACGAGTGCGGCTTGTGTTGTTGTTTTTTGCAAGTGTTCTTTGATTTTGGGTCATCGCAAAGACAAAATTTAGATAGAAAAAAATTTTTATGGAGGGCCACGCGGGCCATACGGGCAACTACGTCGGCATGATTGTTTTAAGGCTATTATACGATATTTTTATGAATACGGCTGCAAATATATAGCTTAAATGCTCGTCTCGACCTTTCTTGTACACGCGAACCCATTTCCTCAAATTACCATGAGATGCTGGCATAAGTGGTGAGCTTGTCGCGATATCTGGCACCATTCACAGTAAATTCGATTCCAGCTGCATTTTCGGGGAAGAATGGTATGATGACACCTCAAGCTCAAAATCCACATCAAGTAATGTACCATTGCGAACCTTCTCCACAAAATTTACATTATTTTTTTTTAGGGAATTTTCACAACTTGTACACGTTGTTCGATCGTGAATTCCTCCATGATTACACCTCCGCTTATTGTTGACAGTTGTCTTAAATTTAGTACTCTACGCTCTTCATAAAAAACGTAGTGCCGAATCAAAATGACAGCGACGTTTGGGACAACCTTTAGAAGAAACTACCATCCACTTCTAATTTAAAATACGAAAAAAATCCTTAGAGCATGACGAATTTGGAAAGCAAACCTTTGAATATTTACAATTATTATTTAATTAAATGATAATCAAAAAATTTCTTCGAAAATATACTCAAGAATCTCATGAAAAAGCCATTGCCACTTAAAAAAGAATACATTAAAAAAAATAAATTAAATTTGTAAATACATAAGTGACCAATTGAACCCGTAGAACTCAAATATTTATAATTTTTTTTTTACACTATTCCACTCAAAAATATGAGTTTTCAATTTTAGTTGATTAGAAATGAGAAGAGAAAATTACAAATGCGAAAGGTTAAAGCGTAGGAACCTCTAAGGTGGCAGTCGAGCGCGCTACCTACTCGAACACTTATCTTATCCTTGTTTGCATCACTTTCCTAATCCTTCCCTCAATTCTTTGCCAAATTTTTATTTTAATCTTAAACACACTAATTTTCAATTCCTTGTTCTTTTTCTTATCCCATTTCTTGTTTCTTTTTTTTTTCATTTTAGCTTTCGGTATATTTAGGTTAATTTCAGGGGTTCCCTGAGAAGCCTCATGAAGCCACTAATTGTTTTTTTTTTTTTTTTTGTGTTTTTAATGTTTCACCGAAAACCTTAACTTTACTGTTGTTTCATTTACCGTAGCGCCAAAAGTCAAGAAGTTAAAATTCCATGCAATATTTTTTCATTGTTGTTGCATTTCTACTGCATTTAGCGATTGCCTCCACGATATCGTGGCTCCACAAATTTTATTTTAATATTCGTTGAGCTCAAAGAACCATTTTTTGCTGTTGTTAAATAATATATTACATAGCACTTCTACTCACCAAATAATAATTCCATGCAACGGTATTGCATTTTCGTTGCATAAGTTGCTACCTTCGTGACGTGACAACGTCATAATTAATTTTTTTATTTTTGTGAAAAGGTCAAGTATAAGTTCCTCATGTCCATTTTATAACATATACCGTATCGCATTTACTCACCGAGTAATAATTTCATGTAACACCGTTGCATTATTCAGACATTTTCGATCTTAGAGTGGTTTTTTTTAGCGGCCTTATGATGTCATATATATTTTTTTTTGTCCATTTTTATTAAATGGGTTGAAAACCAGTCCTTACTGGTATATAATACCTCTAAACGTAGCACCATAGCTCGTTATAATAACAAAATCTTTGCAGAATCAATGCAGTCAACTTTTTGAAATTTTGCGACTAGCAAAAGAGTAGAAAAACATTGCTTTGACAAAGTATAGCGCTTCTATAATTCCTCTTTGGTTTTATTGATCTTGCGCTTATTAGCTTGTCAAAGTTAGTGGACTGCTAGAACCACTGAAACTACTGATGAGTCGGAGTAGCGTCCGACGAAACCATGGTCTAGTCAGCTTGGTTTAAGTTCTGCAAAGAACTTGTTGTTGTAGCAACCTGTTGCTTCATGAATTATTTGGCATTAAGCTCACAATATAATTCTTAAATAATATGTTTTTTAAGAATTATAAAAGAAATAAACTTATTAAAATATGCCACAATTTTATAACTCAGTTTCCCAGTTGTTTTGCTTAAACAGCTCCCACCGCACCCAGAAAACTTTTTTTTTTATATCACGTATACTCAGCGAGTAACAATTTCATGCAACGCGGATGCATTTTGGAAAAATGCGTTTTTTAACTTTTTTGGAACCCTACGTTAAAACGTAATGATGTCAAGACAAAAATAAAAAAATGCAATACTCCATGACTTTCGCTTTAAAATTGGATTTCAACAAATTTTAAAAAATGTCCCCCAGTGCTTTTAATAAAAAAGAAACCAATGAATTGGCCATTTCAAACCTTGTAAGAACTTTAACCGAGCTTCTTATGATCAAATTGTAATGTACCTACTATTAAATGTCTGTAAACAAATTATAGAGAATTGAACCTATACCAACTCCAAACGCCCAATGTGCATGTTCTCAATAAACTTTACACTGTTTTCAGAGAGAAGGTGGTCGATCAGAAAAACTAATTTCGAAAAATTTCTGTGTCAGCTGGGGCTCCCACCTCAGACCTAATTGTTCATAAAATTAGTATTGAAGGATCCACGTATGCTAACGCCAGCACTTTTGTGTTGTTTTTCTTTTTTTTTTTAATTAACAAGGAATAGAAAAAAAGATACAGTAGTTTCGACTATGTCGCAACACAAAACGTAGAATTATTCAAATCGCTTTTGATGACATCTTTTTTAAAAAATATTTAGCAAAATATTTATTCCATACACCTGAGCATATGACCTTTAAAAGGGTGCCGGAGAGGGTTAATATGTATCACCGGAATCTGTCTGAGGGTTAATATGTATGTATCATAAAACCGGAAACTGTCGATAAATAGGTAGCAAGTTTAAGCAAACAAAAACATCAAATGTTGGCTTTATATTTCATGTAATTGTGTAAAATTTATATAAGTTAGAGAGTTCTAACATGAATTTTTGTCGCATTGAGGATCAAGCAGACCAACAAGTGCTAACATCAACATTGTACGATCAGTACTTTAGGCCCACCAAAGGCTCAAAAAGTTATATAAATACCGACACCTGATCACTATCAACCACCCTACTTACCTCCGAGAATGACGTATTCTACGTCAAAAATTAGATCAAGGATTCAGATAGGGATTGTGACAAAATTTGGAAAGCATTTAAAATACGAATTAGGAAAAAGATTGAGTCAAGGTGTGCGACAAGAAATGGGACAAAGATTATAAAATTTATAAATGTATTCGGAAAAAAACTAGGACAAGGATTTTGACAAGGATCCAATAAAGAACGAGAACAAGGATTTGGCAAAGGATTAGGAAAAGGATTCAGACAAGGACTGAGACAAGAATTTGGTCAGGGCTTAGAACAAGAATAAGAAACAAAATTGAAACAAAAATTTTGACACGAGGTGGGACAAGGATTTTGAATTGGCCTAAGACATAGATTAAAACAACAATTTGTTGAAGGATTAGACCAAGAGGTTAGACAAGTATTAGGTCAAACTTATGAACAAAGATGAGCATGGCGTCAAGTTTAAGGGTAAGGGAAAGTATATAGACGAGAATACGTTGCACAGTGCTTTGTCCCCATATAGTGAATCGGCAAAATTAGAGAAGTTATCGCAGAAAAATGAAATTTGGTGTGCTGCTTCAAAATATGTTAATTAAGAAAAATTCGAAGTTTCGGAAAAATCGGTGCAAGGACATGACTACCTCCCATACATCTTTAAATTTAAAAGTTTAATTTTAGCTATAATTGTATATAGAATAAATCGAAAGTTGGTAACTATCTGTTAAAATATGTCTTTTAGCTTAGTGGTTAATTTTCTTTCATTCGGTGCAAGGACATGACTACCTCCCATATATAATTTTTCTCAAAAACTAAATTGCAACTACATTAGTGATCAGAATGCACTGAAAACTTATAACAACTTATAAATCTATATTTTTGGGCTCTCTGGGAAATTTCGCTTCATTCTATACCAGGAAATGACCATCTCCAATATATCCTTTTTCTCAAAAACTAAATTTTAGCTACATTTGTGATCAAAATGCACTAAACACTAATAACAACTTATAAAACTATGTTTTTTAGCTCTCTGAGAAATTTGGCTTCATTCGATACAAGGAAATGACCATCTTCAATATATTCTTTTTCTCATAAACTAAATTTTTGCTACATTTGTGATCAAAATGCAAATAATTTAATATTCTCTTTAAAAAGGGTCATAAATAAATTTGTTTCTACATTTTTTTTTTTTTTAGCTTTGAACCAAGGATTTCAGGTGGAATACCTATTCAGTCAAGTCTGCCTTGGTTCGAAACGGGGTGATAGATTAGTGGGAAGGAAAGGGCAATCAAGTGAAACATATGTAGGATGTTCTAAGTGTGGTGGAAAGCCAAAGAAACATGTGAATTTGAATCAGATGCAAGTGTTATGCCTTTACCTCAGTCAATTCAAGTTATAAAGGCAATCTCATCCACAAACTTCTCTACCATCAACTACAACTTCAAGTCGTAAATATTGATGAATTTTTAATTTCAGTTGATTAGAAATGAGGATAGAAAATTTAGAAAGGTTTTAAAGCGAAGGACCATGGCCTAGCCGGGAATCGAACTCGGGACCTCTGGGGTGGCAGTCGAGCACGCTACAAACTCGACTACCGAGGCCGCCTAAAATGTTTTTCTCTTCTTTTTTTTTCAAAATGTTTTCTTTCTAAATGTATTTCTCAATTTCTTTGAATTCATCATTTTTTTATGTGTTTTGTAGACCTAAGTGACGATAGTTCCGGATCCGACATTAATAAGAAATGAGCCATTAAATCTCTATTTGTATTTTCTCTCGTCGTTTTTCTTGTATGGGATAATAGCAAAATGTACATAACAAGTCATATCGTCAGCTTATTATTAGCACACACAACAACAAAGTGCAGTGTGTTCATGGAGTAAATGAGTTGAAACATATGGAAAGCATTGAAACGAAAAGCAAAACGGAAAACATGAATCAGCTGTTTACAAACAAATGTTGATTACTTGATACTTTTTACTGGATGTCGTTCGTTTACTTTTTGTGATATTTTTTACTGAGAGAGTAAAATCAGTCTTACTCTCCCAGTAAAAGTTACTTGATATTTTTTACTCGAAAAGTTCTCAAACAGACCTACAGTCAATAAAATTGCACAGATTGCAAAAATTGAATTGATTATTGAACGTCGCTGGAGCCCTTTACTTGGAAAAAATTATATAATCATATTTTAGGCCTTTGTAAAACTAAAAAATATAGATGTTTTAAAAAAATACAAAATTTCAAATTTCCGGTTAAAAATCTTAAATTTTTTTTTTACTAGTGGTTAGATTTGTTAACAAAGCATATAAATGCAAAATAAAAAATCGCCTACTTTTTATTTATATATTTTTTTAATTTTCTCAAAGTTTGCAAAACTTTAGGGTTTCCGCCAAAAAAAACAAAAAATATTCTTTCAATTTTTGGTAAGTTTTTGTCACTATTTAATAAAAATTATACACTACATCAAAATTTGATTAATTTTTTATAGTAATAAACAAAAGAAATTGCATAAATTTATTTTTTTGAAATTTTGGCAGTACCATAAACTTAGGTCTTTGTAACTTTTTCTGAAACTTAGGAAATATGTCTTTAAAAATTGATATCATTTTTACATTTCCGGGTGAAAAATCTAAAATTGTTTTACATATTCTATTTAAGCTCTTTAAAATGTACTAAAATCACAAATAAAAAATTACCTACTCTTAAAAAAAAAAATTTTTCAGTCTATCAAACTTTTGCATTTTAGGGAATTCCAAATAAAAAATCGCAAAAGTTTTCGATGGCACAAACAACATTTTATATAAAATATTTACAAAAAATAATTTTTGTTTTTTTGTTCCTATAGTTATAAACAAAACTGTTAAGTTTCAAAGCAATACAATAAAAAATGAAATTTTAAAAATTTGTTTTGTAACACAGTAAAAACCATTTTTCCGTTCAACAGTTTTACCTCAAACGTTTTCTGACTTTAGCGCCCTCTACTGTTAACAAAAAGACGAGTTGATAAATTCTATTCACGAATTTATTTAAGGTACTTTATTAGCTTTACAAAAATGTATATTACTTAAATATTCTAAGCACTTTATTTTATTTTAATTTTGCCTATGGGACAAAGCACTGTGCGTTGTCACGTCAAAACCTACAGGTGTGTACCTATGGTGTGTACAAGCCAGCTGCATTCTTTTTTATCGATCTTAAGAAAGTGCTAGATTTTGCATTGAAAATTTTCGATTAGATGTTTTACACTTTAAACTCATTTATATTTGTCATCAAACACCCTCACTCTCCCCCCCCCCCCCCCCCCAGAGAAAAACTTGACTACGGCCCTGACATATACATATATTTGTTATGATTTTTTTGCTTTATTTTTGTGCCACAGTAACAAGGATAGTTTCCGCTTGTGTCCTTTGCATCTGCAACTGCATAATTTTACTTAGTTGGCTATTTTGCAGTAATTCATAAAATTGCTGAAAAGCATAACATTTCTAAATATTTGTGAATTTTTCTCTTTGAGAAAAAATGAAAAACGAACCTTTAAATAGAATTCAAGGCAACTTGATGATGATAAAAGTAAATACAAAGAGGTAGAGAGAAAAAATAAAAAAAAGAATACAAAAATGCACTGTTTGCTTTGCTAGTTTTTCATTTAAACCCTTTTTTTATTTTATTTGTATTGTTGCAGTTTTTCACTTTATTCTAACTTTACAACTGAAGCGTTACTTAAAACAAAAAAATCTCAACAAAGAAACTATTTTTAAAAATAAATAATGCTGAGAGGTATCTATACCTACACGAGTATTAAGTAAGTTAAAATAATTGAATGACCACTACACATGGTTGAATTATAAGGTTGTCTTGGGGCTGATCGTACTCTCTTCTCAGTACCCAGAATTGTCAAAATCACGGAAAAGCACAACAACAACTTCGAGGGCTTTACATTTTGTCAATTTTCGCTATCAGATTTTGTTTGAGCTGTCAGCATCGATTTGGCATTTGTGGGCACTTGCTCTCACCCTTGTGACAACCTTATTATTCAAACATGCCACCACGCCTATTCCCACCACAAACTGGTGTAATCAAAATAATAAAATTAAAGCACACAAGTAAGTACAGAACAACACAAGTCGCTCTCACTGACGCGTACCGCATTGAAAATTTTATCGCTCTCGTTCACGAGTGCATATAACTTTGAAACAAAATCTCATTCCGTGTACTTACCAGAACGTACGCACTTACGGACGAGAACGCAGATGAGACTTTTAGTGCTCATAAGACAATTCACAAGAATCAAAACATGTTGCAGTAGCAGTTAATTTAGCTCCACGGTGAGTGAACTTTTATGAAAAACACACTTAGATGATTCAATGGCTAAAAGGTTATACCGAGATATTGTATCAATAACGTTTGGCTGTTGGAACTCTTAAAGGAATTCTTGCCTGCTTGTGTTTAATTACCTAGGTCCAGAGGGATTAATTCATCAAAAAATCATCGATGCTTCAGCCTAGTATACTGTAGAAACCAAAATTTCTCGACATATAATCCCACACCCGAAATATTAGTATGGAGTCAAAAATCTTTGGGTGGACAAAAAATGCAACTACAGTACAACCTAGCTCAATGCTACTGAGTTTATATTGCGTTTCATATTAATAACCCTTGAACGCAGCCAACGAATGTCGCTAATTTTCTTAAAAATACGAAAGAATATGGTAAAAAAAGCAATCCGGACGTAAGAGAAAGATATGCAAGAGGGAGGAGCGTGCAATCATACGCGAGGCAAGTAACTCGACAGTCAGTTGTTCTCTTCTGGCAAGAAGTTGTAACACCAAGTCAGTGTCGCCAGATGAAATTACCACCAGAATTCTCTTTTTCTCACACTTAATTCCCACAAATTACCACACTCGCTAAATACCTCAAAATACCACAAAATACCTCAAATTACCATAAAATCCCTCAAATCTTCTTTTGAGGTATTTTGAGGTATTGTGGTATTTTGTGGTAATTTGAGGTAATTTATGGTATTTTGAGGTATTTTGTGATAATTTGAGGTATTTATTTTCCCACGCGTGGTAAAAATCTCACATGCGGTATTTTTTTTCCCACGCGAGAGATTTTTACCACAAAATACCATGGGAATTCCCACATCCCACAATCGTTGAAAAATACCATAAGCAATATTTATCGTGCTTTTCTGGCAACATAGCACCAAGTGTCAAAAACAACAGTTTGCCGTATATTGCAATGATGCCCTCATATTTGTGGAACTAAAATTAAAGCAATTCCAAGCCTCCTTAAACGGCATAAGACTGTGAAACTGGATTTTGAAATTAAATACAAAAATACAGTGCTATTTGCATACAATTTGCGTTTCTGCTTGCAGGTCATATTTTCTGATGAAAAAAAAAAAATGGAACCTTGATAGACCAGACGGCTCACACTTTTACTGGCGAGATTTGCGAAAAGATTCTCGCCACTTCTCAAAGCGGAACTTTGGTGGTGGGTCAGTATTGGTCTGGGTAGCCTTTTCAGCGCAAGGGACTCTGGAAATCCAGTTTACGTCATCTAGAATGAATAGTGCCGAGTACATCACTATGTTACAAAGCAGTTTACTACAATTTTACGAAAACATTATGAACAAAACTAGATTTTCCAGCATGACAATGCCCGAATACACACTAGCGCGGATATAAAAGCTTGGCTCGAGCGAAATTTTGACATTTTATCTCTCGTTAAATGTTGCGTTATGTGGTCAATTTGTTGAATGCGCTGAGCTTTGTGGTGAAGTAGGAAATTGGGCTAAGCGCATATTGTCTTCACTTATTAAACATAAATGAAATTAATTAGAAAATCCTGAAACAATTTATCCATCGAAAGACTCATGTTGCTTATGAATTCATTTCATAATTCAATTAATATGAAGTATTACTGAACATATAGCGTATTTTTAGCATTAACCAAAAATGAAAAAAATTTATACTTCAAGCATGACTGCATGCTGTTCAACGTGAGTAATAGATTTCAAACAATATGTACATACACATTTCTGGTATGCAAGACAAGTTGGAAGTTGGATGTTAGTTTCATTTCATGTACCTTAAAAGCAATGAAAATCTATAGAAAAAACTGTACATGAAGCAAATACAATTTCCTGCGATTTTGGGTTACTGCGCTATTTTTGAGATTTTTTTTAGCGCAGTATTTAGCTTTAGCGCAAAACAAAAAGTAGCCCTGCTTATCATATGAAAAAGATAAAAAAATGAAAATGTCATTAATTTTTCCAGGGACCGCAAATAACGATTATCGCTATCAATCAATCCTTTTATAACAATTATTTTTTTGTCGTTATTT
The DNA here is from genome assembly GCA_943735915.1 of Pherbina coryleti. Lineage (NCBI taxonomy): Eukaryota > Metazoa > Arthropoda > Insecta > Diptera > Sciomyzidae > Pherbina > Pherbina coryleti. The sequence continues at coordinate 126,264,308 of OX030952.1, read as the reverse complement.
TTTCGATCAGAAATAAAAATTATTTTTAGTCGTTTTTTTCAATCAGAAAAAAAATCATTTTGTGACTATTATTTTTTCGATCAGAAATAAAAGTTCCTTTTGATCGATATTTTTAAGACCAGAAATAAAAATCAATCATTGATCGATATTTTTTCGATCAGATTAAAAAAATTATTTTTTGATCTATATTAAATCGATCAAAAAAGTAACATGCATATAAAGATATAAATTATAATAAAATGAAAACTTAAAAAAGCGCTATAACTCGAAAACAAAAGAAGATAGGAAAAAATAAAAGTGGTTTTGGCTTTTCTAAAGAGGGTGGGTGGCATCGAAATCTCGACGCGCAGGTACAGGGGTTAGTCGATATGATAACCTTAAAAATTAGAAAAAACGCCATATCTTGAAAATGAAACAAGATGGGACACTACTTATATTTTGTGCTTCTATTTTCTACAGCTATTTTCTACTAATATTTTCTTTAGTGTTCTAGTACTATTTTCCATCAATATTTTCTACTACTATTTTTTGCAATCATTTCATGCTACCAGTTTGTCTACTAATCCTACTAATATTTTCTTGTCTAAGGTCTTATTCAAATTCTTGTCTTGGTCCTTATTCTAATCCTTGTCCTAATCCTTGACCAAATCTTTGCCTGATCTAATCCTTGCCCAAGTACTAATCCAAATCCTTTTCCAAATCCATGTCTAAGATCTTGTCCTTATCTTCGTCAAAATCGTTGTTCAAATCCTTGTCCAAGACGACTAGCTAACTTGGTAACGTGGGTTCAAAGCAATAACTTCTTTCTTTTAACTCAAATCAGTTTTATTTGTAAATATTGATTTGATTGAAATTTCAATCGATATTATTTCAATCTTGAAATAATTTTTATTTCTGATTAGAAAAATATAGATCATTGATTCATTTCTATTTCTGATCGAAAAATAACGATCAGTAATAATTTTTATTGCTGATTGGAAAAAATTCCATTAAAAAAGAACTTTTATTCTGCTTGAAAAAAATATCGATCAAATAAATAATTTTTATTTCAGATCGAAAAAATAAGGATCCAAAATAATTTTAATATATGATCGAAAAAAGAATTGATCACAAATAATTGAATGAAGATGATTTCTTTCTTAAAAATCATGAAAAATAAATTATGCCAAAAACGGAATCTCTGACTCACTAGCTTCATATTGCTATTTTAAAAATTATTTTACATCTTTTTATATATGATCTTTTGATGTAAAAATTAAAAAATAACCGTTATTTTCTATCCTTGAATTTTTCATATTTTTATTAAAATCATATTCAATATAATAATAATGCCAGATAAAATATATTCTGTTCATAAAATAACATTTTATATTAAGTAGCTAGTGAATAAATTAATAGAAAAAAGTAAAAATATATAAACGAAAATACTTAAGATGCGTCATTTAGATCAGAGTTGTAAATCCTATAGCTCAATTAGCTCTTTTAGCTCACTTACAACAACTTCAATATTTCAGTGTTTGTTGTAATTCGAAGAAATGACTGTCGGCGCATCGCGCTGCGACAGCAAGAAAAAAAGTGTGCATAGAATTGTTGTTGTTTGCTCGCGTCGAAAGATATCAAGGTTATTAATGCTGTGTATATTTTGTTGGTATTTTCTAATAGCGCACACTCAAGTGATGGCTAGTGTTTTTGTTGTGACATTTTCAATTTTACTTGTTTTTTATTTTTTAAGGACTATATTAGCTCAGTGTACACATGTTGTTCTTGTTTTTCATTTTTTCGTCGCCATCGAAGATCTAATTTTTTTTTTTTTTTTATTTTAAATTTTTGATCCAGCTCACTGCCACGACACCACTGATTTAGATTATAGTTAAAAAAACGACTTGAGATTGGTAACCTGGCAAAAAATGCTACGCTGCTACACTAACGCAAGCTCAGTTCACTGTAGCAGCGTAATACTTTAACGCAATTGCGTTATGAAGCAGTTTTAAATATTATGATACCTGTATTATCAACATGTTTATCTACGCAAGCTGTTTTTGAATTGCATTATGTGGGCAATTTCTTGAATGCGGTGAGTTTTTAGAATGCGCTTCAAACAAAACTAAAACAACAAAGGATTCTGGCATTGCAGCAAGTTTAAAGTTTGATTCAAGTTTGTTTGTACTCTTAACATCGAACACGTTCGACAAATTTAAAAAACCATTGCGTGATCGGCAAAGCATCATCACAATCAAACACACTTCATATGGTTAACAGCATCTTCTTCGACCTTGTTCGCTTCGAACATTTTATCTCTATGTTTAAGGCGACATAAAACTTTTGCAATTTTGGCTCGCTGCAAAAATATTTTCTCATTTTTTTTTAAGCGTCATTTGTATTATTGCGCTATTGCGTTACTTTTTTTAAAAGAAGTGAATTAGCGCAGTAACGCATTTAAGTGCTTCAACGCAATAGCGTAACGCAGCGCAGCGTTACCCATGTCTACAGCATACTAGCTACCAAAAATAAAATTTTGACAGCTACCTTTTTGCTGTCAAAAACTCATTGCGTTTCTTATGGAAAGTTTTTTTCCGTCTCCACAGCAAACTAGCCTTTAACCAAGAGTCCTCAAAAATCAAAATAGCTTTCTCAGAGTTTAATACAGCATTCTGGAAATATGAAGCAAAATTAGGAAAAACAAAAACATAGATACTTTACGTGGTAAAGTGATGTACTTTTAAGCGGAATTTTAATTTTAGAAACAAACAAGAACTTAACTTTGCTGAATGACGCAATTGGAGGCGATAGCGAGAGTTTAGATTTTATGGATCTCAGAGGTATTCTTGAGTTTATTTATTATTAATAAATCAAGTGCAAATTCTCAGAACAAATATGTCTTAAGCAAAAAATTTTAAAAACAAGCCAGATTGCTTGTTTCCCTCTTATGGAGAATTTTGTATTTAATAAGCCATTTCACGGTCACTTTACTTGAGAATTCTGAGTTAAACTAGCAATAAATTTAGCAGAAATCCATTTCAACTAAGCCCATATCTTTTTGAGGAAATTTTTCTAACGTAACGAGTTTAAAATATTCTTATACCTGGCTATGTAAGTTTGTGTGAAAAATTTCACTCAAGATAGCGACAAGAATCTATGAGTATATTACAACGAAAGAATTCCTTTTTCAAGAATCTCCTCTCAAGATAAAACCAAACTGGCATTTTTCCAACAAATTAATAAAGTTCTTGGGAACCCATTCTACTACGGCAAGACCAATGTTTTTTTTAGAATTCAAACACATTGTGGCTAAAAAAAAAAGGAATTTCATTTCCATTTTGAAATCTGATATCAAAGGCGCAGAATAAACTATTTATGACAAAAACAAAACAAAAAAACAAAAAAACAAGAGAATTCTTACCCAAAATGCTGCTGGTAAACAAGATAGAAGAAAAAACCAAAGAGAATAAAAATAAAACACAAACATAAATAAGTCTTTCCACTGAAGGACATCGAAGTACTTTAGCCAAATTAGAAACTGTGGTCATGACAAAGCAACAACAAGGCGACAAGTTATTGTTTGTGCTTTTATTTATTTTTGTTATTATTATTTTTTAAGTGAAAAATAATCCCAAACCCACCAAGTAAGAGAAAACAACATCAAAAGTAATAAATATCACTTGTAATGATATAGCTTTAGGGTCTCTAAATTCTATGCAAACTCTTAGCGCTATCCTTTGGAATCTGTGCAAGCAGCTAATTTTCAAATAAATAAATATTAAAAATTTCCCAACTTCTTTTGACTAACGGCAAATGAGATAGGAACATCAAAGAAGGCCAAAGTTATGCAAGCTTTAAATATTAATGAGTTTAAAATAGACTCTTCTGTGTTATCTGTGAAGCATAAAATGAGTTAGAAAATAAAATCAGTTTCGAATAATACATAAAAAAGCCTGCAAAATTATGCAAACTAGGGATGGGAAACTGCATCTGTATTTTTTTTTTATTTTTTGTATTTGCTTAACAGACACATCAGCCGATTATTTTATTATTTAACTAGCGATACCCGGCGCGCGTTGCTGCACCCAGCAAGTTTATTGGAAATGTTAAGTAAATAAAAGCGTCTGACACCACGCTCATGTTTCACTGCCCATTACAGTTTCCCAGTAGCAGAACATCACTCCCAGGTGACAATTCCATTATGAGTTTCAATGTCCTGTGATTTAAGCTTCCGTAGCTATTCTGTATAGAGTATCGGGCTACACCCCCTTTTCCAATGCACAAACCAGTTTTCCAGTAGAAAGACTTTGGCAATTAGTAACTCCATACTGAGTTTTATTGTCATGAGACGTTTAGTTCCTAAACTATTTAATATCAAAAATTTGACTTGTGTTTTCGAAGCCATAACCCCTTTTCCTATGTCCGTCCCAGTTCTCTTGTTTATTTATAAAAAAACTTATTGAATGACACAATGTCAATTCTATAAAGTAAAAAGTCAGCCGTTTGTTTCCTTTGTTCATTTATAAATTACAGGAAAACCACCGTCAAAACATGTGTAGAAAAGTTGCATGCAGCGAAGCAAATAAACATACGTACATACATACATACATCAAGTCGGATTGAATCTCATGCACTGAACACATTGACGACTACACGACTTTACGACACGAAATGAAGAAAGAGTCAACAATCTGAAAATATCATACGATTGTTTCATTCACTCATACACAAACTCTTATATTTGCGCTTTTGTCGCTCGTCAAATTAGAAATAATTCTATACCGGCGTCAGCAACATACCTATGTCGCCGCGAGATTTTCGCCACATTCACCTCCATATGAAAAGCATGTAAAAACAATTTGACAGATGTCGTAATGTCGTTGCCGTCGTCAATGTGTTCAGTGCATCATTCTCATAAAAAAAAATCCTCAACATGCTAAAGGTGGTCAGGGAATCCCCTTTTAACAAAACTGTGTTAGATTAATTCTCCATATCAAAAGTACTATGAACATATTAGAATGTACTTCGTTCCAATTAGCTTTAAGCGCAGCAAAGTATGTATGTATATGTATTTGTTTATTTGTTTTGTTGTTTTGTGCTTGCTGGGAACAAAAAGATTATAGTAGAGAGCAACATGCAGTTTATTGAGGCTCTCGCAGCACAAACGCATGAAAAGCTAACGATCAAGCAATGCATGGCATTGTGGATGATTTTTTAAAAAACTTAACACTTTAATTAAAGATACTTATTATTGAAATTTTGAAAAGAAAATAACCAATGAACCTTTTTTAGCACAAATGTGATATTTTAAAACTAATTTCAAAAAAATCGGACCAGTACTTTTGGAGTTTTGCGGACACAAAAAATGTTCACTTTCATTTCATATAATAGTATAGATTAATATTGTTGCGTCGTGTTACTAGAAGTTATTACAAAGCAAAGGTGAATGAAATTTTAGGAAAAATACGTTATATTATGCAATTTTACTACGACCAAGAGAAGAATGCGCCACAGTCATGTGAAAAGATTTGTGCTATTTATGGTGTAGGTCCAATCAATCAATTACCAAGAAATGGTTCGCTCGCTTTTGTTCTGAAAATTTTAAAGTGAAAGATGCACAAAAAAAGCCTGTGAAAATATAGATAAATGTTTTATGCCATATGAATAAAGCTAGCTCGACATTTGGGTGCCTCACGAATCAAGTGCATGGGCGAATGGACGACGCTAGGCCACAGACATCTTTGTTGACCCGCAAAAAACTAAGAGACTTTGATGGGGAAGTTTGGATGTATCCTCGGTATAATTATGAATTTGCACCATCAGATTATCATTTATTCCGATACATATCTCCAACCTTCCCTTGCTGAAAAAAAAATTATTATCTAAAGACGACAGCACCTGTATCACTTTTCAAACATAAGATCCCCGAACTCTACAATACGGATAAAGTATGAGCACTATTTGGATTAATAAAATGTTTTTACAAAAACAAAAACAAAAAAAAATAAGTTAACATTAAAAAACTAAAAAACGCCAAATACTTTTGTCCTAATGCAATATTTTAGTGTTTTAGAACATTTAAATATTTAAGAGCACCCTTTACCTTGGCGATTCAAAATTGAATGCCTCGCTAAACATTAAATTACACTAAATTTATAAAAGACAAACAAACGCTTTTTTTATCGAACAAATAAAATATCACACTTTCAGATGATATATTTACAAAGCAAGAGGGGCATATGTTAAAAATTAACGCCGTTATCGTCGGCAAAAGAATTAGGAAGCGCTCAAAAAATAACATAGCTGTATCCATTCCAAAAAATTTCAATAAAAAAAGTAGTTTTGCTACCCTCATGACTCTGGTACCGACAAGAATGATTAATTTTCAAAGTATGTGATGTAAGAACATAGTTCGTTCTGTAAGGATCTATTTCCAAAGACTCAACAAAGAAATCCAAAATCTTCAGATATTGATATAAATATTGATATATTGATATATTGATATATTGATATATTGATATATTGATATATTGATATATTGATATATTGATATATTGATATATTGATATATTGATGTATTGATATATTGATATATTGATGTATTGATATATTGATATCTTGATATATTGATATATTGATATATTGATACATTGATATATTGATATATTGATGTATTGATATATTGATACAGTTCCGTGCACATAATGAAGAACGATTTCATCGTATTCATTTTTGACCTGAATTTCAATTTAATTTAAACTAAACCTAACTCTTACTCTTACCACAATGTACCCAAGAGACGAAGTTTGAGGAAATATTATTTTGTTGTTGTCTAATGCACAAACAAATTCTCAGGAGATTTTTTTGCTAACATGTTGCTAATTTGAAGCGTGCACATAATTAAGAACGATCAGTATATTCAGTTGATAAGGTCATTTCAGTTGATTTAAATGTACTGCACGGCTATTAAAATATTGTAAACATTAAATTGATTTCAATAAAAGTTAAAAATAAGAAAAAAAAATTTGGGAAAAAAGTAGTCATATGACCCTATGACTCGCGAGTTGATTGTGAAATTGTTTAATGAAAAAAAGTCGTATAGTGAAATCGCCAATATTATAAAATGTTCAAAAACGATGGTTTTTAATGCTATTCGACATTTTCAAAAATATTCAACTCCAAAGAATGTGCTCCGAAAGCGTAAACAACGTAAAACGACTAAAATGGAGGATAAACTGATTGTTCGTGAGTCAAAAACTTTCCGCACAAATCAGCTAAACAGATTTTAGTAGCTGTTTTTGGTGAAAATGCGTCTGGACCTTCCGTGGATACAGTTAAATGTCGTTTCAGAGAAGCTGGTTTTTGGACGTGTTTGGAGGAAGACCCCTTTAATGTCCAAGCAGAATCGTAAAAAAAGAATTAATTTTGCTAAAAAATATGGGCACTGGACTGTTCAAGAGTGGAAAAAAGTATTATTTTCTGATGAAACGAAGATTAATTGAGTATGGTCAGATAGCAGATCATATGTTAGACGCCCGGTACAAACTGAGTTTAGCCCAAGGTACACACTCCCAACACTTAAGCACGGCGGAGGTAACATAATGGTAGGGGGCGGTATGTAATGGCGCGGTGTTGGTCTACTAGCCAAAATTGAGGGTCGTATGGACAAGTTCCAATACACAGACATCTTGCAGAACAATTTGATACCATATGCAGATGAAAACTTACCCGTGTGTTGGATACTACAACAAGATAATGACCCAAAATATACTGCTGGTCATACGAAGAAGTGGTTTACAGACAATAAGGTAACAGTATTGGATTGGCCATCGTGTAGTCCGGATCTCAATCCGATTGAGAACCTCTGGCAAGTGGTGAAGGAGAGAGTTGGTGCTCTAAAAATATCAAATTTTACACAACTTTATGCTGAAGTACAAAAGGCCTGGACAAGCATTCTCATGCGAGTATGTGGAGATCTAGTGGGCTCAATGCCTCGGCGATGTGCAGCGGTTCTTAAAAGCAATGGATATCCAACCAAATATTAACTAAATAAAACTGAAATAAAATATTGTGTAACAAAAAATCAAGTTCTTGTATATCGTTCTTAATTATGTGCACGTTTAATTCCTTTCTGATATCGTAAAAAGATGCCATACTTTTTAACAGGTAAGCTACCGATAAAGATTTTACAAAGCATATAATAAGGGATTCTTCAATATTCGAATGAGTAAGGATTTGCTTGAAGTTTTTACTTGTATTATACAAAAAGTTAATAGAAAAAGAAACAAAGCAATCGTTCTTAATTGTGTGCACGGAACTGTATATTGATATATTGATATATTGATATATTGATATATTGATATATTGATATATTGATATATTGATATAATGATATATTGATATATTGATATATTGATATATTGATATATTGATATATTGATATATTGATATATTGATATATTGATATATTGATATTGATATATTGATATATTGATATATTGATATATTGATATATTGATATATTGATATATTGATATATTGATATATTGATATATTGATATATTGATATATTGATATATTGATATATTGATATATTGATATATTAATATAGTGATATATTGATATATTGATATATTGATATATTGATATATTGATATATTGATATATTGATATATTGATATATTGATATATTGATGTATTGATATATTGATATATTGATATATTGATATATTGATATATTGATATATTGATATATTGATATATAGAACAGAAATGTAATAGAGAACTCAAATGTTTCGGCAAAAAATTTAATTCAATTTTCTTAAGCTTCCATTGCAAACACTGATATTAATAACGCAGACAGTTATTGAATTATCGAAATGATTTATGTTTTGATTATGATTTAACCACTATCGTAATCATTAATCAAGCTAATGTTTCGTAAATCTGCTCAACTTACTGTTATTTAATATGGCAAAGTAATAACAATGAACCTCGACCTTTTCTGCGGAGTTTGCGAAATATAATTACAACAATAACAACAACAATGAAAATAGCACATTAATCCAAAAATTAATTATCACATAAAAAATGTGTTTGCAAACATTTACAAACATACAACAGAAATTATTAATTATCTTGTTGTAGTGATTATTACTTTTATCGCTGAAACAAATGAACAGTTTCCAGCGAATAAACTCAGAACATCATAAAAATATTCATTATTTAGTAAATTATTTAATACTTAATAATAAATACGTGTTATTAAAAGCGCCATAGGAAGTAGACTCTGGCTTAACTAGACACATAAAAGGGCACGAAAATAAAGAACATAAAATGTTGCATAAAAATTTTTATTAAACTAAAAATATGTATGTCCGAGGCCAACAAAATATATCAGCAACATGTGTATAACAACAAGAATTTAATAATGCAAAATTACGTAGACGAACAACAAAGGTAAGCAAAAAACATCAAACATTCAGGGAAAACAAATGCAGACAAAACTTTTGTGCACGTTTGTAAATAAAGTAAAGCTTTCTGCAATAAAAGAAGCTAAGAATTGCAACAACAAAAGTAGCAACAGCAACAACTGCATCACAGGTAAAAGCAGCAAATATTACGGCAAGAATGGCACAAAGTATAACAGCAACAATAGGGAAAACAAGACCAACAAAAACATCATTACAACAGCAACAACAACCAACAAGTTTCCAACTGTGACAGCAGTGCCAACAAACATATCCCTTTCAATGCAGCACAAAACAGCCGTAAACAAAATTCAATGGCGACTGTTTCAACAACATATACACGAAGCTGTTTTTGTTGTTATTGTTGTTGCGCTTACGTTATTATTACCATTACTGTGTACATTGCTGCCTTCTGTTGTTTGCCAAAGATTGGCCATGAAATTCATTTTAAGCCCATTGTCCACACAATGATTGAGTCCAAACTGCTGATGCGTGCGTGATTTCAAACTTGAGACAAGCCTCAAGAGGCTTTGAAGGACTTAAGCTAAAGCGTCACAGCAATAGCAAAAATAACCAACAGCAGGCTGAAAATACAAAACAAAACCACAAACAAAAAAAACATCAGCACAGCAGGTAGAAAACAAAATAACGGCGATTCACAAACTTTCAAAACAAGTTTATTGTAGAAAACTGCAAGTTTTGAGCAAAATAAAGCAGCTTAAAGAGAAAGCTTAAACTTCGAGAAAGTTTTAAAAGATCTTCAGTGCAAGCTTGAGTAACCAAACAAAATAATGCAACACAACTTTAACGAAAGCTTTTCCGCTATGTAGATCTTTTAGAATTTTTTTTTTTTTTAAATGTAAACTTGGTTTTTGTTAAATTTATTTCAAAATACTATGAAACATTTTTAATTAGCATTCAATTAATCTAAAGTCTACTTATTAACAGTTAACAATGCAATCTTAATCCTTTCTCATATTTTGTTAGCGTTAAATTAACTGTCTGTCTCCTACCTTCAAAAAACATTAATACAAAATACATTTGAATGAGTATGACACAAGACATCAATAGCTTAACGGTAAAGCATGCAGTAAAAGGATATCAAAAAGTCAAAAGTAAGGGTAAAGTATAGGTTTATATAAAATTGGACTAACTTCTGATAGTATAATAAAGTGATTAAGACTTTTTAAAGTATTTGTTGAGACTCGTAGGAAAAACAGATTCATGTTCTTGACTTCTTTCGCTAGCATCAGTGCTAATCCAAAACGCTAAGACAAATAGCCAATACACCCTGGTTTGTACCGAACAATATCATCCATAATGATCTCAACATTCCAAGAGTTAAAGACGAAATAAACAAATTTAGTTCAAATTATCTTGGAAGACTCAGTAATCATATAAACCCATTAGCCATAGGCTTACTCGATGAAAGTGAAGAAATAAAACGACTGAAAAGACACCACATTCTTGACCTACCATTTAAAACATAAACCTTTTGCTTTTATTGTAATATCCTAAGATTTTTTTAGTACAAAATAATTTTAAATTTACACATGTAAATATATATATATATTGTATATGCACATAGTATAATTGTGCTCAGTGGAGCTCAATTTAGAAGTCATTTTTCTTATTATCAAATTCGCATATTATTGTAAAATAGATGATTGCAAATATAATGATTACAAAAAAAAAAAAAAAAAAAAAAAAAAAAATGTTCTTGACTTCTTTCGCTAGCATCAGTGCCAACGCAAAGTTTTAGAACCGCTGGTGCATAAGGAAAGAATAATACCTCATTTTGTATTCGATTATCGTCTCACTACCTTTCAATGACAATGCGTTAGATTCTCCCTTGATCAACTTGCTTCCTTTATAAGGTGATTCCGAGAAAATGCCTACGTTTAAGAATTGAAAATAACATGTTTTCAGCGCAATTTCTAGGCACATCAGCGGCTTAATTAAATTTAAAGTCCAATCTGATGTCTGTCTAGAATCACTTCGCATCATTAGAGAAGTTAGCTATATATTCTATTAAAGTCTTCTTCCAAGTCAAACTTTAAGATTACAGCATACTGACGTTTTTATAGAAGATATATTAAACGTTGAAAAAAAAAGTTAAGCTTTTTCAACCAGCGGATACAGAAGCAGCATCAGAGTGCAAACAAAACACTACATGTGCCTCGATGCATAAAGGCATGTGTTGTGTACACACTTCTTTGGGTGTGTAGGTGTTGGATGCGTGGTTGGGTATGTGTTTGTTTGTTTGCTTCTTCGAAGAGTATGTATGTACTTGTAACTTGGCATGTAATTGTTTGTCCCTCTTTATGATTGGCACAAAAATCCTGAATCAATATCACAGAAAACAAAAGTTTTTCAATCACACTCATTGTAGGTGGTCTGTCCCCAGGTGTCCAGTTCCGAGCTGGAAAAAACCATCGTGTAGTTTTACTGAGAACTAGGCAATGATTGTGTTGCTAAGTGAACATTTTGTCAAGCTTTTTAAATTAAAAAAATAAAAAAAAATACACAGTTATTAAACCTATTTATAATGTGTACGTGTTCATTTCATTTTTGCAGAAAAAAAAAAATTTCTCTAAATTTTTTGATAGAGAATTTGTTGGAAATTATTTTCTGCAAGGAAGTGACATTGCTTTGTCTATTTTGAAAATTAATTTTCCTGTCTTTGAAAATTTACAGAATTTAATTTATTTATTGAAATGCATATTTAAGCTTTATTGTTCTTAAAATTACACATAAGCTGTCGAACACATATTCATGTTGATTACTTCGTATACTAACAAATCCATTAAAATAACGTTATCGATTTTGATATCTCCTTTATAACTCTTAGTCATGTCATAATTAAAATTCACTCATGTTAAGCTTACTACAAAAGGGATTTAACTGAAATGTTAAATTAAGTTTAATCAACAAAATTGTTTCACATGAATTAAGACCACCCTCTTATTCAAGGATGCTTAGTAGGGTGGTACTGATTCATGAAAATGACAATATGGTCTTTAAAAGTTTGTGTTACTCGAAAAATAATGAATTCCAGATAAAGATCGATCGAAGAAGATTTAAAGGTGCCGCAATAAGCCTTCTTTGGTAAAAGTGATTTATATGGGGAGAAAAGTTATATTAAGGGGGCATATAGGTTACAAATTTAAAAAGAAAAAATTTTTTGGGATTTTTTTTTTTCATAGAAGGAAAAAATAAATCGTTTTCAAATTTTTCACATAGCAAAAAACATTTAAATTTTAATAAATATTTAAAGAATACAAAAAAATTTCCGCCGAAAAAAACAAAATGGCGACCGATTTTGTAACCTCGAAAATCTACTTTTTTCAAATGGCCGCCATTTTGTTTTTTTCGGCGGTCAAAAATTATCGCAGTTCAAGCGATAGCCACAAGGATTAATTATACAAGGATTAATTTGGTTTTTTTTTTTGTTTTCCTCAGATGTTCCAGACTGGTGATATCCTGCACACCGTCAATTTTTTGGCATTTTTTTAAAAAAAAATCAAAAAACGCCAAAAACCGTTTTTTTTCCTTTAAATGTTAATAAATTTACGTGCAAAATTTGAAAACTTTTTTCCTTCTATCTTTTTTCCTTCTATGAAAAAAATTCGAGAAAAAAAAATGTTTTTTTAATTTGTAACCTATATGCCCCCTTAAAAAAAAACCAATGACTTCGTTTGAACAAAAACTAAAGTTTTGATTTATTTTTTATTTTTTTTTTTATTTTTAAAAAAGTAAAACAATCAATTTTTTTGACAACACAACGTTACGTTTTCCGCGGAAGTTTCCAAAGTTGAAGAAGTATTTTTTTTTTTTTTCAAAATAAAAAATACATCGGCGTTGCATAGAATTGTTACTCACTGAATATTGACACTACGATAAAAAATAACAGTACGACAGTTAAGGTTTATTCTTTGGCTTTATGACAAAAATAAAACAAAAGTTAATGACTCTTATCGGGACGTGGAGAAAGCTGCATAAGTAACGCAACTACTAATTTGTTACATGGAATTATAACATGCTCTGGATAGTTGCAACGGTAAAAAATATTATGCGACAGTAAAGGCTTGTTCCTGGACCTTATGACAAAAATAGATAAAATATTTATAATGTCATGAGGTCACGAAGAGAGAGAGTCTCTACAAGGTCGAAAATTAATCAATCAGGCGACGGCGTTGCATGGAATTATTAAGCAGTGAGTATAAGTGACACGGTACATCTAATAAAACAGAAATGAAGGATTTATAATTGGCCTTACGTCAAAAATAAAAAAAAAATAAAAAATATTTGATTGTCAGGTCTCGGCGGTAGCAGAGGTGCAATATAAAATTTTATTTTACGACTGTAAAAAACGTTCTTCTCACAAGGCAAATTAAAAAAATTTTTTTTTGGAGCTACAACACCAATCGCTTAGTGCAGTTAAATTTCAGCAACAATCAAAAACGTTGCATGGAATTATAACTCCGGTACAATTGCGTTCCGGTGGCTCTACGGTACATTTTATGGAACGACAGTTTAGCTGAGGTTTTCGTTCACATGATAAAAATAAATGAAAAAAATCAATGGTGTCATGAGGCCTCTTCAGTAACCCCTAAAGGTAAGAGTTACATTTACCAAAACCTAAAATAAAAAATTAAAAACAAATTTAAATTAAAATGTAAATAAGAACATTAATTAGGAAAATGATTTGGATAAGTATTAGGGTAAGGATTCAATAAGGATGAGGGTAAGGATTTGGACAAAGGTTAGGAATAAGATAAGGAGTAGTGCAAATACTATGACAAAGATAAGAGCACTGAATTGGGCAAGGATTAGGACAAGAACTCAGACGAGGATTGGGACAAGGATAAATACAAAGACTTACACAAACTTTCAACAATATTTAGGACAATAATTGAAAAAGAATAAAGACAAAAATTACACAAAAAATTGAACAAGGATTTGCAAACACAAAGAACAAGACTAAGAACAGAGATTGAAAAAATAAATGTGACAAGTATAGAAAATGGATTTGAACAAGTCAGGAATTGGAGCAAATACGTAGATCACTGCATATATTTCGGGAATGAAGACCGAAAACTTAATATATTTTTTTTAAATGAATAACCTTCTATATGTAAAACCCCCAAATAATAACCCTTATAATCCAAATAAATGTAGTTATCATCGTTTAATAATAAGGACAAAGATAAGGGCAAGCTTGGGAACAAAGGAAAATATAAGGGCAAGAATAGATAAAAATAAATAAACAAAATAATTTGACCACTTCAGCTTTGAGAGGACTTTCACTGAGCTTCTTATCATCAAATTGTGTTGTGCTTGCCATTAAATGTTTATTAACAAGTGATCGAGAACGGGACCTACTAGTTTTATGACGAATCCGAACGGCAAATATGCATGTTCTCACACGGAGAAAAAACAATCAAGCATTCTATGCTTGAATCAAGCAAAAAAGCTATCAGTTTACACTCAAGCTTAAATTTCTCAATTCAAGCATTATTATGCTAGAATTGAGCAAGGTTAAAACACACGATTTTAAGAAAAAAATGCTTTATTCAAGAAACGTTTGCTTAAAACTCAAGAATATTTTTTCTATATTCAAGACTAATATTTGCTTGAAGTGAGAAAAACTTACTTGGTTCAAGTAACAATTTGCTGGAACTAGAATAATTTGTTTTATTTGGGAAATTGGTTTTCCTTGAATTGAAAAAAATTTGCTTGATTCAAGTAAAGAATTTACTGAAAACTGAAATAATTTGCTTGATTCAAGGACAAAATTTTCTTAATACTAGAATGTTTAGCTTGATATTAGAAACTTAATTTTCTTATATAATGAAAATCCTTCAGCAAAGATGTAGGTTGAGATGTAATCATAAAAAACTAATTGAACATAACATATATATCGTGTACCGCTTACATATTTCCAAATAAAGTAACAGATAAGGCACTGCGCCTTCAAACTATGCTATAGTTTGTCAATCCACGCCATCTTACACATATTTTCATGTAAACATCTTGTGAATTATAAGCATGCTAATATAAGTTGAAGTGAGAATAGTTAGCTTGATACAAGTAAACAATTCACTGCAAGCTTAAATAATTCTCTGCCTTTGCTTCAATTATTTTCTTGATTCAAGTCTTGTCTACACTAAGAGAAGAAAATATTAAATTTATCCAAAAACTTTTTTAATTTATCCAAAAAGCGAGTCATTTTTGCACCAATAACGTATTTGCTTAAATCGACTACGTGAATATTTAAAATTTATTTAAATACTTTTTTAATTAAATAGAATATTAAAATATTTCAACAGAATTAATAAAAAATATGTTAAGATTATGCACGAATTTTTTAAAATATCTTTCCTAAATTTACTATTTGAAAATAAAACTATCGCATTTAAATAAAATTTATATAAAAATTTTGAAATTAATAAACAATATATTTAAATATTTCTCACGAGCTGCCATTTGCTTACATATTTTATTTTATTTTTACTTTTTTCGTTCTCTAATTTATACTATTTTTGACAGTTGTTGCAATATTATGGCAACAAATGTCAAAAAGGGTATAAATTAGAGAAAGAAAAGTAGTAAAGAAAATTAAAAGCAAAATATGCAGGCAAATGACAATCGGTGCAAGACATTTGTAGGAAAATTTCCGGTTGTCACTCTAACCTTACGTAATATTATGCGATCACCAATCGCACTCACAAAGAATGTTGGCCAAACATCCAGGCTATATTGTTTTCATAGCAAAAAGCGAATGAGAACCATAAGAAACCGAAAGCAAGAATCTTAATTCTAAAAACTTCATTGATAACTGCAGGAACAGAGTGCGATTTTGTTGCTGCTTGTCGGCTATTTCAGCTGTATGTTATAGGTATGTAGGTGTATGGTATAAATTAAATTTAAATACAGGAAAAAAATGAGTTGTAAGGAAAATATTAGATTTAGCCACGTAAATATTTAAATAAAATCTATACGTAGACGTGGATAATGTTAATATGCGTTATTTTCTTTAGTGTAGAATGAAGTATTTTATGCTTGTTTGAAGCAATTATTTATTTTACTCAATTTTAGAAATAAATGCTCATTACAAGTTTATTTTTCATAACTTTAGTTTTTTGTGCTCGATTTGAGCAATTCAGGCTTAATTTTAAATTTTCTTAGATCAAACAAAATATTTGCTTAATTTAAGAATATTATTTCTCTCCGTGCAAAAAGCTCTACTACTCTCTGAGGTTTGCTACAATCTGTTGAGAGGTGACGACCAATCGGAAAAATGAATTTCAATTGTAAATAACTTTCTGTTTTTTTCAGTTGGTGTTCGAACCTGGGCTCGAATTGGCATCGAGTGGTCCACACACCGTTCAACGCACTCGGCCACGGCCGCGATAGAAATATAATTTGATTGCTCATTTTCTTGCTTTCAGTCTTTAAAGCTGACTGCTTTTATTTAACTCATTTGCCTTGACTTACCGACTCATTCTCAAAGTTTAAGCAGTTTCTCCTTTGATTTAATCCATTCGAAATCATGATCAACATTTGTTACATAAAGTCCTAAATAAATAGTAGCGACTAGAACAGCAACAGCAGCAATAACAGCAACGGCAACATTAACAGCCATAGCATGATTAAGCGCAACAATAGAAGCAATAAGAGCCGCAATGGCAACAATTTATTAGAAGCAAGTAATTTAACCCAGGCCAAACCAAGCCCAGTCCAGTTTAACATTCAGGTGCTAAGGTTAACTTTTCGCGAATGGCCAATGTTTGTACATATCAACACGCTGTTTCATTCACTTCCCCAACCTCCAACATTGAGGCTGTAAATATCAACTCTAGACATGGGTGTTGCTACACCAACCCCAGCGCAGTTTACTGTATCAGCGTAATGCGCTAACGCAATTGCGCCATGAAGCATTTTGAAATGCTATGATACCTGTATTATCAAGACCAGCGCAGGCTGTTTTTGAATTGGATAGCGCGATGCGTTATGTGCTCAATTTTTTCAATGCGGTGAGTTTTTAGAGTGCGCTTCAAACAAAACTAAAACATCAAAGGATTAGTATTGCAGCAAGTTTAAAGTTGGATTTAAGTTTATTTGTACTCTTAAAATCGAACACGTTTGACATATTAAAAAAACCATTGCTTGTTCGGTAAAGCATCATTACAATCAAACACACTTCATATGCTTAACAGCATCTTCCTCGACAATGTTCGCTTCGAACATTATATCTCCATGTTTAAGGCAACGTAAAACTTGTACAATTTTCGCTCGCTGCAAAAATATTTTCTCATTTTGCTTTGAGCGTGTCATTTGTATTATTGCGCTATTGCGTTACTTTTTTTAAAAGAAGTGAATTAGCGCAGTAACGCATTTAAGTGCTTCAACTCAATAGCGTAGAGCAGCGTAGCGTTACCCATGTCTAATCCACTCAACATTCCGTTTTCTATTACTAGTTGGGCCACTGCTTGCACCTAAAATTTGCTCAAAATTCTTGCTAGACTTGGTCATTATCTCAAAAGTGCCATAAAATGGACTCTTGGGCGTTGTTGGTATTTTTGTTTTTTTTTTTTGCTGTTCTTTTTGATTTATTATTTGGCCAAATAAAAGCTCTGCCTGTTGGAGACATCTACCCGCATTATTGAACACACACATAAACACACACACGACAGCTGAAAATAAACCCTTTACCAGGCTTTCCTGGCAGTTCTTTGATTTAAGCCCCAGCAAAGTTTTCCATATTTTAATTGAGTTGTATTTGTGTTTGATATTTGTGTTTGTGTTTGTGTTTGTGTTTGTATTTGTGTTTGTGTTTGTGTATGTGTTTGTGTTTGTGTTTGTGATGCATTGTTGTAGCAGTTTTACGGTGCCTGCTGACGATAAGTAAATTAAAAATTTAACATTTTAAAGCTTCATAGTATAAGTTGAGGGTACCAAATTCCTCTAACTGAGCTGTAACGAGGGTGTTTTGAAAATTTCATTGAAATCAATTGACAAGCACTAAGAACATGTCTTGCTCTTCGTCACGACAACACTGAGCATAAATTAAAATTTCATTCCCCGAATTGAAAACTTAATTAGAAATGCTACACAAATGGTTATTTAATCAAATTATGCTTCAAATGAAAGTAGCTGCATTAAAGGACGAAGATTAGGAACTGGTTTAAGGGTTAATTTAATTGTAATTTATGGTTTTCTTATCTTAATTAAGTTATTCGAGAATAGTGTAAAGGCTGTAACATACGGTTTCAACAATTACGTGAGTACATTGTCGCTATCAAAGCTTTTTAGAAATATCTGCTTATGTGGTGAATTCCACGACATGGTGCATGTCCAAATAGTAAAAGTTTATACGAGCTTGCTATTTATGTTTCTGGCCTAGTAATGAAAAAACATATATTTATGATCAAAATTGATTTTATTGTTTTTTTTTAAATATTCGCCATGAAGATCAATTTATTTTTTATGTCTTTGAATTAATTTTTTAAGTACTTTTTCCACTCTGTTTAAGGTAACTTGAAAAGAAACGTTTAAAATAAAACTTCGAGAACTTTTTTGGGTTTGAATTCGAAAATCCAAACCTAATCTTGATCTAAACGGCAATGTTGACAAATAAAATTGTCGAATATGGAATGAGTTAAACCCAAAGATACTTCAGAAGACGAATTTGCATTCACTTTGCGTCACAGTGTAGTGTGCAGCTTCATTAAGGTTCATTGAAGGCCCTTACTTTTTCAAGGTGAACGGTGTAGTTGGTAGGGTCAATTGAGACCGTTAGTAAAAGGTGTTAACAGATTTTTTACTTTCCAGAACTAAGTCGAAAAAAAACAGAGTTGAAAGGCTCTGTGTGGTTTCAACAAGACGGTTTGCAACTTATCACATAGCCAGGCCTGTTCCGTTGGCCCCTAAGGCCTCCTGATATTAATGCGCCTGATTTTTTCTTGTGGAGTTATTGCAAACAGGAAGTTTACAAAACAAAACCAACATATCTAGATAATTTAAAGAAATCCATTCGAACGATAACACAGTGCGACAAAATGGAACGAAGTTGAAATACCTGGGAGATAATGCAATGGGATGCAACATGTCTATAAAAATTCATTTTCTCCATTCGCATTTGGACTTATTCCCAGAGAACTTAGGCCAGTTAAGCGATGAGCAAAGAGAACATTTTCATCAAGAAATGTCAACAATAGAAAAACTTTTTGAAGGAAAAAATAATATTAAAATGATTTCGGAGTATTGTTGATCATTATGACGCGAAACTAATGATGCTGACTTAAAAAAAAAAAAGATCAAGCAAATATTTTTGAGTTGTCATACCGAAAATGTATTTTTGGAAAAAAATCTATTTTCATGAAAAGTTCAATAACTTCGTCAATTACTGACCAATTTTTAAAACTAAATTGCGTTCAAATTTCTAATAAATATTTTCTATGAATCCGTACAGGACTAGTGTGGTCTCAATATAATTTAGTGCATAGAAAAATCGTCAAAGTTGAAAAAAGTCAAAAAAATTGAAAAAAAATTGTATTTGCAGAGTAAATTCACACAGTTTTCTGAAGTATTCCCAAATAGTATGTACATCGTTAAAAAGTTTTAAGTATCTTCTTTCAGGATCCGGTTAAATTTTTAAAATCGGTTGGCAATCAGGTAAGTTATACGCCAATAAGTGGACAAAGGTATGCAAAATCGGTTTTTTGACCGTGAGTCCAGATTTTGGGGGTGTCCGGCAAATTTCAAGTATAGAAAATTCTTTAACTCGACAAGACCTACAAGAAAAATAGCATTATCTCCCAGGTATTTTGGACTGTCGCACAGTGTAATTGAGGCAATTCCCGCTGTAATCCTCCAGGCAGTAACGAACAACTTTTTGATAAGATGTCACACATGCGACATATCCATCAAACCGAGGGTGGAGGTTATTTAAATTCAATTATTCTTAAAATAAAAATAACGAAAATATACGTTAATGTCATCGAAACACTAATTCAAGGAATAAAATCAAAATATGCACCATTGATCAGTAAATTTTTAATTGAATTGTGGAATTTTATTGAATGTTTTTTAAATACAGTTCCATAAAATTTCAAAACAAAACTTTTTACGACTTTATTTGCACACGTTCTGACAAGCAAACTTCTTCCTCATACTAAAATCCAAAGCTCCAAAAAGTTCATAGAATTCGTGCTTTTTGCCTCATGCAACAAACTAACTTGTCTAACCCCAAAAATTCTGCTATATTCTTGCCTACGACGGATATCTGTCAACCTTGAATAGTAGATAGAACAAAATTTCAACTATCGATTGGCAATGAAAACGCAATCAGTGGACCGTAAACAATTAACTGTAAATTGGTAAAAACATCGGCCGCTATGTGAAATGCAACAAATGAAAAAGCAAAATACTAATTACGCAACAAAAAACAAAAAAAAAACAAAACAACACAAATAACGGCAACAAAACTGCCGAAAAAAATGTTTTGCAATCAATCAACGCTGAATTTCATGGGCATTATTGGGTTGGTTGTTGATGTTATGGGTATGTTAACCGCAAGCAATAACGGAAACATGTGTGCAAGCATAGCAGGCATTTGAAAGCGATAAATTTCAATATAATGACATGCAGCGAGGATTACTTTCGGGAATTTGTGACAACAGATGGTAAACATAGTCAACACTTTTTTAAGAGTATTTCTTTATAATTTTTGCAAATTATGTTAATGTCAAATTTTCAATTGAACAGCTAATGACAGACTTTAAGCAAAAGCTTTATAACCAACAATAATGCTCAATGATTCAAATAAACACAAGTTTTTTATAAAAATTCCAAATAATCAACAGCAATTTAACCCAATTCAACTTTAAAACAAAGCAAAGACGACAAGCTTTCTAGCATTGATTGTTATACAAAAGCTTTTCTAACGCACAGACACAAATAGCAGCAGCTCTCAAGGAGACCTATACTCACTCATATAATGATGATTATTGGCGTTAATAAATAAAGTAGCGAATAATGTTTTCCAAATAACTTTAAAGGACTTTTTTCGAGTTTACTCAGTGTAAGAGCTGCTTTTAGCAAATCAATAAACTAAACGTATTTCTACAATATTACAACAACAACAATAACAACAACAAAAACAACAAACACAATAACAAAGCATTCTCATAACTAATGCAATTTTTGGAAACGCCAAAGTTAAGCGAAGCATAAAGTGCAAAGTTTTTAGTATTTTTTTTTTTTTTTTTTTTTTTTAGTTAAGCTCACGAGTTTTGCTCAATTTGACGGCTACTCTAATCAAATCAAAAGCTTGAAAAACAATAACAAAAAAATAAAATAAAAAAAATAAAAATCTAAAATTTTTAAAAATTACTTAGAGTGCTTTCATTGCTGTTTGCTTTTTATTGTGTTGCAAAATTTTCATAAATAACAGTGCATTTTGACAGAGAGAAGTGTGGAAAAAAAGAAGAATAACAACAAAATAACACAACCTCAACATGCTCTGATAGCAGAAAAACACTGTTATCGAATTTCGAAGATGCACATGAGACTATGCCTAAAAGCATGGCACGATCAAGGTTAACATTGACACAGGGTGCATCATAAGTAGATAAGAACTCAATTACTAATGTAAAAGCGTTCTCTCGGTCAAAATAAACTTCCGGGTAACTTTCTCGGAATATTGGAAGTATGTTATAGGACCAAAGTAGCTTGACTGGATCAAAGATATAAGTCATGCAAGACTGCTGATGACTTGGTGTAGCGGTCAACGAAGCAGTGTGTCTAGTCTGCTATGTGATTTGCTTTATACAGAGACGTTGTTGCCTTCATTGTCTTCATGTTGTCTTGTTGTCAACATATTTGGCCTAAAGCTCAAAAATGGAAGGTTTAATTTAAAAGCTGGAGCTTTTTTAAAGCTTGTTACCTGTTCTTATAGATTTAATTTTTATAGAGTCCATTTGATTCATTGACATATGTTCTCATAAACACAAAAGCTCAAAATAGAATATGTGACGAATATTTTTGGCCGGGATATCACTCGCCAGTGTCCAGGGTTCAAACACAAAAATTTATTTCCACTGAATTGAAAAGCGAGATGTGTTCAAAAAGTAACGAAAATTTTGGAATTTCATTGGCTGCATTGGTCTGATTGGTATGATTTTTTTCTTGTGTTGACAAGTATGTCTTACAAGTATCTTTACGATTTCAGGCATATTGGCGGTTGGCTTTTCTGTCAGCTGTTGAAAGAATAACGCGTGCTTTGCTACTTGCTATTTTTCATTAAAAAAAGAAAGAGAATAAACATTAAATACGATGCAACAAAGTGTACAAAAAATATTAAATATTGATTTAAGTGAATGTGCTACGAGGGTTGCTATTTATATGTCTGGCCTAATAATGAAAAAAACAAACATTTCCGATCGAAATTGGCTTTATTGTTTTGCAAAATATTCTCCAAGAAGATGAATATCACTTTTTCATGCATTTGAATGGATATTGGATGCATTTTTTTCTACTCCGATTGAGCTAACTCCAAAAGAAACCTTTTGAATGCAACTTCGGGGGTCGAAAATCGTTGATCACGTATTTTTTTTTTTTTTTTATTTCCGGGTACAAAAAAAAATTCATTGGATTCTAAATCATGACTGTACGGTGGATGGCCCATCAATTCGATTTTTTGCTCGTATTGTTATGATGCAACATAATTCGCCTCTTCTGCGATTTTTTACGAATTTCTTCGATGACTTGTGGCAAACAAATTATCTTGTACTATTCAAAATTGTCCGTCATACGTTGCTCTAATGGCTCTATGTGTCACATCACCTATAATGCCGAAGAAAGAGGCAAACATTTGCTTCGATGTCCTTCCTGCGTAAACAACTTTTATTGAATTTAGCTCGTTTTGGAAGACCCTTACAGTCGATTTCAATTTTTTTTGTTTTTTTCGGTCTCATATGCATAAATCCATGTGGCGTCCGTGGCGTAGTTGGTTAAACTGCGTGGCCTCTATGTCAACGAACCTGGAGACCCGGGTTCGAACCCCTCCAGCGACAGAAAATTATTTGAATTAAAATAATTTTTCTGTACAGCCGCCACCTCTCTGCAGACAATGGCAAACCGCAGAGAGTAATCAAAATGCCACGAAAGCTTCTTGAGAACAAGAACATTCTGTTCATCGCCGTTCGGAGTCAGCGTTAAGCCTGTAGGTCCAGTTCTCGGTCAATTGTGTACAAACTTAATAACACGCACAACACAATTGATCATAAGAAGCCAGGTCAAAGTCCTTTCACGGGCTGAAATGGCCAGTTATTTTATTTTTTTTTTTTTTTATGCATAAATCCATAATTTGTTACCTGTCTTGACGTTAAACACATCCTTTGGTACACCTTGATCGTATTTTTTAACATGTGATAGTTTGTCAAAATAGCTATGTGGGATCGAACGCGAACAAATCTTTTTTAACGGCCAAATGATCATGCAAAATCTTATTGATTTTTGTCATACTAACACTCAAAGGTGCCTCAATCTCACGGTATGTCTGTCACATGACGATCTTGCTCAGATCAGATCACACACAGCATCGATGTTTTTTGACATAGCAACCGATTTGGACAACCTTCATGGAATTCATCATGGAGCGAACATCGGCCACGATTGAATTTGTAACAAAAGTTTTTCACAGTTTTGTACAGTGCTGGAGAATAGTGTTTTATCGCCATATAAAGAATTAAGTTCATCGATGTATTCTTGTCTTGATAATCCACGTCGAAAGTTATGAAAAATAAGCACAGTGATGAATTGAGGTCACTTTGCAAAACTTTGCTTCACTGCATCGAACATCATTTTCGGTCGAACGTCCTGGGCGCTCACATCTTGCACCGACCCTATCTCTTGAAATGTTTCGATAATGTTGCGCTCATACTCGTACGTCTAAGAAGACACATGATTACGAGAAAGAATTGGTCGAACTTTGCGCATCGCAACTGCGATTGAACGTGAATTTTCATAATAAAATTCAATAGCATTCTATGGATTTTCAATATTCTCAAATAGCATTCTTTGAAAAATTTTCCGTATTTAAAAATAACAAATGTCAACAATTGACAACTTCTAAGCGATCAACTGTGAACTAATATGCCGTTGCAAGCCTACACTTCTTGTTGATACAGCCTTTATACATTATTTACAGCGCTTTTCTGTAAATCTGGCACAATCATCACAATCAATTGATACTGAAAAATTGTGATCATTTTGATTCGGTCTCTATTGATTCGTATTCAGGTTAAACTGTCACAAGCATAAAGCTTTAACAATTCACAACATCATGTTGTAAAGCTTATTGAATTTTTCACCTCCTCTTTATATCAACTTGCTCATGATGTAATTAACAAGGTGGTAGTGAATTTTTCACCACACACTCAATTTTGCTGAATCTGTCAAAAAATTGTGACATAAAGAGAGGACTTGTTGGCAAGTGTCAAATCATTAATTGTTTTGTTTGCTTGCTTATGGTATTTCTAGCTAATAAGTAATAAATTTTAAGTAGTTTCGTTGGATTTTCATCAAAATTATTAAAAAAACTGTGAAAAACTGGAGCCGAACATGGAAACAAACTGCAATTGCCTGCGAGCATTGATGAGCTGGCCATATAGTTCCAGAATAGCTATAGCAGCAATAAGCTGAGCCAATTAAAATCTTTGAGGAAATCTGCGAAAGCTCTATCACAATCCGTACGAGGTGGTACATAATGCTTCAAGAATCCAGCACTTTGTCTTGAGCTGCCGTAGAAGTAGTTTATTCAATTTGAGGTTAAGTTTGATATTTGTTGGTTTTTTTATTGGCTAATAGCTTTGTTCACGCAGGAGTCCATGCAGGAGATGTCTATACAGACAAGATATGCCAGCTTCGTTCAATCCGTCTGAAATACTACGCTGAAGCGGTATTTCCATAAGTTCTGCAAATGCCGATGGCGTCGAGAATTTGGCTATCGAAATATGGGCATTCATCTCGACAACAACTTTATTAAGAGCAATTTTTTATTCTTATCCATGTTTTTTGCACAGCAATGAGAGAGGTTAAAAATTCACTGCCACCTTATCAATTAGACCATGAACTTGCTCCTCAATTGTCACTAGACCAGTGGTGCTCACTACATGGTTTTCCAAGGCCCGCGGGCATCGTGTGTTGTTGAGCTTTTGCACACGAACTAGCAATCGGCTCGATGTGTTCGTACACTGCGTAAAAGTTTGTTTTTTCTGCTGTGCTTAAATATCAAGTCAGTATGCTGTGAGCGTTCATGTGATATGGGTCGCTCGCTGTTTTAGTTATGAATGAATGTTAATGTTTTGCAATGTTTCAGGAAATTATATTCTTCACTTTTACCTTTTTATGATATTTTCTATGTTAAAGTAGCGAAAAACAAACATAAATAATAAATAAATAAATAACTGGCCATTTCAGCCCTTGAAAGGACTTTGACCTAGCTTCTTATGATCAATTGTGTTGTGCGTGTTATTAAGTTTGTACACAATTAACCGAGAAAGGGACCAACATGTTTAACGCCGACTCCGAACGGCGATGAACGTAATGTTCTTATTCTCAAGAAGCTTTACATGGCATTTGATTACTCTCTGAGGTTTTCCATTGTCTGCAGAGAGGTGGCGGCCGTACAGAAAAATTATTTTAATTCAAATAATTTTCTGTCGCTGCTGGGGTTCGAACCTGGGTCTCCAAAGTTCGTTGACATAGCGGCCACGCACTTTAACCAACTACGCCACGGTCACCACAAAAAAGCGAAAAACAAACACAAAAATAAAAAAGAAATGATTATATTGAAACACTCGACAAGATTTCCTTGCGCCAAATGTTGCGAGAGCTTTTAACAACTTCTTGTTTCAGTGTAAAGCTGTGCACTCGGAAAGCTCTCTTTGATGTTGTATGAACCTTGCTTTGATCACCACTGATCTAGAGAATAAATTTCGGTACATTTTTGTGTAACGATGATCTACGAGGTGAGCTGAATTAGCCGCGATACCGATGATCGGCTCATGGAGACCAAATAATTTTTGCAGACACATTTTTGATAAGAACCATTAGTATATTAATAAAAAGTTTCCAAAAATCTTAAGGCGAATGGCATGGACCAAGGTATATTTAACAAGGAAGTCTCGTCTCGGAGTGGTAGGTACAGCAGCTGTCAAACATAAGCAAACATAAGACCACCACAAGAGAGAATTTCAACTATTAACACTACCTTGTTAAATATACCTTGGTATCGACGACCTTTGCTCATCGTGTGGTTGAATTGCCTCAATTATATTCCAGCACACTGACTTCGGCAGTCGAAATGAATTAACAAATTTGTTTTCGGGTTATTTGAATTGGTCATTGCTTTCTCGCAGTTGCCTTAGGAGCTGTCTTCTCTCAAGATGTTCCCTTCTTTTTATAAGAGTTGCTGTGTACATGAGGAAATAATCCTTCCCTATTTTTAGAAGAATGATTTTACTTTTTATAAAATTGTATTTGCATGAATTTTTCGCTTGTGACCTGCTTTGCTGTTCGTTACTATTTCGATCACTATTGATAAAAAAAAAGCTTTTTCAAAGTGCTCAGAATAGGAATTTGTATCTACTGTGACTTCTGTATCAATTGATACTGAGGTGGCTTTTGTGACTTTGTTAGAATAGAGCAGTTAGTAGTATACATGAACCTTTATTTTTGTAAAGAAGTAAAATTCGGAGTAATCAGCTAAAATAAATCGTTTGAAATCACACAAAAACTTTAGAGAAACTACTAAAGAGAAAAACAAAGAAAAAAAAAGAAAAAAAAAATAAAAATGAAAATGAAAGTAATTAAAAATGCCTTATACAGAAGGAAAACTAAGTTTGTTGAATTTTATCTATTGTTGAAATTAGCGAATAACGAGGTGAAAGAGAAGAAAATGTTGTAAGAGAAAAAAGTCACTATATTGTTAGTGGCACAGAATAAATTTGTAAGCTTAAATCCTGGAAATGCAAAGCAATCTTGAGTTGAAATAAGGACATGATGGCTCCTTTTAATTTTCTAACCAAAACATGCATAAACAGTGCAAGCAAAAGACTTTATAAAAAAAGCAAAAAAACAAGTAAATAGGACACTTAACAAAGGAATAAAAAAAATGAGAAAATAAAGTTCACTTGGAAAAGTAAAAAAAAAAAACAACACGTAGAAGAAAATAGAAATTTGTAGAGTTGTGCCAAAAAAACAACACAAACAAAGTAAAGCAATCATTAAAGTCGATGGGAAGCAAAAAACACAAATTATTTAAAACTCAACAATTTACAAAAGCAAAGAGAAGATACCGAATATAATAAGCGCAGCAGAGCAAAAAGTTAAATGATAAACGTTTATCACTCAAAGTGATAAAAAGCCAAACAATCAAGCTATACAAACTGAAGAAAAAAAGTATCAGGTGAATATTGAAGAGATTATAAATAAAATTCAAGAAAATTCTGAAATACAGAAAATCGAAAGAGAAAATTCTGTAAGAAAATTTCAAGGTCATGATGCTAAGCGTTGGGCTGATAAAAAACTTTTTAATCGGTTCAACGTTAGTATGAATAATAGCACCAATGCATATGACACAGTGTTAAGTAAAATGACAAAAATAAAAATACAATTTTTTTTTCCTAGAATGTTGCAAGCAAGTTTTGACATTTTTGCCAACTTTTGCACAGATGACAGGAAAGCAAAACTTATTAAAATGGCGCAACTGCAGCTGAAGGTTAATCTTGGCTGCTCGTGGTGTTACTTTTGACGTTGTTGGAGACTTTCAACTGCATGCTACCACAAATGAAAGCAACACTAGTTTGTCGTGGCACCTTACAAAGTCATTTTTTTACCGCGTGACATTTGCACGCTTTAGCTTTATTGTGACGTTTGCGTTTTTGGCTTAAGTTTCGGTTACGTCTAAGTTTTCTTTGTTTTTGCAAATGAGCTCAATTTTCATGCTAGCCCTTTGCTGAGTGCAAACTAAAAATTGCAATTGTTTCACTTGCATACTTTACGGTGCTTTGCGGTAGGAACTTTTTCGCGTTTTAGCTACTTTTTGTCGTTTTTATAGCAGTAAAAGTTATTTAGTAACAAAAAATGCTCTTTTTTTTCTTTGTCAACTTTATTTAGCTGCAGTAGGTTAAAGTTTTCTCTCTTTTATATATACTTTACCTAAACGAATCGCTTTGAATGCCTGATTAGGTAGCCTACTTTTAGGATGGTTATTTTTTTACAAAGAGCTTTTAATAAAATATTGATGGAAAAATGATAATGTTGAGCAACTTTCTTCTGCGACGTTGGCTGAAATTAAATTGGATTTGTTTGTTGTTTTCGTGTTTCTTTTTCTTAAGATAAAATAAATTTAAGTTGCCTAAAAGTATGCGACAGTGATTGACGTAGGCGTTAAAGGTAAAGTAATTGGCTCAGGGTTCAATTTTTTTCAGCTTATATTATTTTTTTTTTATATATATATTTAAAAGTGAAATAAAAGCTTGTTACAGGATTTCTATCCTCCTTAGCTCAATATCTGCTCCTAAGACACAAATTCGCCGCAATATGGCTCCATTATTGAATCTGCATTAAATTTATTTATTTATTTTTTTTTTTTTTTTTTATAAATTATCGAAGATTTTGTTTTTCACAAATTTTATACCCTGCAAAAATTACCTCTGAGCATTGCTGTAAGTTGTTTGAAAGCTTTTGTAGTGAGCAAGACAAAAGTAAAAACAAAAAAATTAAAAACCTGTCAAAACAGTTTAACAAAAGTTTGAAAACAACTTGCTCCTGCCTTACTACTTTATGTTGGTGTATAAAATCTAAAAAAATAAGCTCTTCATAGACAGAAAAGTTAAAACCGCCAAAATAAGCTTCATTACATTCCCTGGTCTACTATCAAAAGCGTAAAAGTAAACAAAGCGCCTGGAGCTCTGGTTGGCTTCGTTTTTCTCCCACAAAACCTTTGAATGAATAACTATTTGTAGCAAAAACAATGGTTGCATTTTATTATTCATAGCCAAGTAAGCGACAGCCATGTACGACAATATCACTCGGTTAACAACACTAGACCGTGGTGAATACAGAACGTTTAGTGAAAATTTAACTTTCAAGCAACTCTGGAAACGAGTAAAGTGAGTCAGCTGATGCATAAATCTACCACGCATAGTGGTTGAGCCACGCATGGAATGAGCCCATGATGTAATTAACAAGGTGGTAGTGAATTTTTCACCACACACTCAATTTTGCTGAATCTGTCAAACAATTGTGACATAAAGAGAGGACCTGTTGGTAAGTGTCAAATCATTATTTTTTTTGTTTGCTTGGTTGTCGTAGTTCTAGCTAATAAGTAATAAATTGCAATTATAAGTAGTTTCGTCGGACTTTCATCAAAATATTTGAAAAAACAGTGAAATACTAGAGCCAAAACAAATATCACAAAATTCATTACCACCTTGTTAATTACACCATAAATAAGCCCATGGTATAATAATTACAAGTTAACATAGACAGTTGGTTGAGAAACCATATCCTGTCGAAAAATATCTCTGCAGTACGCCGAACTAGTACAAAACTAGGAAATCGCTACCCCCGTGGTAACCGCTACTAGTTGCCCGCTAATACCTTTTGTACGCTTTCTACTGGCGATTTTTACACAGAGATGTCATTGGATGTAGTGACATCTGCCTCCCTCTTCGGTGGGAGGCAGACAAGCTTTTTTTCACAGTGGTGGCTGTGTTAAAAGTAAAATTGCCACATTTGGGGATCCAAGAACTCGCAAATGATTCAAGAGATGCCAAAACACTCACAACGTATGACTTTTTACTGGATATTGTGGACCGGAGTGGTCAACGGAAAGTCAACGGAAAAGCCGTTACAGTCAATGAAGTGTGCTACAGAGACATGATAAACATTTTTTGATGTCAGATATGGAGTATACGGACACAGCTAACCTGTACTTTCAAAAGGATGTTACTAGGTGCTATACAAGTTGCAAACGAGTTGAATAAAGTTATTGCGTACAAATTTACCTGGTCGCGTAATGTGGAGACATCAAATGGTCATACTAATCTTGCGATTTAACAACGTTTGACTACTGCCTTTGGAGTTGTGGTAAGAGTAAGGTCTACCCTAACCAACCGCAAACAATTCCAACTTTCAAAGAGAATATTGAAGGCCGAAATAGAGCGAAGACTGTAGAAAAATTTTGAATAAAGAAATAAGGCCAGCAAGCTAAGCAGAGGAAGCCATTTTGTAATAAATAAACAATCTCCACGTATCTTCTTGCTAATCTAATAAAAATTTTAGACACATCTGAATAATTATACGTTTTATTTAAAAAACAAATCTTGCATCTCTTCTTGGTAGACCCGTTACAAATAGCTCAATTTTCCTCGAAAAATCTTGGATTCAACTTTGAAACAATTTTTTTTTTATTTTTTTTTTTTTTTGTTTGTTGGAAAATGAAATTAATTCTGTATTTTATTATCATATTTTTTCTTTTAATTTGTTTACGCTTTAAATTTTAATTCGAGATAAAGAAGACTTGTAACAAAAGAGCTACTTTTGAAAAATTAATTGAATTTCAAGCAATTAAAAATTGAGTCTTTAAAATCAAATTTCTTGTTATTCAAACTTTCTTGCAACATACTTCCGCTTTCCTGCAACAACATACCACTGCATACACTCTTAATTTAACCCTTCCTTGTGTAGCCCTAAGTAACATTGGCTAAAAAAGTTCATAAATTTCCGCTTCTTATCATAACTTTCTTTATAATTATGAGCAGATAAAGGAGAACCCGATAGAATTTCAAGGAAAAAGGTCCACCGGAAATCACTTAACTTGACGCTAATTAATTTATGTTTTTGTTATTTCCTTCTCTTAAAACTAATTGGTCAACAGCTAAGCTTATTTTTTCTAGCTTGAGAACTTTTTCTACCTAATCCTCTTTTTATAATTAATAAATTTCTTTATTTGTTTCCATCCCATCCTTTTACATTCTAAAAACATTCTAAACTCTGGCAAAAAAAACAAACAAAAAAAATAAAAAGAACAAAATCAAAGCACTCTCGTCTTAAGCCTTTTCCTATCTATTCCATTATTTTTCTTTTTCGTTTTTTTTATGCTTATGCTTTTACCACTAAGCTGTTGTTTTTGTCTTAAATGCTCACCACACTAAAAGGCCAAACCAATAATATCCTCTAGGGATATCCTTATAAATATTCATATTCATTTAACTTAAAATATCATAACTTTGCAGCATACTTTCAGGCTCATATAATTTAAGAACTTCATTATAATTCTAAGCAACAACAACAACAATAACAGCAACAGCAGATATTTAAGGATAACAAATAACAATTGAATTGCAAAACAATTTTAATGGCGCGTTAATTGTTTCCATTTTCATTATTGTCGGTTGTAGTCTGGCTGTTAATGGCTTCTTCCTTGCTGTTGCTGCTGCTGCTGCTCAGCCTGTTTTTGTTCGAACTCATTCCTAATGCTGGCAATTTGAAGAAATAACTTAATAAGAGATAATACCATCACATCATTAATTTCCTCTTCTTTTATCTGCCTCATTTCCGGTTATTGTTTATTTTCAATTTTAAAGTCGTTTGTGGCGCCGCGCTGCCTTTGCAGTCCTTAGTCCTTAGCCATCAAGCTAGAAGTGCAACCACAATCAAATAATGTGGGCTTTAAAGAAAGAACTTCTGCAACATGCTGCTGTTATCTGTTGCCAGCAGTAACAACACAGTGTTGGTGTTGTAAAAATCTCAGCCCTATACCAAGCACGTTCGGGCTTAAGCCACCACTAGAACGTACAACGGTGTTGAGCTATAAAATTCAACTTGTCAGTTAATATGTGGGTTAAAAAAGGGCGTTATTCGAGTCGTTAAAGGTTTCGAGTGAACGTGAGACAATGCCAGTGTGAGTGTGTTTGTGTTTTTATGCCGCGGGTAAGTGTGTGTGTGGATGTGTGAGTGTGTGTGTGTGTGAATATGCTATCTCAGTGTTTGCGTGCGATTAGATTTTTTGGGGTCAATGGTTTTTAGTCCTGTTCAGATTATTATTATTTTTTTTGTTGTTGTTCTTTTTATTGTTGTTGTTGTTGTTGTTGTTGTTGTTGTTGTTGTTGTTGTTGTATTTGTTTTCATTGCAGCTCAAGTGGTTTGTGCAGTTCACATAAAGTTTGTCGCTTTATCGTGTGCTTGAGTGTGTGTGTTTGTATGTATCAACCTATTGATAGCCCCGTAGAAACTTTTAACGGGCATTGCCACTGAGAAGCGTTTTGTCATTGTTTTATTCAATTCTGTTAACAATGGTGCTTGACAGCCGAGTTAGAAGGATAAAGCCCAATAAAAAAATATGCTTCAAATAAAAAAGCGATCCATAATTTATAAAATCAAATTAGCTTTATATAGAGACAAAAAAATCCGTTTAACGCCACACAGTGGTTGAGCCCCATACAAAAAATATCAAAAAATAGAAGTAGTCGTCGTAGATCAATAAAATTAGGCACAATTTAACTTTATCAGGATAAAAATGACAATTTTGCTGATATACGCCCGCAACCACGCCTTACTCCCATATAACATAAAAATTAAGAACGCTATATTTTTTTTATATAACCAATCCTATGATGGAACTACTTTGTCAGGAATCTTGAATTAAAATGTTTAATAAAGAAACTATTTTTTCCGCCACGCCTATCTCTCTCAAAAAATTTTTCACTCCACTTTTTTTTTAATATTAAACTTTAAGGTGATATTGCATCTAAACCGTTAAAATAAGAAGTTCATGTTACTGAAAGATATTATTTTGAATTTTTTTTGCAAAGCAATGAAAAAAAATTTTCAAAATAAAGCTAACCGTTTTGCTATTATTTAAAAAATTTTGAATGAACCTTTTGCATTTTGCAGCAAATTTATAATTATTACATAAGCGATGATAACAACTTTTAAAATATACTTGAGTATACTTTTAGGGATGATGAAAAACCTGCTATCAATCTTCATATCCGCAGTTCATGCTGTAGCTTTTTAACCGTATAAACCAGTGGTGGTTACTTCATGGTTTCCCATAGCACGCGGGCATTGTGTGTTGTTGAGCTTTTGCACACGAAGTAGCAATCGGCTCGCTGTGTTTGTAGACTGCGTAAAAGTTTGTCAGTATCGTTTGCAAGTCAGTATGCTTTGACCGTTTATGTGATATGGATGTCGCGGGCTGTTTAATTTATGAGTGTACATTAATATTTTGCATTGTTTCAGGAAAAATATTAATACATTCTATTTTTCACTTTTACTTTTTTTTATGTTTTTTCTATGTTAAAATAGATAAAAACAAACACAAAAAGGAAAAAAGGAAATGATTTTATTCAAAATTCAACAAACTTCTTGTTTCAGTGTAAAGCTGTTGTGTTTGAAACCGTGCTTTGATCGCCACGGTTTTGTTTTTTTTTTTTAGTTTTAGTATAAATTGAATAATGATGTTACTCGAAACGAGCGCATACCAGTCGACACCAGAAGATAGTTATTCTCTGCCAAAAATGACATTAAACTGTTTGTGGAGTTTGACATATAAAAAGTTATTTGGCTTAAAAAAAAAAATTGCAATGAATTCTAAGTCAAACTATGCAAGTTTCTTATTTCATATTATTTCCTTAAGACTAAAAAAAACCAAACCACAGTGGTTCATTTGATATTTAATTTTAAATATACCTATTGTTACCAAGTATTTATTGAATACTGTATTATATAACAATTTTGATGGTTTCTGTAAAAAAAAATCCTATAAATATTTCACTAAGACTTTTTGGAAACATGCTAATAAGATAATTCACAAAAAATAAAAAATTTAATATCGGCCATAGGAAATCATAAATTTTCATATTTTTCCACTTTTAAACTATTGTGCGCCATAGCCAACCTTCTAGAGAGAACCCACCAGTCTTACGTTCTTTCTGACGTCTTTCTGATTCATCCTGTCAATGAAATTCAATTCAAACAGATTTCTCATGAGCTCGTCAAGTGTTATCTCCGAGTGAGCCCCCTGGACCACAATCCTATTACCAAACTTCTTATTCACACTGACCTCGAGGCCAACAGCTCCGAACAGAGTGTTCTTCTGGATCTTTTTGAATGAAAGTACGTTGAATTTGAATAGTCCATGGATCACAGTGGTATTTTTGCTGCAATAAATCATTTTTTCAAGATGATTTTTTCAAAATTGTAAATATTTTTATAGTTTAATATCCAGATTATATGTATACTATTTTATTTAAAATTTACGAAACATTGGTAATTTTTTACCGATAGCAAATTAATAAAAAGGCACAAATGCATTAATTAAAATGCATAAAACTTAATTTATTTTTCCCGTAAGTGCAACAAAACATCTTAAATGTAAAATTGAACATTCTAAACTTTTTACTTTTTTAATAAGTTGGGAAAATACAAGCAGTTGTGATAATGACATCCAAAAATGGCATTAAAATTGAAAAAATGCAGAAATTTTTAAGCGTAGCATGAAAGTAAAACTATCTTCTTTCAATTTTTGCAAAATTTAGCCGCGACCGTCTACGTCCCCGATAATGAGAAACATTTTTCTATAATGTCATGCAATGTCTTCTAGGAAAGCGCATTTAAAATAGCAAGCCTAAAAATATGCAATGTTATATTACATGTTAAAATTACATTAAATTGCTGCTATCAAAATAATTAATTAACTGAAAATATCGAATATGCCTTTTTTTTAGATTTTTGATATGTAATATCTTACCGATCGGTTTCCAACATGTGGGAGCTATGTCGTGAAATGCGACGGATAGCCGTAAGAGGAAGTCAGGGAAGCAAGCGCCATTTAATTTATCACACAATTAATTGCAGAGCTTCCAACATTGTTCACAGAGTGCCTTTTAGGCTCGAATAGCTGCTACACAAACCACAAACATGTGTTTTAAACACAAACCACATTGATATCTGTTATAATTCACAGTAAACTGAACGAAGCCACAATTTCCCTTCAATTTTATTTAACTACAGCGCATGCTACTATTTAGTTTAGACACAAACCTGTGTAGCCTTCATTTAAAAGAATAATAATAACCTTATTTTTTCCAACATCCAAAGTAAGAGATAACAAGACCAAACAGCTGTTTTTGGCATACACGGTTAATATTTTAAATATTGAGTTATAAAATTGTGGCATTTTTAGTATGTTTTATTTCATTTTATAATTCTTAAAAAACATATTTTTTTAGAATTACATTTTGAGCTTTATGCCAAATAATTCATGAAGCAACAGGTTGCTGCAATAACACATGTTCTTTACAGAACAAACCGAGCAGACTAGACCATGGTTTCGTCGGACGCTACTCCGACTCATCAGTTGTCTCTGTGGTTTTAACTGTTCACTAACTTTGAAAAGCTAATAAGCGCAAAAGCAATAAAACCAAAGCGGAATTATAGAAGCGTTATTCACTTTATCAACGCAGTGTTTTTCTACTCTTTTGCTCTATCTCGATCTCGATCATTTGTGTTCAAACATTTCGCAAAAAGCACAACACAATTGATCATAAGAAGCTCGGTCAAATCCTTTCAAGGACTGAAACGGCCATTTGGTTTTTTTTTTTTTTTTTATTACCAAGGTGAGGTGTCAGATGTTACTTATCATATGCGACTACTGTAAGGCTCGCTCGTTTTTTTTTTGTTATAAAATTTATAAGAAAATGCTATGGGACTAAATTTTATTTAAATTAAAACGAGCCATTTCGAAATAATTTTGCAAAAGTACTAATTTTTGTGAAAATTTGTGTGGGAGGTACAGTGGCGAGCAAAACTGGCTTAATGTTTGCCAATTGCATGCATTTTTAACTGTTGTAGAGTCATTTTTCAATATAACGCTACCAAATTTTCAGGTTATATACTACATTTATTAAGAAACAAAACATATTAGTTGAAATTTGCAAAATGTATAAAAATAAATAAAAAAATATTACAAAAATAACAGAAAATTATATTTAGCCAGTTTTGCACGGCGGTAATTTTTACTGCATAAAATATAAAATTTATGTTTTGTCCAAAGTCCTTTGGCCTTAATGACGCTATTAATACGTATCGGCATGTTCTGACCAGTTTTTCAATAATTGCATGTGGAAGATCACTTTATTCCTTCTAAACTCTTGACCATAGTTCGTCGATGTTATTTGGGGCCAATAACTGACTTTAATCTTTTGGCTTTTTAATCTTTTGTGTAGTTTCTTTTGGTGTCTTAGCTACTTGTTGGGTTAATAAGCGCTCCATGGTTCGACCATCTCTGACATAAAGTATATTGGGGCGCTTTTTTTGTAACCTTTGGAGCCTTTATTTTCCATCGTTTCAATACATTTAGAACAGTTTGTTGTAAAATTTGTAAGCTTTGTGCTATTTCTCTTCAGTCATTGAAACAATTTCATCTTCAGCCTTTTATTAATCTTCCTCATACAAAAATAATCTTTTTCATTTCAACGATACAGCAAATTTGACGCCGGATCAAGTGAACACGACTGAATTACTTAACTTCTTGTTTTTATCGCGAATAAAGCAACAGTAAATTTTAGAAAAAAAAAAAAAAAAAAAAAAAATGGCGAAAGTAACAGTATAAATAATGAACCGATGCTGACAAATTTGAATGCGAGCAAACTGGCCAAATAGAACTTTTTATTATTTTTGTTACATATTTTTATACATTTTTCAAACTTGAACTAATACGTTTTGTTTCTAAATAAATTAAATATCAAAATTCTAACCTCAAAATTTGGTAGCGTTGTATTGAAAAATGACTCTACAGCAATCAAAAATGTAGAAAGTGGCAAACATTTAGCGAGTTTTGCTCGCCACTGTATATTGAAAAGAAAGCGGATCACAATCATTTCATTAATAGCAAAATGATGTTTGCTCAGCTATGATTAATGCCATAAAATTACAAAGAGTTAATTAAAAAAAAAAAATTCAAAAATAGTGATTTTTATAAAAATTTGTATGGGAAGTATATTAAAAAGAAGGTGGATACATTTATTTCCGCTGCTACATACAAAAAAATACAACTGTGCGGTGTTTGTGGTCTTATCAAAGGTTTTAGATATACAAAATTGTCAAAATTGTACTTGCCAAAAATGAATAAAAATCGCGTGGCACATGGTCTTTTAGTTACTCGACGTGAAACATGGGGTCTTTCGTGTCCAACATGCATTGGCTTGAAATTTACCACATAAACTAAAAATTGCAATATGCACACGGATTAGAAATTTAGCTAAAAAAAATTAAAACTGGGCTCATCTCCCATACAAAGTGACGTCATCAAAATAGCAAAACTTTTATAAATTCCACAAAATTTAATGTATTGACTTGATATTTATACTCTCACGTTTAAAAAACGTAAATGGGGGTATATTAATTCACTTCGTTTGTAACGCCCATAAGGAGGCGTGGCAGGTATAGAAAAGTATATATATTATTGATCAGCATCACCACCTGAGTCAATTTAGCCATATCCGTCTGTCTGTCCGTCTGTCGTCACGATTACAGTCGTAATTTTCAAGCTATCATCACGAAATTCAATATTTAAGCTTTTATCTAAAAAATAAAGGTCAAGTTCGAAAATGAGCCAAATTGGATGAAACCCACGCCTACCTCCCATACAAAGTGCCTTCATCAAAACGGTAAAATCTCTTAGGGCCAGTTTTTCAGTGCGAGTTTAAACTCTTGTCAAGTTAAACCGAGGTTAACTCACCAAAATTGGACGTTTAAACTCGGTTTAGGCAAAAAAGAAACACATAATATGATAATTTAAGTCAATTTAACTTCAACGAATGCTAAAATATCTAGTACAACCGAGTTTAAACGTCCAATTTCGGTGAGTTAACCTCGGTTTAACTTGACTAGAGTTTAAACTCGCACTGAAAAACTGGCCATTAGAATTCCACAAAAATTAATATATGGGCTTGAAATTTTGCATATGAGCTCCAATATTTAAAGTGCACTCTAAATATGATATTCAACGAAATCGGATGAAAACCACGCCTACCTCCCATACAAAGTGACTTTATCAAAAAGGTAAAATCTCTTTAAATTCCACAAAAAATAATATATAGACTTGAAATTTTGCATATTAACAGATTAAAATTAAGTATAAAATTCAACCAAATCGAGTGAAAACCACACCCACCTCCCATACAAAGTGATTTTATAAAAAATGAAAACGAATATTTTCTGTTAAAACTATGTATAAGGAAAATGTTTTTACAAATAAACATTTTATTGACGGCTTAAGACTTTGAATATACGTCGGTTCGGACGTGGGGGTATTTTAACTGCGGCTTAGTCGAAGATCATTTCTTACTAGTTTTGACAAAAACTACTATATTTAAAACATACTCTGAGCTTGAAATTTCTAAAAATTCTATAAGATCCACACCTATCACAAAGCCTATCAGATACAAAGTGACGTCATCTAAATAATATAACCTTCAAAACATTGAATATACTTCAAAACTGCTGTGGCGCATTTTAATTTCGGCGAAACCCTTCATTAACTTATTCAGATGATAGATTTTTATCAGGAATTACTTACCATTACGTCAAAAAATACTAATACCACGCAAGAAGTAGCGCATTTGCCAACCACCCAAGGGTCCGGGTTCGAATCCCAGTCTGGTCATGATTCTACACTTTTTCATTCTCCTATTACTTTCATTATTTCTGATTAACTGGTCATCTTTTTTTAATTGAAGTAACAATACATCAGTTTTTATGATTAAAAAGTTGCCCGTTTATAAACTGAGGTGGATTCATAACACTTCAGATCATTACACTCCCGAGTCTCCGGTCCGAACTAAAATTTTTCAGCATTTCCACCACCACTCTTGGAATATCCTTCAGATTTTTTTGCTTGCTTACCTCTCCTTTCTCACTAACTTATCACCCAATTTCGAACCAATGCAATCTTGACTGGAAGTTGAACACTGAAGTGCTTGGCTCAAAGCTCGAAAAGACAATAGAGCGTTTTGCATTGTATTCGTTTACTTTGTATGAACTATTTTTTTTACTTATTTTTGCTAGGTTGCTAGGTCCTCTCAAAGCTTCTTTATATAGCTCAAAATTCTAACTCTCTCCCTTTACTCCTGTGCGGTTGAGGTTAAGTGTTCCTTCGTAAGAACGCATTATTTAAAGGATTTTCTTTTGGTATGCACTTTGGTTGCTTAAATAATGGGTTCCTTTGCAGCTTTGTTCATGTCTGGTAAACAATTTTGCTCAAGCTCTAAAGCTCTTATCCCAACCAACAAAACTGTGTGTGTGTGTGTCAGAACTGGCTGTTGTGGAGCAAGTACATCCCTGAGTTTCACATTCAAGTGACTATTTTCTTATTGAAAATTGGAAGGCAGGCCCGTAGCAAGAGGGGCTTTTTTGGTGGTAACCACTTCCCGCCCCTCAAAGGGGAGAAAGACACAAAATCGTTAATCGAAAGTTAATTGAAAGTGTACAATTTCGCTATGCATTCATATTCGATATCGAAATCTTACTCTGCTCCTCCCCCAATCCAGGCTACGGGTCTGGTGTGAGTTTCAAAATTTGAATTATAAATTAAACCAGAAAAATTTAATATAAACTGAATCATTTTTTATGGACTATTTTTCTATACAGCTCCCCTCTAATGCCTACATAATGGCTTGCTTGCTTTTAATAGAATGTTTACTTTTTCCTACAATTTGTTCAATTTCAGCAGGTGACTCTTTATTTTACACAACAAAAACAACAATACCAACAACAACACCAACAACAACAACAACAACAACAACAACTACAACAACAACAACAAACAACAATGAAAACCATTTCAACAACAAAACTTCTACAAATAATTTTCTTCCTTGCTGGTGGTTATCATAAAGTTCTAGATTTAATAGCAACGCACGCGGTTTCCTCGGTTCATGCGGTTGATGCCCCAATTGCGTCAAATAATTTTGACGTTCCACACATGGGCAAAAGAGGACAAAGAAGCACCAACATGCAAGTATGTATGCATGAAATTTATGCCATGCATCTATGTATGTGTGCAACGGTGTGTCGGTGTGTGTAACAGATAATCATACTATTGCGTTATATGGACGCAAGCGGTACTTTTATATAATTACATATTGAAGACAATGCCACCGCACTACGCGCAGCTGAACAATACTCAGTATGATGTTGATGAGGATGATGATGATTATGTTGTTGTTACGTACGGCACTAAGTCGGTCACATATGATTTGGTCTTTCGTAGCGTTTCCTTGCACGTAAGCACTTAACTTTGCCCTACCACTTCGCCATTTACAAATACCTCCCCAACTATTATCTTTATCTGCTGCAAAGCTGCTGAATGCATATCACTGCATCGCACATTTCCTGATTTTGGTTTTTGCTATTTTTGGTTTATTTTTTTTATTTTTTTTTTTTTTTTTTGGAAACCCAGACTTTTTTCTCATTGCTTGCCACTTATTTTTAATATTTATATAAAAAAATCAGATTTGCATAAAATAATCAGCAGAAGATGTGCAAAGTCAGCTGCTTTTAAGTTGAATTCATATAAAAAAATCACCCCAAAATGCACAGGTAAAAGAATCTCTTACATAAATGCATTTTGCGAAATCATAAAATAAAAATATTAAAACTTTTTTAAAAGAAATCGACATTTTTTTTAATTTTTTAAAATAATTTCACGACAGAAAAGAAAAAGCGACTAATGTAGAGGAAATGTCAAAACCATCTGGCCAATTGGCGATTAGAGCTGCCATTGTGGGCTGTGGAATATTGCCACAGTGCTAATTACACAGATGCCATTTAATTTAGTTTATTTGAAAATACATCTGGAAAGTCCATCCACCTAGGAGATTGATTTCAACTCCAGTGGAGCTCCAGTTAATTTCTACAATCTTCAGTGCTGAATCTTCCACTTGCGATCCAATCCAATCTCCAGGTAAATTGACCTTTGATCTCCAATTGACATAAGGCTGAATCTCCACTTGAGCACCAAGGTCCTTCTCTAAGCGATCTCGAATCCCAAATGAAAAAAGAAACAAGAAGAACAAAAAGAAATAAGACTTTTCCAATTATTTTTTAATTTCATTCATTCAAAATAATTTCAAACTTAGATTATATTGTAGCAACTTTAAAATAAATAGTTTTTAAACTTAAAACTTAAACTTATAGTCGCAATTCACTATATTCACAAATTAACACGAAACACATTAACCAAAACAACCAAATGTTGCCAGGTATAAAAACAAATCATTTTTTCTGACACTTCAACAGTATTGCCACTTTTTAGTCTTAAAACTTTCTAGACTAAAAAAGTCCCATTTCATATAATGGGATAGTAATTATTTTAAGCGATACCCAAAAACTATTTATTGCTCAACAATAAAAACTAGTAAACTCGTATGGCGTTTAAACGCCAAAATGCAAAAAAAAATATCTATTGTTTTTTTTATTAAAACTGTTTCACTTTTTGACATATGTATGTAGGGGAGAGGGCTGGGTTGTGAACCGGGATGGGTTGTGAACCATGACTTTTTCTTTCTCTAATTAACATATCGTCAATCTTTCAACTGCTAAATTTGACTTCTGACATGACTCAATTTTTGCAGTTGCACCGAAGTGTAGTGTTTGCTTGTACCCGCAAAAAATTTATTTGAAAATCGACTGCGAAAACTTTTACAAAAGGCAATGGAGAGCTGCGAGCTGACTTCTCCAGACAAAATTGATGATCTGATGCAGTGAAAACCAGCGGCCAAGCCAAAATCACCAGCAAAAGCATCACTAAAGAAGGCACAACCAGCACCATCCAAGCGTCGTAAGGTAAAAAAACCATGAAAACCATCTGATGAGGATATTGATTTTTGCACACTTAGTTTGAGATTTTTACCCAAAAACTCCATCGAATGCAATACATGTGGCCAGCCTATTCACTTGAAGTGCGCCAAAAAGGCGTTCGTATTTCACATGAAAACATTGCGACACCGGTTTGGATGATGATGAAGAAAATTATGATTGCACACTCCATTCATTACGATTTTTTAGCCTAAGTGGCGTCATAATAACTTGTTGTGCCCCTTGAGGCCTTCTGAATTAATAAAATCTCAATTTACTATAAAATTATTGGTGATTACTTCGTATTTTCCGACTTTTATTGGGATTTGCCAGATGGTTCGCAACCCAGCCTCTGTTTTGGAAGAGCCAAAAATCCCGTCTTTAGAAAATTGGATGTAGAGAGTAAAATTTTAATCAAAAAGCTAAAGCTGTCTACATACAAAAGTTGCGTTGTATATTCATCTTTCGAACGGTAACTTGGATTATTCGATATCTTTATTCTGTGAAAAGTTAGATCCCAAAAACTAAACCCGGTTAACAACCCAGCCCTCTCCCCTATATCTGTGTAAACTATATTTGATGTTATATAAACTTCATTAATGGGTAAAATGCGATGCATGCTGCATACTTAAAGAGAACTTTAAAAAAAATGTTCACGTCATCAAGAGAGCGGGCTCGATTTAATGTCGGATTGGCCATATCCTATAAAATATATTTGTACATTTTTCGCTTTGCTCTACTGGTTTAATTATACAATAGATTGATTTTGGAAAATGTCACAAAAAAATATCACATAGTTTTAGGCACCACATAGAAAACTCACTTTCTTTGCAGAAGATTGTTTTTTCTTTGTTTTTATTTTACGCTCAAAAATAATCATTTGTCCAGTTTTATTTTTTTTTTTTGTTTTTTCCTCAAACGTAAAACTCAAAACACCACACAGCTTTGTTGCTGGCACACGTCAATTTTTATTCCCAACACCTGTACAGGGGGGCATAAGGGAGGGCTGGAGAGGGTTAATATGTATCACCGACCTCCATTACTTTTACAAAAGGAATATTTTTCCCTTGGGGACCTATTCCCTCCAACCACTCCTTATAGGGGCTCCCATACAAATTTTATGATTTTTTTGTATTTATAACAGGGGGGCTTTAAGGGAGGGCCGGAGAGGGTTAATATGTATGACCGACCCCCATTACTTTTGTAAAAGAAACATTTTTCCTTTGGGGACCTATTCCGTACGACCACTTCTTATAGGTGCTCCTGTACAAATTTTATGTTTTTTTGTTTTTTATTTATTCCCTACACCAGAACAGGGGGGTTTTAGGAGCGCTGAAGAGGGTTAATATGTATCATAAAACTATGTGATACATAAAGATCTAGGGAAAATAAATGCAATACAGAAATATACTCTGTGTACTCTTTTGTTACTCTCAAAAGTTTGAAATATACTTTAAAATGTTGTACATTACAACTCTGTTACTTAGCAGCAGTCAGTGTTTGTCTTTTTGTTTAAGATTGATATTTTCAATATGAATATCAAAGACATGCTCCATATGCTTCGAATTTTTATGGCAATATTATAATTTCTCGATGTATGAACCATGCAATTAATAAGCTACTGTGTCCATACTATATTATGATTATTTAATTTTGCGTAACACTATGTTAAAAACACGCCGAAGCGTTTCACGGCGAAGTGTTTCATCGGCGAATTAATTTATCAGCTTTACTCCCCATTGCGGCTAAAGAAGTTTCACTTAAAAACAAAACTGTGAAAT
The DNA here is from genome assembly GCA_943735915.1 of Pherbina coryleti. Taxonomy (NCBI): domain Eukaryota; kingdom Metazoa; phylum Arthropoda; class Insecta; order Diptera; family Sciomyzidae; genus Pherbina; species Pherbina coryleti. The sequence continues at coordinate 126,220,138 of OX030952.1, read as the reverse complement.
ATATTAAAAAAAATTTTATTTTGTATATTTTTATACAAAAAGGCACTTAAATAAAAAAAAAATAATTTTATGTCTGAGTTGAATGAATGAGTTACTGAACAAATATTATTCAGCAAAAATTTTTGTTATTATAATTTGACATGACATTATGAGGGTTGCTACTTATATATCTGGCCTTGGCAACAGCAAGTGCCAACACTTACCATCTGACATTTCGATTGGAAGCTTGACATTGTTGAACTAACTCGTGAACATTTTCGTGCGATTAATTTTGATAACTTTCGTCGTGAATTATAAAGACAAGAATGCATCGATGAACTTAGTTCATTCACAGAAGTTCATATAAGCCGCAAAAACAACCGCCAGAGAACTTTACGTAGACATTGTCAGAGCACTTTCAATAATAGGCACACACACACTTTAAAAGAGATATGTATAAGCTTATATATCACATTTAAATGAAAAGCTTTTAAAACTTGAAAGTTCGATGTTATTAAAATTTATTCCTGTCAAGACTGATTTATATTCCAAACTTTACATCCTCTCTATATAAACTATATTTTCCTTATATTTTTTTTTTTTTTTTCAAAAGGAATGTATGCAAAAGGAGAAACCAACGCAAAAAATAAAACTAAATTTTGAGTGCACACCAGGAAAGCTTAAAGCAAGTAAAGCAAGAAAATCAAAAATAATTCAGGAAATAGCACATTTCAAGCAAAATATGCGCCTCGTCCTTCCTGTGTGTTTGTCAATTATACTTTATAAATTGATTCAAAATTGTTTTTTTTTTGTCACTGCTTCTTTTTTGCGTATGTATTTGCTATTCATTGCATTGATGTGTTGGAAACTAATACTTGGCAATTAAACCGGAAATGAAACAGACTGACTTTCAATGGATTTCCGCGAAGAGTCAGTAAAAGGAAATGAGTAATTTTTCTATATGTTTCCTGGGCTTTATTTATTCTTCCAATTATTTCAATAATGTTTTCTGGAGCAAATGACTGTTGGAAATTTCGGGTGGAGCTTAAAATGGAGGGAACAAAGAAAAAGGAGAGGAATAATCATGGCTTTGGCAACAACATTTAAGATTTTTTTACAAAAAGAACACAGAAAACAACACAAGAATCATTAGAAACAAAAATAAGTAACTCGATAATTGAAAAGAAAAATCAAAAAAAAATTTTTCTTTGAAGTTTAATTGTGGAACTTTACAGCATTTGGGAAAATTTTTTTTATTAAAGCTCTAGCCAAAGACAGGCAAAAAAATCCTTAAAAATTGTTCAAAATAACTCAAAGATATTTCCACTTACAATGTCGCTCGAATAAACAGGAGGCAGAAAAAGAAGCAAACATAGCTCGATGTGAAATAAAGAAACAACTCAAGCAGATGCTTGGTGCAAAAAATATGTCACGAGTCTTTAAATAACACCTCAAAATCAGCAAGTCAATGATTATAAAGGAGCCTCAAGTTATGCAACAAACCACCATCAGGCAGGAAATGGCAGCAAAACAAGAAATCAAAAAAACTACGCCAGCGTTAATTAAGGCCTCACAGAAAATAATGCCAGAGCAAAAATAATACTTGGCACTACCAACGCATTTTCAAAGCATTAACTAGCAAGCAAACGCCTCAAAGTATGCCAAAAAAAAATATTTACAAAGTTAAAGCTGGCAACATAAAGCGCAGGAAAAGCGGTGCTGCGGAAGAAGCGCTGCTGCGCTAGAAGAATGATTCAACTGAAAAGTCAAATCAAGTCAAGCATTCAAAACAGACGAGCAGAGAGTGAGATGTTAAATTTATTTGGCATCACTGAAGCCTTAGCGTCGTTGGAGGTGGGTTGGGGGAAGTAGATGCATGTGGTAATAGCAGTTAAGCCTGTTGATCAACAAGTCGCACGAAAATGGTACGAAAAACGAACACAAACGTTTCGACAAACGTTTGTTGATTTATTGTACAAATGAAGCGGGGTGTGGATGTGAGGCAAAATGGGGCTACAGAACAGTTAACCATGTTTTTATGCATGCCAAAATGGGTGTGGGTGTGTAATTTTTGCTGTTTATTGCCTTGTCAAAAGTCATAAAATTCTATCTGAAATATCGGAAACGGAAGATGACAACTTATTTGTCATAAACACAGTTAGAAGATAAGATAAAATTTGAAGAAATAAAAAATAAAATTGTTATACAAACAGTGTATCAACAAGCGGTGTGGGGTTGCAAAGGCATATTATTTAACAGCTGATATCTTGCAAGTTTTGATGGAAAATTTTTTCTTTGAGCTTTGAAGCTATAGTGTTTGAAGTGTTTCAGGAGCTATACCTTTTCAGTCAAGTCTACCTTGGTTCAAAATGGGGTGGTAGATTTGGGGTTGAAAAAGGACAATCAAGTGAAACATGTGTAGGATCTTCTAAGCGTCACGGGAAGTCGTAGAAACAAGTATTTAACTCGGTCAAATTTATTTTTATGTCTACACTCATCCACAAACTTCTTTTTCATCAATTTCAACTTTTAAGTTGTAAATATTGATATTTTTCAATTTCATTTGATAAGAAATGTGGAAAGATATTTAGAGAGGTTTAGGCGTAGGATCGTGGATTGACCGGTATTCGAATCTGGGACCCTTGTCGTGGTAGTCAAACGCACTAAATAATCGACTACCGTGATCGCCTTTTGCCGAGACACCCTATATTATTAAAATATTTGAAAACAATAAAAAATATTCAAATAAAATCTCATGAAAATTATGCATAATTGAATTATAAGAGAAGAATTAATGAGTCAACTTTCGTAAGAACTCAAAAAGGAGCTTTACTCTAGTTTTTTTTTTCTTTTCTTTTGGTGTGTCAAAATTTAATTTTCCGTTGCTATGAAATGTTATAACTTGTTACTTTTAATACGTTTGCACTTTCTTGTTGTGCAAAAAAAAAAAAAAAAAATATTTAATTCCCACGAAATTTAAAGCAAGTAGCTATGACAAAAATTTTAATTGAAAAACTTTTATCACTTTGAATATTTTACTTAAATACGTAGGCAAAATTCTCTAGAATTTTGCTACTTTAGGGCTCTAAGGTGCTGTTAGTATCCCTTGTTACCCTTCTCTGCCAACGTGTCCTTAACGAGCTTTTGTGCACAAAGTTATTTGAGAGCTTTGCAATGTAGAGTAGCTTAAATATATGTTATTAAAAATATTTTGTGAAAACTTTGCATAAATTTTGCAAAAATTAAAAAAAAAATATATAAATAAGTTATAAAACTTTTTCTCGCTTGTTGGGTAAGACTTTAAATACAAACCGCTTAACAAAACCAAATGCTGGCAACCCTAGTAAAAATGACTACCTTCAAATATATTCAAAGCAATAAAATATCATTATTTTTTCAAAACTTATCTCTATTGCTTTTTTGAGCTCACTTTAATTTTTAGCCCATTTTCGTAAAAAGCTTCATTCATTCGTCACTAAAATTATTCATGAGCTTTGCATTGCAACGCCATTAAAAAGCTTTAATGTTCTTCGTCTAAGCTGCTGCATAAATCTGTCAATCAGCTGATTGACTCGATTAACTGTTTTTAAAATATCCTACAAATTTTACGATATGCTAGCAAATAAAATTTTAACTTAGCAGCTCCTAAGCTTAAAGGGCACAACTTAAAAGCTTACCAACTTGACTTGTAAGAATTTACGGCGGCATTTTACGTAGAATTTACGTAGAGCTGGACTGATTTTTCACACCCATCCACCAATGAATGAATTCAAATTTATGCAAAAGGATTGCAAAATAATGAAATTACGTCGCTGTTCCTACAAAAGCTGCGTGTGAGAAGACATTAAATACGCATGAATAGATATGTAGGCAGATATGTTGATGAGGGTGTAGAAGGGCAGGGCGCTGATAATGATGATGTTTGTGCTGCTTTTGTGGCGGCGCACAGTGGCGCAATTTGGCTTCTTTCATTGCAAAAACTACGCCTTCTAATTTTTTGACGATATTTGACAATTTTTTCTTGTTGGATATATTTGGATATTTAGCGGCCTGCAGATAAATTTTTTATAAAATTTTATTTAAAACAAGATATGAACACTAAGGAAAATAACGCGTATTAACATTATACACGCCTGAATATAAATTTTTTTTTTTTTTTTTTTTTTTTTTTCCTTACAACTCATTTTTTCCCGTATTTAAATTTAATTTATACCACACACCTACACACATATTCCATACAGCTGAAATAGGCGACAAGCAGCAACAGCATTGCACTCTGTTCCTGCAGTTTATTTCTGGCAGTTGCAGGTTTCCTATAGTTCTCGTTTATTTTTTGTGGCAAGGATAATATAGCATTGATGTTTGGCCAATATGATTTGTGAGTGCGATGGGTGATCGCATGATGAAACTATGTAGGGTGGAGTGACAACTCGATATTTTCTCACGAATATCTTGCACCGATTTTCATTTACCTGCATATTTTGCTTCATATTTTCTACCTTACTTTTTCTTTTCTTCCTCCTTTTCAATTTAAAAATGTTGTTTTTTAAATTCAATATTTTTATATAAATTTTTTTTATATGTGATAGTTTTATTTTCAAATAGTAAATATTTGAAAGATATTTCAAAGAAAATTCGTACATCATTTTAATGTATTTTTTATTAATTCTGTTTAAATATTAAAATATTTTATTTTATTAAAAATGTATTTAAATAAATTTTAAATATTTACGTAGTCGATTTAAACAAATTGTTATAATAAAAATAAAAAAGTTTTTGGAAAAATTTAATATTTTATTCTCTTAGTGTAGTAGATCTCTTTTTCAACAACATTCAACTAATGCGCAAATTTTCGATCCTGGATTGATGATGAAATTTTTTAGCAAATTATCTGGAGATATCTGAACATTTTGAATATTATCCAAATTTTTAAATTTTTTAATAATCCACCGAAAGAGTGTTGTTGTAATCAGAATAAACAGAAGTCCAATGTAGCAATGTTGGGTGAAACTGGTGAATGATATAATAGTACCTTCAAGTCCAATTTCTACTGCCTTTTCCATTTCATTGAGGACCCATTTTTCATCACCAGTTGGCAAGCGATCAAAAAACTTCATATGGATGGATTATCGGACCCAAAGGCTTGCTCCGCTTTTCTCCAGGATGGTCGACGAAGATTGGTTTAGAGTAGGGACGGGCATATCTGGCGCACATTCTGCGGCAGTGGGCGCCAGTGTGCGCCAAGGCGAACAGACTCGGCTGCTGGATGAATTCGGGTAAGCGGATTCCCGGAAAGGGTAATGGAAAACTGTGAGAGAACTAAGAGCGTAGATTTATAGAAAGTGTGAGAGCGAGAGAATAGTATTAAGAAGAAGAGCAAGTGTTGCATATTGTGCATATTAAGATGATGATTTCTTAAAAAGGAATAATTTTTATCTGACGTAGCTACAAAAATCGATGTTATTTGTTTACCAATCAGGTCAGGGTCTTCAGGTGCATTTATAAAACTGTTTTTCAAAAGAATTTTTATTTTTATTTTTGCCTTGAAAAAATAAAAGCCTAAAAAATACTTATTTTTTAAAAAATTTTAAAAGTGAAAAGATAACTAAAACTTTAACTAAGAGATAACTAAATTAGATAACTAAAAAAAGTAAAAAATGCACACTCAAACCTGGCCTCTGCATTCTATGACGAATATTAACAAGTAGTTATTAAGTGCCCTTTATTTGAAATCACTTAGCAAGCAACATTAGTTTTGGTCGGTACTGAGAGCAATTAAAATTTTCGCAATGCAGACCAGCGTTGCCACTTAAAATATTTTATCTTATAAAATTTTTACTGAAATTTTTAATGCCCCAAATTTGTTTGCAACCTATGTACCAACAAAGTTTACCTTAAAAAAAAACAATACATGCATTGTTACTTTCAGTTGTCACTTTATAAATTTACAAAAAAAAAAAACATATATACAAGTTTGTTTACAAAATGTGATATATAAGAATTTGTTTTTACTTCAATTATTTCATTATAACTTAAATTATTTTTAGAAATACATCAGCTTTAGTCCTTATGAAAATAATAGATACATCTGAAATACTTTTTGGCATTTGTGATATATAACAGGGTTGTTTGGAAGTGAATTAATTTTATGTCAGAATTGCTAAAATTGTAGCAATTCTTTTTTTGCTCTTTCACTCGAGTCATGGCAACGCCCCATCTAGCACACTTAGCACGCAGTCAGCAAGCTCTGTCGCATATTGTGCGCCATTTGTCCAACTCTAGTTTCGAGTGTTTGACAGTTCCTCGATTGTTAGATATGGATTTACTATGCTGATCCCCATAGCCCCGTAATCGAAGAAGTCACCATACCGAGCCGTTTACTTTCGTTTATAAAAGTAAAACATATATATTAAGGTGTTGGAGCAAAAAAGACGTAGTATATATGTGCGGGACACCTTGCACCTAGTTATTTAATTATTTTTTCATTAATATGAGATAGCAAACAAGGAAATTGAAAGAAAAGAACTACACCGAGAAAAAAACAATAGTAAAATCACCTAAGTCGGCTTGGGTGGAAAAAAAACTTATAGAAACTAAAAGTTTTTTTCGTAAAGTTAAAAATCACAACTCTACAATCTATTGTATGAATCAATAAATTACGTTGGTGAATAAGCATAAGTTTTTAATTTCCATAAGTTTTTTTCACTCAGGCCGACTTAGGTGTTTTTACTATTTTTTCTCGGTGTAGAGTTGTGATTTTTGACTTTACGAAAGAAGACTCTTTTATGTTTTTTTTTTTTATTTTAAACCTCTGTGACTAACATGCCCTAATTTACACAATTTTACCCACGTGGTTGTACACCAGACACCATTTTGACAGCTTGTATTTTAAAAAATTCGTTTTATATTCATACTTTTAACTATTATATTTTAAAGTTAATAGTGTGTATTATTGTTTTAAATTACTAATATATAATATAATATAATAATATAATACATAAAATTTAAAAAACATATAAAGTTAAGCAACATCAATTGATAAGACATAAATAATTTTTTCGATTCCAATATGTTACGAGTTTTACGATTTTATGGTGTCTGTCACAGTACGTCACGTCAATCGCAGAGGTTAAAAAAATCGCAAATATCTAAATATGACGGTTTTCCAATAAAACGTAGTGGACAAATTTTCTGAAACTAAGTATGACTAATATTGGTAAAAAAATGGTGCGTTTACGTTGAAGAGAGGAAACGAAATTTCTCGACATTTCTCATTTTATTGGAATTGTCAATGAATATTTTTGTTCGAGTGGTCAGAAATTATATAAACAAAAAAGAAACAAAAACCAATATAAAGAGCAAAGTTACGGAAAAATGTATCCTCAATAATACAAAACATTTCAAAAATAAAAAAAAAATAATTGAAATACGAGCCACTGTGCAGCTCTTGGCGTTGATGTTGATGAGTGAGAAAATTTACATTTTCAATGCTTGAATAATATTAACAACGACAACTTGTCAACTTGAGGCAACAGCAATTTAGGCTTTTTTTTTTAGAACATTGACAACAAAATGTCAACAATACCGGGTTAAGAGTAGAGAGCATAAGTGGCATAGACGCTGAAATTACCAAAATTAATCATGTGAATAATTAAAATGGAACAATAATGGCAAACGGGCTGTCCCAAATCTACGCAAGACATTGAAGTTTGAAAATTGTAACATGAAATATGAAATTATACATGAAATACGAAATTTGAAATTTGGAATTTGAAAAATGAAACTTGAAATTGAAATTTGAAATTTGAAATTTGAAAATTGAAAAATGAAAATTGAAAAATGTAAATTGAAAATTGAAGTTTAATTGAAAATGTATTGTTAAAAACTTAAAATTCATAGTTGAAAATTGAAAATTTTACATTGCACATTGTAAATCGAAAATTTGAAATATGAAACTGAAAATTTGAAAAGTATAATTTGAATACTCTAGTTAAAAATTGAAAGTTGAAAATTGAAAATTAAAAATTGAACATTGAAAACTGAACATTAATAATTGAAAATTGAAAATTGGAAATTAAAAATTGAAAATTGAAAATTGAAAATTGAACATTGAAAATTGAACATTGATAATTGAGAATTGAAAATTGGAAATTAAAAATTGAAAATTGGAAATTGAAAATTGAATATTGAAAATTGAAGTTTAATTGAAAATATATTTTTAAAATTTTAAAATTCACAGTTGAAAATTGAAAATTTTACATTGCACATTCTAAATCGAAAATTTTAAATTTGAAATTGAAAAGCGAAAATTTGAAAGTTGAAAAGCAAAATTTGAATATTCATAGTTAAAAATTGAAAGTTTAAAATTGAAAGTAGGAAGTAAAATATTTGTCAATGAGTTTCATTTTGTTTCAGTACAAAAATTTTTCTCTTGCATATATGACTACTTCACTTGGAAATGGTTTTCAATTTTTTTTTTTTTTTTGCATGTAATCTATTAAGCTTTTATTTGTCAATCTCAATGCAACATCTTGAGTGACGACACGCTCTTCAAGCACACAACTGTTATTTTCTGATATTTTATTTATAACCCTTCTCAACATCATTATAATATGTTTCTTTCCTTTGAGATCTTCAAACTGTGCTTGTTATTCACAATGAAAGGCACTTTAACAGCACATCAGTTACGAAATAAAAGAGCATCCTACTGAACCGCTGACATCAACAAAATCACTCAACAATCACACCTAGAAATGAGCTGGTGTAAAAATAAGCACCACAAAGTAAACATTTAAAACCATTTTAAGTCCCTTATAGCATGACATCCATGTCAAGAAAAAGAAACTGGAACAGAAATAAACCATTTAGGACAATAAAAGGCAACAAAGTGGCAACTATGGACAACAGGGAAGCATAACAGCTGATTGTGTGAGTGCTTACTGCAGACAGTTATTGCTTGAGCCTGAATCAACGAACTAGTCACAAAAACCAAAAAAAGGAAAATAAACCAGGACACCCTTCATTGGTGCGTTTATTCTAGCTCTTGTCAATTTATAGTTATGCTAAATTTTACGCTAAAAAAAGAAGCTTTTTTCAAATATACAGTTGGCTGTTCTTACTTGCAGACAATCTGCTGTGGTGAAGGTCTAAACGGGCCTTGTTGATGTATTTAAAAAGGAAACTGTCGCCAGCTGAAACCGCGTCTAAACATGTATCTTTATTGTTGGCATAAGGTTGACACTCAGAGGCTTAAAAAGTCGACTGGTTTAATGGATGTCTTCGGGTTGGGAAGCTCATTAAGAATTTTAAACACTCATTAAAAATGTTGAACTTGTTTTACAGTATGGACTGAAGCAGTTTATTTTTGTTAGTGAGGGAATGAAAAGGTATCGAATTTTGTTTTTAAACACTTCATATATATATTTATGAATATTTATTCAGCTAAGCTTAAACAAAAGCGACATTTAATGTAGGACAACATATTTTAATTGTAAAATTAATTAAATGGAAACTAACTCAATTTAATATTCACAGAGTTAAGGGCTTAGCAATGAAAAGCTAATAAATGTTCAACTTATACAATAGGACGCAATGATGATGTCCTAAAATATAAACAAAACTAATTTCAATATGTTTAAAAGTTTCAGCCAGTTTTTAGAAGCTCTTCGAAATTTCAATTTTTAGACTACAAATAAAAATTTAACACTTATAATTCAAAATTCTAAATTATACCTTAAAAATTCTAATTCAAAATTCAAACTCAAAATTTAAATTACAAAATCAAAATTCAGAATTCAAAAACCAAAATACAAAATTGCAAATTTAAAATTCTAAAATCAAAATTTTAAAATTCAAAACTCAAAACTCAAAATTCCAAATTCAAAAATCCGAACTCAACACTCAAAATTCAAAATTCCGAATTCAAAATTTCAAATACAAAAATTAAAATTCAAAACACCAAATTCAAAATTTTAAATACAAAATTCGAAACTCAAAATTCGAAATTACAAATTCAAAATTCAACATTCAAAATTTAAAATTTCAAATACAATATTCAAAATTCGAAAGTCAAAATACACAGCTCAAATTTCTAAATTCAAAATCAAACTTCAAAATTCAAATCTCAAAATTCAAAATTTAAATATTAAAACTCAAAATTAAAAATTCAAAACTTAAAATTCAAACTAAAATTCAACTAAAAACTAAAAATTCAACACTCAAAATTCAAGATTCAAAATTCAAAACTCAAAATTCAAAATTTCAAATTAGAAGTTAGAAGTTAAAAATTCTAAATTAAAAATTCAAACTTCAATATTAAAATTTCAAAACTCAAAACTTAAAACCCAAAATTCAAAATTCCAAATTAAAAATTCAAATTCAAAATTCGAAAATCAAAATCAAACTTCAAAATTCAAATCTCAAAATTCAAAATTTAAATATTAAAACTCAAAATTTAAAAAATTCAAAATTAAAAATTCAACTAAAAACTAAAAATTCAACACTCAAAATTCAAGATTCAGAATTCAAAAGTCAAAATTCAAACCTCAAAATTCAAAATTTCAAATTAGAAGTTAGAAGTTAAAGTTAGAAGTTAAAAATTCCAAATTAAAAATTCAAACCTCAATATTAAAATTTCAAAACTCAAAACTTAAAACCCAAAATTCAAAATTCCAAATTAAAAATTCAAATTCAAAATTCAAAACTCAAAACTCAAAATTAAAAATTAAAAATTAAAAATTAAAAATTAAAAATTAAAAATTAAAAATTAAAAATTAAAAATTAAAAATTAAAAATTAAAAATTAAAAATTAAAAATTCAAAATTCAAAATTCAAAATTCAAGATTCAAAATTCAAGACTCAAAATTTTTAATTTCAAATACAATATTCAAAATTCGAAATTCAAAATTTAAAGCTCGAATTTCGAAAATCAAAATCAAACTTCAAAATTCAAATCTCAAAATTCAAAATTTAAATATTAAAACTCAAAATTTAAAAAATTCAAAATTAAAAATTCAAACTAAAATTCAACACTCAAAATTTAAGATTCAAAATTCAAAACTCAAAATTCAAAACCCAAAATTCAAAATTTCAAATTAGAAGTTAGAAGTTAAAGTTCGAAGTTAAAAATTCCAAATGAAAAATTCAAATCTCAATATTAAAATTTCAAAACTCAAAACTTAAAACTCAAAATTCAAAATTGAAAATTTAAAATTAAAAATCAAAATTGAAAATTCAAAAATCAAAATTCAAAATTCAGAATTCAAAACTCAAAACTCAAAACTCAAAATTCAAAATTCAAAATTCAAATTTCAAAATTCCAATTTCAAAATTCAAAATTCAAAATTCAAAACTCAAAATTCAAAACTCAAAATTGAATATTTAAAATTGAAAATTCAAAATTCAAGATTGAAAATGCAACACTCAAAATATTAAATTTCAAATACAATGTTGGAAATTCAAAATTCAAAGCACGAATTTCGAAATTCAAAATCAAACTTCAAAATTCAAATCTCAAAATTCAAAATTTAAATATTAAAACTCAAAATTAAAAATTCAAAACTCAAAACTAAGAATTCAAAATTAGAATTCAAAAATAAAAACTAAAAATTAAAAATTCGAAATCTTAAATTCAAAACTCAAATTCACAAGGATGAGAAATAAAAACATTTAACATTTCGTAAATGTGACCCAAAAGGAGCTAGGAAGCTTCACTTGGATATTAATATGCTTAAATAACTTCCAAAATATCTTGGTAGCAAGATTCTTATTCAAGAGTACATGTGACATAAATCACGCTTTTACAACTTCCATTATAATCAAAAAGCTTAGCATCAACGACTTTGTACCAATTATAAAAAAGAGTGCAATAGCCATAAATCTGGAAAATAAAAACAAGCAATAACAATAACCATAACAACTACAACTACAATATAAAAAAACAACAATACAATACTTTCACATCTATTTTGTTGGCTCCTCTGTGTGTCAAACGGAAAAAACAAAAAAATAAAAACTTTAACACAAAAGCTTAAAGAACTAACCTGCATGAAAACTGTTAGAAACACACAAAAAAAAAAGAAAAAAAAAAAAAACATCAACTTAAGTCTAACAACTATAACAACAATAAAAAAGCGGTGACATAAAAGTAAGTAGCTGTCGCCTAGTTTAAGGCGACGACTACTGCTGCTGCTGCCACAAGAGCAGCTGAATGAACAACGAGGCACGCATGTGGAATTTTGTTTTTTTTTTGCAAAAGCTCTAAAAAGCCCCTCATAAAAGCCATACAAGCAGCAGTGCACAGCACACTACACACTCATACACACGCACACACACATAAGCGCCCACTTAAGAATATTAGCTAGACCTTGTCCATATATGTGTCCGCATCCGTGCAGCTTGTAAGTTTGACTTGTTTTGTTGTAGCCACCATTTTGAGTTTTAAAGTCATTGTTTTTTATTACATTTTTTTCTTTTCTTGTCTAAGCTGCAAATGATAGCCGGAAACAAAAACAAGGAGCTTAGCCTTGGTGCTCAGGTGTCCTCTCATGCCAGGCTGACTGGCCAACTTTTTGTGGCAGTTTTTCTACAACTGTCTTCAAGCATCTCAAATACTCTTCACTGCAAGTGTCACTTTAAATTCTGTTCTAAGGACTTTAGGTCTGGTACAACACATCTGACTTCCGGTTTTCTGCACATTCAAAACGCAATTCCTTCCCACATCCCAACGGATTTAATAAAGCTGAAAAATTTTATGAAAACATAAAAAAAAATTTTACGAAATTCTGAATTTCTAGAATGTCTTTATGTTTAAATCTTTTTATGTCTTCTTTTATTTTCTTAGTTTCTTCTTTATTAGTTGTGGTAAATTTTAACGAAAAACTTGTCGCAAACAATGATAAATGACAATTCAACTACGCAGCACTATGTTTTAAAGTGTTTTATGCTTAACTGCACAACGATTACAACTTGACTAAAGTTCTCCAGAGCAGCTGCGTATAAAATAAATCAATTATTTTAAAAAACTTGAGAATAACATCAATTCTTTTGTTTTTTCTCAATTTTGACGAAATCTATCCTGTTTTTGGTGACTACGATTTAGTTTATTACTAGGGCTGCTTTTTAAATCTTGCACCTCGGCAGCACTAAGCGTTGCCAAACGAATTTTGACAGTTTCTTTCGAAAATTTGACATCTTGTAGCATAAAAGTACTCACAAAATTTTGATGTATGTGCGCTTATTGTGTTTTTTTCAGTGAGTTGAAAATTATATTTAAGCAAAAACTGGAATTGACACGTGAACATTTTCGGGTGACGATTTTTTAAGATTTTCAACGTGGATTGACAAGAAAAGAATGCATTGATCAACTTAGTTCGACATTGGGTGATGAAGCACCAGACCCAGCGACTATAAAACGCTGGTTTAATGATTTCGAACGTAGTCATTGTTCTCTCCAAGACGAATTTCGTGAAGGTAGTCCAAGAACAGCTATTGTGGCAGAAAACATCGATGCTGTACGTAAACTTTTGGAAGCAGATCGGCAAATGAAATACCGTGAGATGAAGTCATCCTTGAGCATTAGTGGGATAAGCATACATTTGATTTTACATGCCGTGAGATGGAGTCATCCTTGGTCATTAGTGGGATTAACATATATTCGATTTTACATGGGCATTTAGGCGTCAGAAAGATTTGTTTCCGTAAGATACTCCATAATTTGATGCTTGCTCGTGTCGATTGGTACAAGGAAATACTGAAAAAATACAGCGGAGTTGGTTCGAAACATCTCCACAGGTGACAAATCACGGATCTTTGCTTATGAGCTCGCAACAAAAGAGCAATCCACTGATTAGGTCGTTCAAAGAGAGCAAAACCCAAAAAAAAAATGCAGTAAAGCCAGTTAAGGCTGAACAAGTTTATCCAGTTTATTCAGAAAAACCGGTCATGTACCAACTGTACAGCTTGAGCAACGGAAAACTGTAAATTCTGAATGGCACACAACCATTTGTTTGCCGGAAGTCTTGAAAGAATTAAGGGAAAACCAACCACCAAAGAAAGATCATTCTAAGTCACGACAATGCGAGTTCCCACACATTAGCTCAAACAAAATAGTTTTGAGCACTCAAAACGTGGAATTGATAGGTCAGTTGGCTTACAATCCCGACTTGGCACCTAATGACTTCTTCTTATTCCTACACTTTAAGAAAAAGAATTGAAAAAAGCGTTTTTCTAAGTCCGAACAGGCCGTTGAAGCCTTCAAAATCCTGGTTTCGGAGATAACAACTTAGAGTGATTTCGAAAATTGTTTAAAACGAATATAAAAATGTATCGATCATCTTGAAGAATACTTTGAAAAACAATAAAGTATTTATTTTCACTGATTAATCATTTCTTTTTTTTTTGTATTATTAGGCGTAAGACTTAAAAGGTAACTCTCGCAATTACGATTAAAAGCTTACCTACACGCAAAGAAAAAAAAGTTAGCAGCAAACGAACTTCGTTTGTCGTGCTTGAAATCGTTATTTGCAAACGTTTAAACAGTTGTCATAATAATAGTCAGTTACGAGAAACGCGTCATTTAGTTGCAGGAAATTAGTTTCGTTTGTCATACACTAAGGGAAATAATGCATATTAACATTATCCACGCCTGAGTATCAATTTTATTTAAATATTTACGTGGATAAATCAAATATTTTCCTTACAACTCGTTTTTTCCTGTATTTAAATTTAATTTATACCACACACCTACACACATATTCCATACAAGCAAGCAGCAACAGCATCGCACACGTACACACATATTCCGACAAGCAGCAACAGCATCGCACTCTGTTCCTGCAGTTTATTTCTTGCAGGTTTCTTATAGTTCTCATTTAGATAATGTTACAAGGGTAATATAGGGTGGATATTTGGCCAAGATGATTTGTGAATGCGATGGGTGGTCGTTTTATGGATTGGTGTAGGGTTGAGTGACAACTTGATATTTTCAAGTTGTCATTTACCTGCATATTTTTCTTCTAATACATTTTAATTCTTATTGAATTTTAATATGTTGTTCTTTAAATACAGTATTTTTATATAAATTTTCTTTAAATGCGATAGTTTTATTTTCAAATAGTAAATATTTGAAAGATATTTTAAAAGAATTCGTGCATAATTTTAACATTTTTTTTATTAATTCTGTTTAAATATTTAAATATTTTATTTAATTAAGAAAAAATTTAAATAAATTTTAAATATATACGATTTATGCAAATGCGTTATTGGTGCAAAAATGACTCGCTTTTTGAATAAATTAAAAAAGTTTTTGGATAAATTTAATATTTTTTTCCCTTAGTGTAGACACGAATGATTTTTAAATTGCAACAACTGAAAAATTTGTTTTTCCCAACTAAAAACTACGTTTGTTTTTCCCTTCGTTGTATTAACACAACGCTTATAGTTCAGAGTTACTTTTTGGATAAATTGTTATTTTTCTTTTTTTTTTTTTTTTTTTTTTTGTTAATTTGCTTACTACGCAGACGAAGAGAACAACAGAGGTGCTATAAGTACAATCCATAAGAAGACGGACGGACTCAGGGAGAAAGATAGTTAATATAATAAATAAAAATGACCGAAATAGCTAGCGGTATATATTTATAAGACATATTTTTAAGTTGATGACAACTGAATATTTGTTTACAGCAAATATAACTCGCAAACGAAGTGTATGTAGTTAATGAATTTTTCAGTTGCGGCAAATGAAAATAAACAGTAGATTTAAGATAATTTTTTTAAAAATTCAAAGATTTCTTGAGCTGTTCCATAACAGTACTGTATTTTGAGAAGACAAACACCTAATTTTCTAATTTAAAGTGTTCTTTGAATTACTTTGTTCAATGTAACGTGACAGTCACTCACCGTTCACAGTTGATTTTGTCAGAAATCTTGGATATGGCTTGGCTTATTGCTGTTTTTTTTTTTTACTTAATCCATTATGAGTTTGAATGCTAATAATTGTTCGATTCATTGGTACTTGTCTTTAATTAGCCTATGAACATGGACCTTTTGTTATTGGATTTTGTCACTTCCGATTGTTGTGAAAACATCTTGTGAAAATTTTTTTACTATACGTGGTGAGAAAAGAATTGAATTCTTCGTGTCAAAAAAAAAATGAAAAAAAAAAACTACGACGGAGACAATCCTTAGATACATGAAAAACATGTTTAAAAAAATAATTCTTTCCTTTAAATTAACAAACACTTTGAAGCAATAAAAAGTATTCGCAAAACCTCCACAATAATATTGCGACCATATAAGAACATATCCACATTCTCTTGATAACTTTTTAGTATCCGCAACACCTTTCTTTTTTTTAATAAAAGGAAAATTATTTTTCCTTTGCTCTGTTTTTTTTAATAAAAATTAATAGAGTTGTTCACTATTCGATGCAAAGGGTCTTGCATCATAGCAAATGTAAAATATATTTTAAATAAATTTATTGTGACCTTTTCATTCAAATTATATTGAAACTAATTGTTGAGCTTTAGACCAAGTATGTTAGTGAAGAAAACAACTAACAACGGCTCTGTATACAGAAAATCATACAGCAGACTAGACAGACTGTTTCATTGGCCGCTACACCAAAACTCATCATTAGTCTTGCATGATTTTCACTGTGATCCACTCAAGCTCAAGTCCTTCTTATACTGCCAATATGCCAAGAAAGTTACCCGGAAGTTTATTTTGACTGAGACAACGCTTTTACAATAGAAACAGAGTTCTTATTTACTTTTGATACACCCTATCAAGGTTAACCTTGATCGTATCATACTTTCAGGCATAACCTTTAACTTATGCGCATCTTTCGAAGGTCGATTTACTGCGATCAGAGTTTGTTGTTGTGTTTCTTTGTTTTTATTATTTATTTTCCACAGTTGCACAATATTTTTGCCATCACTACAACAAATTGAACTCGTACTCATTTTGATTTGCACCCCCATTTGCATAAATGCTATACCGAAAGTATATGGCATGCACTAGTATTTACAAAGGGATTTCTCATTTCAATTATAAATAAATTCTACAGTGTGGTATGTATTGCGAAATCGATGATTTGTCAATAAAACTTATTTGGCAGCTGAAAGTTAAAGCCAAAAAAAAAAAAAAAAAAAAAAAAAAAATAGCACTGCTCACGATCAGGTACAAACAGTCTTGCATCATAGCAAATGCAAATTATATTTACAACATTTGCAATCATAATAATTTGTATTCATTTCTCGTAATATTTACAATATGCTCTCACGATATTGCAAATGATCTCACTTCAATAATGAAAAATTCTACTATAATTACATGGAATAAATATAATGGACTATTTTCAGATCAATGTTATTGTTGCTGTTTTAATTGGTTTTAAAATTCTTGTCAACAATTTGCGACGCGCCTTATTTTTTAATTGATGTATGGATTTCAAAGCGTATCAAAGGTTGTTGCATTTAAAAACAGAAAGAAAATATTTAATTTGTCGTTTCTGTTAGTTTTCTGCGCAGCGCATATTTAATCGGGTTTTGAGTAAAAAGAAACAAAAAATAACAAACATTGACCTTTGCTAAAAATCGTGCCGAAAGTAATTAACGCAAATACGATTGCTACCCTTAAGAAAAAGCTTCGAGAAGGGAAAAATGTGCGTCAAATTGCGGAAAAGTGCCATGATTCACTGAGATTTATCACAGAGATAAGAAAAATATGGTATTAGTTCCACACACTAACAATGCTGGACATCCATAAAAATTGTGTTCACAAACAAAGAGAGTGGTAAGGGGCTGTTAGCATCAGGAGCGGTCGACAATGCTTTAAAGGCCAGAAATGCCGTCGCTAAATCTTTCAATACTCGAGTCTACTCTGAAACGATTCGAAAATTTCTTAAAGAGAGTGGTAGAAAAGCTAAGACTAATATAAAAAAGCCCCTACTAACAGCAAAGCACAGAGCCACGCGATTAGCTTTTGCAAAGCGACAAGCTGATTGGGAAGTGAAGCAGTGGAAATAAGCTACTTAATCAGATGAGTCGAAATAAATTGTTTAGAATCGGATGGATGCGTATGGTCTTGATTTGACAAAAAAGACAAAAAGGCACAACGTCACGCAACATACAGGAAACCTTGAAGTTCGGAGCAGGCTCTCTAATGATCTGGGGCTGTTGACGTGACGAAGTTACGTTGTACTGCTCTAGTTTCCAAAAAAGTTGAAAAATGAATTTTTTAAAAATTCATCTGCGTTTCATTGAATTGTTACTCGCTGGGTATAAGAGCTATGATTAAAAAAATAGTATGACCATAAAGTTTAATTCTTTAAAAAAAAAAAAAAACAAAAAAAAATTTAATACGGCACAGGGACGTAGTGGGAGCTGCGTAAGCAACGCAACTGAAAATTTGTTACATGGAATAATTACTCGCTGAGTATTAGGGCTAGGATTAAAAATACGATACACCAATAAAGGCCTACTAGAAACCCTCACAACAATATTAGACAAAAAATTTCTGACATTATGGGGACGCTGACAGAGCCGCTCAAAGATCGATAACGCAACATTCATGCAGCGGCGTTGCATTGAATTTTTACTCAATGAGTATATAACCTACGATAAAAGTTTAAAAAGGAAAATAAAGTTTTGTTACATGGCTTTACGACAAAAATAAAAAAAAAAATCCGGCGTCGTCAGGTCGTGAATATAGCAGCTTATGTAACAGAAATGTAATATCGTTGCATGGAATTGTTACTCACTCAGGAGTGCTACAGTAAATTTTGTTTTACGACAGCAGGGATGTGTTATTACGCTTCACAACTAAATTACAAAAAAAATTTTGTTGTCCTGATTTCAGGGATGCAATCACATAATGCAGTAAAAATGCGACAGCCATGAAAAAACGTTGCATGGATTTTTAACTGTGTGACTACTGGTGCAACGGTAAATTTTAAGGAACGAAAACGAAGGTGAGGTCTTCGGGCATATGACAAAAATAAAAAAAAATTTGACGGCGTGTCAAAAACCCTCAGGGAACCGCCTAATGTGACGCATATGCATCACTTTTGCTGGATTAATTGAAATTAGAGCACAACCAATGGGGAAGCAAAAAAAAGCTTAACGAAAAGCACCAACTCCAAATCCAACAACAACTCCAACACCAACACCAACACCAACACCAACACCAACACCAACACCAACACCAACACCAACACCAACACCAACACCAACACCAACATCAACATCAACATCAACATCAAAATCAACACCAACACCTACACCAACATCAACATCAACATCAACATCAACATCAAAAGCAACATCAACATCAACATCAACATCAACATCAACGTCAACATCAACATCAACATCAACATTAACATCAACATCAACATCAACATCAACGTCAACATCAACATCAACATCAACATCAACATCAACATCAACATCAACATCAACATCAACATCAACATCAACATCAACATCAACATCAACATCAACATCAACATCAACATCAACATCAACATCAACATCAACATCAACATCAACATCAACATCAACATCAACATCAACATCAACATCAACATCAACATCAACATCAACATCAACATCAACATCAACATCAACATCAACATCAACATCAACATCAACATCAACATCAACATCAACATCAACATCAACATCAACATCAACATCAACATCAACATCAACATCAACATCAACATCAACATCAACATCAACATCAACATCAACATCAACATCAACATCAACATCAACATCAACATCAACATCAACATCAACATCAACATCAACATCAACATCAACATCAACATCAACATCAACATCAACATCAACATCAACATCAACATCAACATCAACATCAACATCAACATCAACATCAACATCAACATCAACAGCAACATCAACATCAACATCAACATCAGCATCAACATCAACATCAACATCAACATCAACATCAACAGCAACATCAACATCAACATCAACATCAACATCAACATCAACATCAACATCAACATCAACATCAACATCAACATCAACATCAACATCAACATCAACATCAACATCAACATCAACATCAACATCAACATCAACATTAACATCAACATCAGCATCAACATCAACATCAACATCAACATCAACATCAACATCAACATCAACATCAACATCAACATCAACATCAACAGCAACATCAACATCAACATCAACATCAACATCAACATCAGCATCAACATCAACATCAACATCAACGTCAACATCAACATCAACATCAACATCAACATCAACAGCAACATCAACATCAACATCAACAGCAACATCAACATCAACATCAACATCAACATCAACATCAACGTCAACATCAACATCAACATCAACATCAACATCAACATCAACATCAACATCAACATCAACATCAACATCAACATCAACATCAACATCAACATCAACATCAACATCAACATCAACATCAACATCAACATCAACATCAACATCAACATCAACATCAACATCAACATCAACATCAACATCAACATCAACATCAACATCAACATCAACATCAACATCAGCATCAACATCAACATCAACATCAACATCAACATCAACAGCAACATCAACATCAACATCAACATCAACATCAACATCAACATCAACATCAACATCCACATCAACATCAACATCAACATCAACATCAACATCAACATCAACATGAACATCAACATCAACATCAACATTAACATCAACATCAGCATCAACATCAACATCAACATCAACATCAACATCAACATCAACATCAACATCAACATCAACAGCAACATCAACATCAACATCAACATCAACATCAACATCAGCATCAACATCAACATCAACATCAACGTCAACATCAACATCAACATCAACATCAACATCAACATCAACATCAACATCAACATCAACATCAACATCAACATCAACATCAACAGCAACATCAACATCAACATCAACATCAACATCAACATCAACGTCAACATCAACATCAACATCAACATCAACATCAACATCAACGTCAACATCAACATCAACATCAACATCAACATCAACATCAACATCAACATCAACATCAACATCAACATCAACATCAACATCAACATCAACATCAACAGCAACATCAACATCAACATCAACATCAACATCAACATCAACATCAACATCAACATCAACATCAACATCAACATCAACATCAATATCAACATCAACATCAGCATCAACATCAACATCAACATCAACGTCAACATCAACATCAACATCAACATCAACATCAACATCAAAATCAACACCAACACCTACACCAACATCAACATCAACATCAACATCAAAAGCAACATCAACATCAACATCAACATCAACATCAACATAAACATCAACATCAACATCAACATCAACATCAACATCAACATCAACATCAACATCAACATCAACATCAACATCAACATCAACATCAGCATCAACATCAACATCAACATCAACATCAACATCAACAGCAACATCAACATCAACATCAACAGCAACATCAACATCAACATCAACATCAACATCAACGTCAACATCAACATCAACATCAACATCAACATCAACATCAACAGCAACATCAACATCAACATCGACATCAACATCAACATCATTATCAACATCAACATCAACATTAACAACAACAGCGAGAAACTTCGTCACGTCAAAACCTACGGGTGTGTCCACGGCACAGGTGTGTCCACGGCACGGTTAAAGCGTAGGACCATGGCCTAGCCGGGATTCGAACCTGGGACCTCTGGGGTGGCAGTCGAGTACGCTACCTACTCGACTATCAAGGCCGCCTAACTGTTGGATACTGAGAACCGGTGGATACGCTATTTATGCAGAATAATGACCCCTAACATAAGGCCAAAATTAAATTGAATTGACTGCGCGATCATTTTGTATTTTATTTAAATTGTATAAGAAGTGTCTGTTCGACCTGGTCGAAATTAAAATAGCCCCACACTCATGATACCCACATACATAATATTCGAAGTTATGAAAATCTTATTATTTTGATGACGTCAGCTTATATGAAGGATGGACTTGGTTTTCATACAATTCATCCAATTTAAGATCTCATTGTACATTTTAAATATTAATGCTTATGGTTAAAATGTTAAGACAATGCATAAATGTTTGTGGAATTTATGAAGGTTTTGTTACTTTGAACGTATGCTACAGCTAATATGGGAAGAAGGCATCCATTTCACTGGATTTTTGCTAATTTCAAACTAAAAATATTTGTTATCAAAGTTTATGTAGTATTTTAGAAATTTTCCCATTTTAATGACGTCATTTCGCATAGGAGATAGGCGTGATTTTCATTCAATTTTGACAGATTTCAAACCTTTAGTGCGTATTTGGAATCAAAGCTAATATGGAGAATTTCAAGTGCTTGGATCCATTTCTGTGGAATTTTTAGTGATGTTACCATATTGATGACGTCACTTTATATGGGAGGTAGGCGTAGATTCCATTCGATTTTGACAAATTTCAAACCTTGATTGTATACTTGGAGTCAAAGCTTATATGGAGGATTGCAAGTGTTAAGATCAATTTCTGTGGAATTTTTAGTGATTTTACCATATTGATGACGTCACTATGTATTGGAGGTAGGCGTAGACTCCATTCGATTTTGATAAATTTCAAACCTTGAGGGCGTATTTGGAATCAAAGCTTATGTGCAAAATTTTATATGTTCAGGTCAAATTTTATGGAATTTTTAGTGATCTCACCATATTGATGACGTCAATTCGAATGTGAGGTAGACGTGGTTTTCATTCACTTTTTGACAAATTTCATATGAGAGTGAGCATTTGGAATCAAAGCTTATTTTGAGATTATAGGGACTTTGCTTGGCAGGTAGGCGTGGTTTTCGTCCAACTTGCCTCTTTTTCTAATTAAATCCTAATCAGGGAATGGTGAACGTTCTGCAAGCCAATCACTCCGTTTCTTCATGCCAACATTATCACTGGCAACACGAGCAGCATATCAACGTGCTGAAGAGGGTCCTCGAGGTTGAAAACTTAATATAGTCTTTCTAGTGTAACCCCAAACAACCCGTTATAGTTCCATTAATTCCGGAATACTTTCCAGCTACCCTCATATTTTTTCGACATATCGACTAGTAACAATTGGAGCTAAGAAAAAATATATTTTTCAACAGATTTTCTTAATTTTTTGGTTTTTTATAAAAGTTGGATTGTGTTGTAGTTCAGCCAGCCGAGAAGGATAGAACACCAAATAACCCGTTGTGTGACTTATTATAGAATCAAACTAAAACAATTTAGGACAGTTTTAAGAAGAGTTTAAAAGAGCAAAAAAAAACCAAAAAAAAAATAAAGAGAAAAATCAAAACAAAAAATACAAAGGATAAACGCCAAATTGACAACCTTAAAATGTGCGTCAGTTAAAGTAATGTTCAGACATTAATCAAATAATGACAGAATAAATGACAACAGCTACTTACTCGCATGACACATTGGTTTTCTAAAGTGGTTATTGTTGTCATTTTTCCGTTTTGTTTTTCTTTAACTGTCTGTGTTTTTTGTTTTCGTTTTTTTTTTAGCCCAGACATTGACCGACGACTATGTACTTATGAAGTAATTAAAAGCTGACCATGCTGTGCTCTAAGCATAGGCATCCGCAAGAATTTTTCGAGGGGGGCACAAAGGGATGCATTGGTGTGCACTTATATGAAAATGATGATATGAAAATGTAACATATACACATAGGAAATAAAAATACATACAATTTTTCCAGTCCAGGGGGCAAGTGCCCCCCCCCTGCTCTCCATTGTGAACGCCCTTGGCTCTAAGTATAAGTGGAAGCTCAACATTTTATAAATGAATTCGGTTGTATTGTGTCCATTTCTCTTTTGATAGACGATATGTTCACAAAATATCACCGACACGATTACAATGACACCAACGAAAGCACTGCGAGTGACATTTGGCAAAAATGCTAACTGTATGTTTTGTTTATTTAATTATTTGTTCTTTTGTTCTTTCAGTTATTTTCTCGCAATGCTGATGATTGACAGAAAATATTTGCTTAAATATTTGCAGAACTATTAATACTTTGCTGTGCAGCTGTGTGCGAACATGTGTATAAATGAGTGGGGTGTGTATATGTGTGGGTTGGGTTGCGTGAGCTAGGTTGGTGTATTTGTATTTCCAACATATGTGCCTAATCAACTAACTCACTGTTTTGAGTTGAATGAATTGGTCAACCCATATATATCGACATTAAATTGACCAGAACATGGAAGGAAGCCTGACATAATCCGAAGAAAAACAATGTTTCTTAAACAATCAATTAAGCTTTGGATTTCAATAGAAAAGTGAGTGTGAGTATAGGGGCAAAAACAAACAAATGACCTCTTAAGGTCTTTGCCAAAGTTCAAATTCATTGTTGTCAAGGCTTACGGGCGAATGCTACTAACCTCAAACTCCCAAGAGCACTCAAAGCAAGACTAACACGTTTTTGTTTTCTAATTTATTTAAGTGGTATTTGGTATTCTACTTTGGGTTTTCTAATGTTTGGTATTGTTTGTTTATTATTGTTTTATTATTTTGACCCCCCAGCATTTGCATCAAATTTCAGAAATTTTCAAACCACAAACTACTAAAAATAATAATTTCAGAATTTAATCAAAAATATGCCTTAAGACGTAGAAACGCATACATTTATACGTATCAGTTATGTATTTAATTTAAACAAAACAACTTAATAACAACACAGTTGCAACCTTTTTAACGCTGTCCACAGCAATGCCTTTTTATTAGCCCATTAAGAGCAACGAGAATCCCCTACATGGGGAATAAGAGTACCCTCTTCACAGCAATAACTGCTGTATTAACAAGAGGTGTAGGCTTGCAAAGGCATATTATTTAATAGCAAGTTGCTTGGCAGTTTGCAAAGATAGTATTATTCATGCGTCAATCTTAAATTTTTAATCTTTATGCGTCAACTTTATAAACCCATAAAAATTTCAGAGACATCCACACAATTGTTTATTTTATTACAAAAAAAAAAAAAAAGAAACAAAAAAAAACAAATCCTACAATTCTTGTTGATACACACAATATTTTCATGCCACCTTCAGCCAGACAACTACTCGTATATAAGCCATGCATATAAACTCGCTTAAGATAGAATTATCTTTTGCATGGATCAACAGCCTTTAGCGTGTTTTATTTGTGCTTTTTGCACATTACGGTTTCAAGGTGATTTCATTAAATGAAGCTCATTACTCTGCAAGAATTTGAATTTAATGCCACAGAATCTGCCAGCATCATAAAAATGCCTAAAATATGTGTGGGTTCCATGGTTTCATGATAGGTGCTGTTAAATTCAACTGCATATTCATGGTTGTTTGATTGAACTTGCGCGTGTGTGTGCGTTTGTGTTAACGTGATGGTTTTGTGGAAATCAAAAATAATACCTTAAGCACAAAATTATCAAATTCCAAAAGATTTTCAATAATGAACTCAATTTTTGGTGCTCCCGCTTGGTATCTATACATAAATAAATATTTTGAAGAAATCTAAAAAGGATGAGGGGATAATAAAATTAATTATATTAAGATGTACCTTCCCAACTAATAATAGAACTTGCAACAGCTTCATTTTTGGAAATTATAAGAGGCTTACACCTCGATATAACTACTAAAATACTTTTTAATGGTAGTTGGAAATTTGCTCCCAATTTGCCGGCAATTTTATTTTTGAGATTTTATTTGGTTTTCCGTCAATCAGTAGTTACAAAGTATTGTACTTATGAGATCGAATACACGTCAGTGCGCTTCGTATAGGTTAAATTGAAGCACCTATTCGAAGTTCAGAACTCAAACAGAGAGCGATGCTGTCATTCGAGATTAAACTTCTAAAGTACTTCAAATGAGTTTCAAAGAAGCTTTATAGAAGTGTTTACGAGGAGGACGAAATGTTTCTCACAATTTTCTCCAGGAAGTTCAATTGCTTACTCGGTTAAGATAACTTCCTTAAACTAGGAACTTAATCATCTGGAGAAAACGGAGGAGTTTAACCAAAGTCCCTTGAAAGGACTTTGAATGGTCTTCTGGTAGTCAGTTTTGTGTGTGTTATAAAGTCTTTGTTTTCAAATAACCGGGAACTGCACCTAATATAAAAGTTTTATACCGACTCCCAGTCAAAAAGGTTAACAAGGCACTTAATTACTCTTTAAGGTTTTCCACTCATCAGGGAGCATTCAGAGCGGTAAAGGTGTGCCATATTGAGGGAAAATTTATTTACATTAATTATTCGTTAAAAAATTTGCCAAGATAGTAAACGGGACTATGATGGTTTTGTTTCGATAACACAAGCCCACAAAAAAAATTTACTGTCTCGGTAGTCGAGTAGGTAGCGTGCTTGACTGCCACGCCATAGGTCCTGGGTTCTAATCCCAGCCAGGCTATCGTCCTACTATTTAACCATAAAAAAAAAAGCTCAAGCCTGTGTTAGATAACACGGGCGCATAGGTCAGACGTAGAATACGTTAGTCATTAACAGCCTTATTCAATAGATTTCCTTAAACAACCTTTAAACGCTTGTTACGCACTGTTTAAGGCTTTACGCAGCTTCTATGCAACCTTGCTAACATTGTTATGCATAAACATTTTTTCATTTTCTCCTTATGATTGTAAGGTTTGTGTCTGAACTATAGGAAATCTCTACAAAAATTAAGAATTCCTATGGATTTCCAATGGCCGCCGCATAAAAAAATGCTGCAAAGGGCGCATATGGAGCATGTCTTTGATATTAAAAGAAAAGACAAACAAAAATCATGGTTGTATTTACGTAACCTTTAACCGCCAATTTCGGCGTTTAAGTTACGCAGCGCTTAAACAACTACGAAAAATGTTTATGAATAACGTTTTCTTGTTTAAAGCCCGTTTAAAGTTACGCTGCCTCTAAAATGTCTTTATGAATAAGGCTGTAAGACATTGAGGATGTCTTAAAGACGTGGCCAACTGGGTAAGCACAATTTTGTTTCTCTGCTTCGCTTATCAATGTTGTGTATGTACACATCGTTCGCTACTTGGTCATTACACTTCTTCTCTTTCTCACACTTGTTCTGTGATGAACACACAGATAATCGTACTGTTCTTACACATGATGTTATAATACATAAAATACAAAGCATATGAAAATTAATACATAATTTGAAGGAGTTAAATTTTGATTTACTTATAGAATCAAAAAAATTATATGTAGGAATATAATTATTAAAATACAAATCAAAAGAAGACATATTAAATATGTTACGACCATACTTGAATTTTTTTCAATGCATTCATAAAGTATTATAATCTTATAATGAAAGTGACAAACATTTTCTCAAAATTTTGTGCTCCAGATTAACACCCCCGTATAACGTAAAAAGTCCGTGGGCCATACGATGACATTTTGATGTTAGGTTCGAACCCAAGCTGAAACAGATACTCGTAATTTTTTCAATTGAAATCAATCTGATCGGTCGTCACCTCTCTGCAGACAATGGCAAATAATGCCATGTAATGCTTCTTGAAAACAAGCACATTAGCCGTTCGGAATCGGGACAAAACTAATAGATCCAGTGATCGGTCATTTATAATTTAACAGAACAAAAAAAGAAAACATTTAATAATACTCACAACACAATTTGATCATAAGAAGCACGGTCAAAGTCCTTTCAAGGGCTGAAATAATGAATGGTGTAGTACATACAAATTTTAAAGGAGTTTTTCAAGTTTGACGCTTTATTGTGATAAATTCAAATTTTCAAAGTATTGCCGATCACTAGCCACTACTTTTTCCAATCTTTGTGGCAATTTTACGGATACCATCTCGAAAAAACAATGGATCTTTTGATGCGATCTACGGATCGATCCAAAATTGAAGTTTTTTAGAAGAGCGAAAGTAGTGATCCTCAAGGACATGCATCATTGATGAAAACAAATAGCAGTCGGAAGGGGCAATGTCTGGGCTACACGGCGGTTGGAGTATGATTTTTCATTTCTTTCGTTTGTAGGTATGTTTTGACGGGCTGCGCAATATGTGGCCGAGAGTTGTCATGTTGCAAAATTACCTTAATTGTTCTGCAAATAGCTTTTGTTGTTGTAGCAACCTGTTGCTTCATGAATTATTTGGCATAAAGGTCAAAATATAATTCTTAAAAAATGTGTTTTTTAAGAATTATAAAATTAAATACCTTGTCGTGCTTTCGCTCGTATTCTGGCCGTTTTTGCTTCAATGCTCGGCTCAAACGCATCAATTCAGCTCGGTAGAGTTGCCTTGTGATGGTTTCACCCGGTGGTAGCAGCTCATAGTACAACACGTCCAATTGGTCCCACCAAATACAGAGCATGACCTTGCCACTGTGAATATTAGGCTTTGGCATCGATTTTGGCGTATCGCCCGGCTATATCGTATGATTACTTGCGCTTTGGGTTATCATAATGAACTTTTAAACTTTGCATTTTTTCATCACCAGTCACAATACGATGCAAAAATCCCTTTCTTTTTTGCCGTTGAAGCAGCTGTTCACAAGTGAAAAAACGACGATCGACGTCTTTCCGCTTCAATTCATACGGCACCCAATATCCGGCACCTCTTGGATCATTCTCATGGCTTTTAAGCGAACATATATGGCTTGTTGAGTCAATCCCAATGCTTTTGAGAGTTCTTCTTGCATTTGGCACTAGACTTTTTCCAATAAAGCCTCCAATTCGGCATTCTCAAAATTTTCTGTCTGGCCATCCTTCGTGCTTTTTGTCATCGGTATTTAAATTAGCACTTCTAAAGATATTGGTCTCCGTCTAGACCAAAACTCACATGTGGAAATTGATCTTCAAATGAGCTTCTTGCAGCGTTTGATGGCCTTCAGCTGCATTTTTCTTCATGATAGCAGAAAAGTAAACTTCCTGCAAATTGTGATTTGTTGGCACAAAAGTTGACTATGTTGTTGACACTTAAGCGAAATTACACATACTGAAAAATAAAGCTTAATGATGAGGCTTCAAAATGAAGTTGGTTGCAATATCGTCCGATTCGATTTAATACTTGTGGTGCCATCTCAAAAAATCCTTTTAAAGTTTTTTGTGCAACTGATAAATTAATTTTTTTTCGTTTCTCTCATAAGCTAATATGACTAGAAATACAATATGATGGTAATACCGTAACAATTGAACCCAGAACATCTGGTGTTGATTATGTTTTTCTGTGTGTGTTTTCATCATGACCGAATCATTTTTTCTGTTTTATAAATTTTAAATTTAAATTGAGGTGAACCTAAAATCGTATTCTGAATATTTTTGTATGTTTGTTTATGTCTGATTAAGCGACGTAATAAAATCCATTTTTCTGATTTCGACCCTGACAGCATGTTAGCTTCACAAAAATATGCCAAAAATTCACCATGAACTTGATGGAAAATTTATCATGTTACATAGAATATAAGGAATAGACAAGAGCTATGTTTACAACTTACACCTAAAGTAATTTTGTAAATTCATGATTATATGTTTGGCCATGATTTTTGCTGAATTCAGCGCAACATATGTTAGAATATATATATAAAAAAAAAGGAAAACAAAAATAAAATAAACAGAACAAACAAGTGATGGTGATTTATTGTGTTTGTAGAGTGAATTA
This sequence comes from Pherbina coryleti, assembly GCA_943735915.1. Lineage (NCBI taxonomy): Eukaryota > Metazoa > Arthropoda > Insecta > Diptera > Sciomyzidae > Pherbina > Pherbina coryleti. The sequence continues at coordinate 126,190,431 of OX030952.1, read as the reverse complement.
ACTGCACCCTGAAGCAAACCTACAGGCATATTTAAAAAAAAAACAACAAACACACACAAAGACATCCCGTTATCATTTTTATTCTGTGAACTTGACATTATTTTATATTTTAAGGAAGTATGGGGTAGAATTACGAAGGAAGTATATGGTTGGAAGCCGTAAAACAAATGTTTGTTTTACGAGCGGGTAAAAAAGAGACTCCACGTAGAGGATTGCAGTGTGAAAATATTTAAATTTTGGTAGATTATGGAATTTACTTTTGAATGTGAAATTTTACTCTTAAAATGTATGTTTATATCATAAATTTTGTTTATTTTTATTTATTAGCTCTGACATCAGCAGAATTCTAGAGTAGCATTCAAATCAAAAGTTTTGAAATGTCAACAACTTGTCACAGCTTTTGTTGACGTGCCTGACTTAAGCTACAAGAATGATGAATGAATAAAAAATGCACGCTGACACTCACAAATGAGGCTCAGATTTCAATAAAAAAAAATATAAAATAGATATTTTCATATAAATTCAAGGCTTAAGAAATTTAAAAAACTGAAAAATTTACTAAAATTTTTCTCAACAATTTAAACCAAGTAAAAGTAATGTTTACCTCTAAGAAAAATCCATTGACTGCTTTTGAGCGGTACAACTGGAGTTATAGCATAGCTTTCAGCGACACAACTCACTTTGTTTTTTTTATTTTTTTATTTAGTTTAGTGCTTTTGCAATAAAATTCTTTTACATTTTTTATGTGGTCTTAGGTCCACATCTTTGTTGGGCGAAAATTCTTATTTCCCTCATTTATGACCAAAGTTTTTTAATTATAATTCGATTTGTGCGCTCATAAATACTTTTTCGTTTTCATTATTAGAGCCTTTGAGGTGTTATCAAAGAAGAATTTCGAATTTCCTTCCATTTAATAAAATGTTTTTTTATGAGTTTCACACAATTTAATATAAAAACTTACAACTTGACCCTTGAGGTAAGCCAACACAAGGTTATTATAGCCAACACTTAAGCAGTTAATGAGCAGTATCCGCTTTTCCAGCACGCCATTAAAACCGACAAGTATTGCAGCGGAAACGGAAGCGTAGCCGCGCAAATGTGTTTTTTTTTTACAAATAAAACTTGAGTTAGATGTTACAACTACAAAAACAAAAACAATCCTTTGAGTTTCATATTTTTAAAATTTATTTTTTTATTTTTTCTTCTTCAAATCAAATAAAAAATCATTAAAATAAAAAGCAAATAATATTCTCTTAATTGAATTCAATTTTTATATTTTTTTACACTCCTTAACTTAAAAAATGTTTCATGAAAAATTTTCAAATATATTGTCTGCACTTGAAAAAAAAACAAAAAGTTCTTAAATATTTTATATTCACTTCTGTTACCGTTAATACGAAAATTTAACAGTTTATCTGATTTTCCGTTTATCCACGCAACACGTTCGCAGCGCACGAGGACTTAAATTAAACTGAACTGAATTCTCGCAAAGGCCACGTTATCCACATTCAACCTGTAATGGCAAAATGCAGCCCATTGAAAATTTGAGTGAAAAGTTGGAAAATCGGAAAATTTGCACGAAGTTTTCACCACTTAACATGCAAGTACTTTTCACCACTTGACATCCAACAAAGCACTCAATGCAACACGTAATTCACCATTCACCGCACTGACATTTTTTTTTTGCTATTGTTGCATCAAAAGTCACATAAGGGTTGCCAAGCATGCAAAAGTAGTCGACTTACTGAGTACATATTGAAATCATTGAAGAAAGTGCTCAACGAAGTTCAGTTGCAGCATCACCACAAGCCATCCAACATTATTTTTGCAGAGAGATTCTCTGTCTGGTGTAAAACTTAACGAGATATTTTATCAAATACTGTAATAACACTGTGTGACAATTTAAGGGAAGGGGATTAGGTTGATTCGGCCTAAAATTTACCCATTTTTACCATTTTTGACGCACTACTGTTAGTGGATGTAACTCGAATTGATGTAGGTATAAAAAATCAATATTTAAAGAATATCTAGTAAAAACTATGTAGCGTCCGTGGCGTAGTTGGTTAAAGTGCGTGGCCGCTATGTCAAAGTACCTGAAGACCCAGGTTCGAACCCCAGCATCGACAGAAAATTATTCGAATAAAAATAATTTTTCTGTACGGCCGTCACCTCTCTGCAGACAATGGTAAACCTCAGAGAGTAATCAAAATGTCATGTAAAGATTCTTGAGAACGAGAACATTGCGTTCATCGCCGTTCGGAGTCGGCGTTAAGCATGTAGGTCCGGTTCTCGGTCAATTGTGTACAATCTTAATAACACGCACAACACAATTGATCATAAGAAGCTAGGTCAAAGTCCTTTCAAAGGGTGAAATGGCCAGTTATTTATTTATTTTTTAGTAAAAACTATATTGAAAAATGTCAAAAAATAACAAAATGGCGGCCGTTTTCCGGAAGCACCTCCAAAAAAAGTGGTTTTGCGGTGAAAACCATAGCCCATCAGCGGATCAACTGAAATAAAAAAATGAAGATGTTTTGAAAAGCTAATAAGATTTTCAAGGTAACGATGTTGAGTTTTTTTTAACTTTTTTTTATATTTTTGGCAGCATTTGAAAGTCAAAAAATCGATTTTTGACCAAAAAAACGACATATTTCTCTTGCGTTAAAATGAAAAATAAGCAAAGAAAAAATAAAAACTCAACAGCGTTACTTCATGAACTTAGTTGTAAATTTCAAAACAATCGGTTCAGCCGTTTTTGCTGGGAAGTGTTCACCGATTTTGAAAACACGACCTGTGGGAAAATCGCTTTAAACTTTTGAATACTGTATGAGTCACGTATGAGGGGCAGTTGCTTAAACGGCTGTAACTTTGTGAATTTTGTTCCGATTAATCTCAAATATTCACAGAATATTTTTAAAAGTTTCTCTATTTAGAAAATCAAATAAAAAAAAGTTGAAAAACGCTACATCCTCCTTAAGGGTAGTTTAAAATAACTGAAAAAAGTTCCAATGATTTCTGATAGCCATTGGTCCATAGAAAAAATCGTTTACGGGATTTTTTTGGGTTAGCTTAAATAACCGATTTTTTCAAGGTCATATTTTAAACTATGGGGACACAGTTAATTTCCTTTTACTCCTAAACTAAGTAAAATTTTGATTTAAAACCTTCAGTAAAAGTCTTGCAAATTTAATGTTCTTTCAAATTGGGAAACATTATTTCCCCCTAATATTCACACAGGAGGGTCAGAAACCTCCTTAAATTAAAAAAGTAGTATAACTTGGAAACTCTGGACGATATAGTTTTTAAAGGGTGATTTTTTTGAGGTTATGATTTTCATGCATTAGTATTTGACAGATCACGTGGGATTTCAGACATGGTGTCAAAGAGAAAGATGCTCAGTATGCTTTGACATTTCATCATGAATAGACTTACTAACGAGCAACGCTTGCAAATCATTGAATTTTATTACCAAAATCAGTGTTCGAAAATCCGCTTTTTTATCGACAAATTTTGTTCAGCGATGAGGCTCATTTCTGGTTGAATGGCTACGTAAATAAGCAAAATTGCCGCATTTGGAGTGAAGAGCAACCAGAAGCCGTTCAAGAACTGGCCATGCATCCCGAAAAATGCACTGTTTGGTGTGGTTTGTACGCTGGTGGAATCATTGGACCGTATTTTTTCAAAGATGCTGTTGGACGCAACGTTACGGTGAATGGTGATCGCTATCGTTCGATGCTAACAAACTTTTTGTTGCCAAAAATGGAAGAACTGAACTTGGTTGACATGTGGTTTCAACAAGATGGCGCTACATGCCACACATCTCGCGATTCTATGGCCATTTTGAGGGAAAACTTCGGAGAACAATTAATCTCAAGAAATGGACCGGTAAGTTGGCCACCAAGATCATGCGATTTGACGCCTTTAGACTATTTTTTGTGGGGCTACGTCAAGTCTAAAGTCTACAGAAATAAGCCAGCAACTATTCCAGCTTTGGAAGACAACATTTCCGAAGAAATTCGGGCTATTCCGGCCGAAATGCTCGAAAAAGTTGCCCAAAATTGGACTTTCCGAATGGACCACCTAAGACGCAGCCGCGGTCAACATTTAAATGAAATTATCTTCAAAAAGTAAATGTCATGGACCAATCTAACGTTTCAAATAAAGAACCGATGAGATTTTGCAAATTTTATGCGTTTTTTTTAAAAAAAAAGTTATCAGGCACTTAAAAAATCACTCTTTATTACTTCAACAAAAATAATTTTCATCATTTCATCTATAACTTCGCAGAACATCATAATACAAAAAAAATCTGACCTTGGGTTATTTGAGCTAACCCAAAAAACATCCCTCGGGCGATGATAACCAGGAACCATTGGAGTTATTTCAGTTATTATTTGATATCGTTTATAATGTAATTGTTGTTTGAATTATCTGAATAGAAAGAAATTATAATAGAATTTTTTTCTCCCATTATACACTAAAAGATGCAAAGAGTAACGGGTACTATAACGGTTATGTGTTCTGGAAAAAATCTACGTTCCAATCTAATTGTTCCTGTTAAAATAAATTGAATCTCTATTCTTCTATGCACAGCCAATAAACTTTTTTTAAGAATTAATAAATTGGCTTCCAAGCATAATGAATATAAGAAGTGGATGGCATTAACAAACAGCTACAACAACTACTTCCCCAAGGACCACAAATGCTTTAAATACCATTTCAAAAAGTCTGTATAAGAAAGAATTATAACGTTTGGAAAGTGGACATATTTTTCCATTGTTGCTCCCTTATTGTAGCTTCTTCATCGCTTGTTGTTTTATTGTTGCTCGAACATAACGTCTAAATCATTTTTGGTATTTGTGACCATCTGAATAATCTTGACACCTATTGATCTTAATGACCATTTGATTTTTTTTTCAGTTATTTGTTAATAATAAAATAAAATATAACAATTCTAGAATATATCTCAAAAAATGTTAAAACTTTATTTATTTGACTTCATTATGAGGATTATGATCATTTTTGAAGATATTCAAGGCCAATGGATTTGGCCGTTTTGATGTGGGTAATAACTTGGACATAACTCAGAATTTAATATTATGGTCGTAGAGTAAAGTTTGGGTACCGTAAGAAGTAAAAGATGCAAGCCGAATGTGACGCCCACTACTCATTAACTCTTTCACTTTTCGAGGCAATAGGATCTTTTTTCTTATTTGCAACTTATGCTTAACATCATGTTAAACATTTTACATGTACCATGGCCACTTTAAGAGTACGATGAGAAAACTAGTTAGGCTTTTTTTAAGAGTACTGAAAATGTCCATGTGTTGAAGCCTAAAAATTGCAAAATGAAGAATATTGCCGAGATCTTTGGATTTAATATTGATATATAACATAAGTGACCAAAAAGGTATTTTTTAGTAAAATAGACCAGACTAAAAACCCATTCTTTATAAAACGAAGGCTCTAGCTTTTATCATGAAATTAGAAATGTGCGTTTTATGGCCAGAAATAATGAACAAAAAATATACAAATGGAATTGACCATTGTTTATTCCTTTTTATTAATTGAATACTTCACCAGAGCAGAGCGGAACTAGGTTTATTCCAGCTATTATAGTAACATCTATTACTCCCTGACAAAAAACCAGAATTTTTTGCTCACATCGCTTAGTTGTGAGTAAAGTAAAAGTTTAATCTATTACTCCCTCACCAAAAACCATGATTTTTTGCGCACATCGCTTAGTTGTGGGTTACATTATTACATGCATCGATGATAGTTGTTTTTTGAGTTTTTTTTTAATCTCAAAATAACGCTTTTTTAGACATTTTATTTTCTAGCTCATCAAAAACAATATTTTTTTTTATTGAAATCTCAGTAAATAAAAAAAAAACAAAAGCATAAATAACTAAAAATCAGCATGCTCGAGATTTGATAATTTTTGGATTGCATAACCGTTATTTTATGAAATTCAAAAATTTTAAAATTAATGTTAAAAAAACTTAAACTTAAATAAAGACCTCGATTTATCAACGACAAACGTATTAATGGCTAGATTTTACGTATAAAAAATAGGCTTAATGCCTATATAAATTCACCGTAATAACCGTAATTGAAGAAAAAAAAATTTTTTTTAGTGTTTAAAAAAATTTCAGATAAAAAATAACTTGTAAATCAGTGCCCAAAATAGTTGAACCCTTAACAGAATGGTTCTTGTTTTTTGTTCATTTTATTCTTCCTCTTCTGAGTATGGTACGGAGTGAAGGGATCCTAAAATTAAAATTTTCGTATCAAGGTATAAAGAAGACTTTGAAATTTTTCACTTTTATTCATTTCCAGAACCATTTTCATGAAATATGTTCGTAAATATTTATTTGTTAAATTTCCACTAGCGTACTACCAAGACTCGAGAGCTACTTTGTATATTTCGGTAATAAATATATAGATCCAATTTTTTTTTTCTTTATTGGGTTTCGAAATATTTTTCTTTATGATTAATACATTTTTGCATTTGTTTGAACCATTTGTTATAACATTTTTCTCATTCTGCTTGAAAAACCTCCAAAACATAGTTTTTGAACGCAACGGCTTCTGGCGTCAAAAATCATTGTCCATAAAGTTTTTCCTTGATGTTAGGTAACAAAATCACTTGGTGCCAAATCAGAATTGTACGGTAGATCACCCATTTATTCGATGTTTTGAGTGCTCAAAAACGCCTTTGTTTGAACTGATGTGTGAGAGCTGGCATTGTCTTTATGAAGAATAATTCTTCGGCGCTTGTTTGTTTTCCTTATTTCACGGAATATTTTTACGTGTCTCAAAAGGTCCCGTGACAAAAATTTAAAAAATGGTTTGTCTCTTTTTTCAAAATTAAAAAAAAATTAAAAATTAAAAAATCTGTCCTTTTATTTAATCCCGAAATATATGTAGCAACCTAAGTATTGATAAAATAGTACCTAAATTTTTCTACCGCTTCAAAATTGCTGTAAAAAAGAGTCTATTCCCTTTAAGATTCTTGGAAATCAGAGCAGTGTTGGCTACTCTGTTATGTGTTCTGTTCTTACCAACTACCATATTCACCACTGCGCAATTTTTTCTCTCCACTCTTTACCTATGTTGTTTATTATGCTCTTTGCCTATTCGTGCGAGAGTGAATTTTCTGTTAGCCGTTGGCAAGCAGTTTTGGCGCAAGCATTTGTGGAACTTGTTTGGAGCAACACGTGCTCGAGCCTGAGTGTAGGCTGTGGTGAATTGTGTTTATTTTTTTTCATTTTTATGAATGAAATGTTGTTGCTTCAACTATTTTTTTTTTTTTCTTATCTTCTCTGTTTATGTTGTCAGCTGTTTTATGAGCTGCTTGTTAGTGTTTATATTTTATGTGTTGTCTGCCATCGGATTTAAACTCCTTTTTATGTGCATTGAGTTGAGCTTTAAAATTTAAATGGCATTTATTTAGTTTATTCAAAAATCTTTTTTTCTTTTTTGTTCTTTACACTGACAGCTAAGTTTTTAGTCGATGACGGTGAAATGTATGTGTTTTTTCTCCAGATTTTATCTAAGAATGCATATCGCACCCCAAGACCCAGATGGAGGGTGATGTATTAATCAGCCCGACAGTGTCAGTCAAGGTGTATGTGCCAAAATGTTTGATTTAAAAAATAAAAAAAAAATAAACAAGTAACGCTTTGTACTTTCTCTCTTCGAAGAAGTTAGAAGCCCAATCAAGGCATCATTAAGAAGTTAACATCAAGATAAGTCAGAAACATTTCAAAGAGACTGAAAAGGAAGCGATATAAAACATTTCCTCCTAAGATTTTCTTGTATTGTTCCAATGATTGTGTTGCCTTTGTTATGTTGAAATGTTACTTTTAATCTCTGAAATGTGAATGCTCTCCCCCTCGATGCAGATACTTTAAATATTTTTATTAACATTTAAGTTTTGCTAGATTTTCATCTAGTGTATTTTTGTATTTGCCCAGGAAATTAAAGGAACTTTTAATGGAATTTTTTAAATATTACACGGTGCAGCATTATTTTAAATTATTTGGAATTTTCAGTTTTTTATGTTGGGCACGCTGATCGCAAATTTGACGTCTATTTTCTCCAATCACATTTAATACTCTCACATTTTGGGCTCAGTGCTGAAAAAAAGAAAATAGTTCTGATTTGAAGAGATACAGATCAAACGCCTTTTGCAAAGTCATTAAGTGTTAGAAGAATAAATTTTTTTTTTGCATTAAATTCTTTATCTTTTAACATTCTCCTTAAAAAAACGTTTTTAACGCTCCAATTTTTAAAAATTACTTTTAAGAGAACTACTTTTGAAAAAACTATCGGACTATATTATGTTAGAAAATGTTAGAATTATGTTAGAAAATATTATGTTAGAAAATGTTCCTAATTGGAAAATATTGCAAAAAAAGGTGGATCCTGTAACAACAGAATCAGATGGAGAGTAACTTTATTCCAAACTTTATATATATTTATATGAAGATCCATAATATTAGTACAGTTAGCTCAATATAGATTAATAGGCGACATACTTACTTAACATTAAACATTTTATGCTGACGATAGTCAATCATCTGTATGACAACATCATAATTAAATGAAACACATAAAATTGTATCATAAAAACACAAGAAATTACAACAGGATAACCAAATTTTCGATTAAATGGAACTTATTACCCAATTACAAACAAAAACCTGCTGAGAGTAAATTTCTGACATAAAGAACAACAGACCAAGTTATGACTTCGTTGAGTATGTCTTTAAATTGTTTGCATTTTTATGGGTCTCTTTTGAGTAGGAACATATCATTGAAGCCATATTAAAACATTATGGCCTCATAAAGGTCATTGAATGGTCCTTTGATTCATTGAAGCGTGCGGCCTATACTTAAATTCAAAGACCACATTTTTTTATTAACCCAATCAATACAAGAGAACAGATGTTTCCAGTTTATTAAATTCATAAACTTTTTATTGATTTGATTCTTATTTACTTTGCTAATAAGATTGATGCTTATTGGCTTGTTATTGAGCTAAGTTATGCTTCAATGGCAAATTTAAGTCAGATTTTTTAGAGTATAGATTTTAAAAATCTATATCGTCAGTTAATTATTACTTTGAGCCTGTTTTAACTAATAAACGTGGATTAAATGCCATTTATCATTTTATGTGTCATGCCACATGTCATGTCACATCTATATCATGTCATATGTCTTGTCATATGTCATGTGATGTGTCATGTCATATGTCATTTCATATGTGATGTCATGTCATTTGATATGTCAGGTGTCATGTCATGTGTCATATCATGTGTCATGTCATGTGTCATGTCATGTGTCAAGTCATGTGTCATGTCATGTGTGATGTTATACGTCATTTGATATGTCATTTCATATGTCATGTCATATCAAATGTCATTTCATATTTCATGTCATTTGTCATGTCATATCTCATGTCATATGTCATGTCATATGTCATGTCATATATCATATCATATGTCATGTCATATGTCATATCATATGTCATATCATATGTCATGTCATATGTCATATCTTATGTCATGTCATATGTCATGTCATATGTCATGTCATATGTCATGTCATATATCATATCATATGTCATGTCATATGTCATATCATGTCATATCATATGTCATGTCATATTTCATATCATATTTCATGTCATATCTCATGTCATATGTCATGTCATATGTCATGTCATATGTCATGTCTTGTGTCATGTCATATGTCATTTCATATGTGATCTCATGTCATGTGATATGTCATGTCATATGTCATGTCATATGTCATATCATATGTCATGTCATATCTCATGTCATATGTCATGTAATATGTCATGTCTTGTGTCATGTCATATGTCATTTCATATGAGATCTCATGTCATGTGATATGTCATGTCATATGTCATGTCATGTCATATATCATGTCACATGTCATGTCACATGTCATGTCACATGTCATGTCACATGTCATGTCACATGTCATGTCACATGTCATGTCATATGTCATGTCATATGTTATTTCATATATCTTGTCTTAAGTTATGTCATATGGCATGTCATAAGTTGAGTCATTTCTCTGTGCAGTTGTAAAATATTGATTTTTGTCAAGTAAACAACACGTTACCGTTCTTTCTCAAGTGAAAAAAAATTAATAAATTAATTTAATAGCTTTTTCATTGTTCACTTATTTACTCGCTGCAAAATAAACCACTGATATTAAAAAAAAAAACATTTCCTGAGAAAGATTTTTTTAATTTAAGCTTACTAACAAACAAAATAAATCCGTACATAACAGTATCAAAGGTTTTTCTGCATTAAGTGATTGCCATTCGATTCGGTGTTTGTCTGGTAAACGCTGAACCCTTATCAAATTCCAGCCTTTATTTCAAAATATTTGCCTGAGGTAAGTATACCGAGGATCTTGGGTGTGGGTTGCGCTGAATTCCTAAGAAATATAATACAACAAACGGCCAACATGCAAAACAAACCCATTTCGACCCATTTCAGTAATGTTAACAACTCAAACCAAAAAAACCAACGCAATAAATCACTGCCATAACCTGGAAGAACCTACTATCTCCAAGTTAATTCTTTTTTTTTTTCGTGAATATATTTAACGCTTTTCAACACTTTTTGCCAGAGCAGAATGTGAAGTTATAAGTTTACAACAACTGCTGTTGTTTCTTGCCAACCCGGTTTTCAATTTAACTCTAGGAATAATGCTGAAGATTTGGCTGGCATCGGCAAACTATTGAAACTCATCCAAGCTATATTGGTCAAAAAAAAAGGAAAAAAAAAAACGGAAGCAGTTATGAATGAAATTGCTACATTGACATTTTTTAATACCCCAAAAAAGCTGTTGTGAAATCTAGAGGTGGGTTGGGTTGTCCACAGATGAAGCACATTTCTACAGGCACAACAATTTTTTTTTGTTTTTCTTAATGTTTCTAGTTTAATTTAATGTTGTCATTATATGAAACATAATTTTATGACTTGCCGACCACAAAAGCAAAATAGACTTTTTAATCCGATACATATCCTTTATCACTTTTGTCCCAAACTTAACGCCACCACTTTATTGTTCATAATATATGCCAATTTGTTGTTGTTATTGAGTTTATATTTTCTATGTCCGTCTTAAATGATACCTAGCTTATCCCTTTTCCAAAAAGATTCTATTGACTTTAATCGTCCTATTGACTGTATTATTCATGTCGTATGCAAATTTCTTCTATGGGTATATTTAAGTGAAATAAAGGAAACTATGAAAGAAATAAAAATGGCTATGCACTGTTGGGTTACCAAGGCAGTGATCCAATAGTAACTCCTTTGAATTTGTTTATTCAACTTTGCGGAAAAAAAAACTCGTTTTTGACACTCGCATATGAATCACTTTTGCATCGTTCGTCTCACTCAAATGCCGCTCTCTTATTTCATTGCATTTCAAAGAATTTCTACATCACTACCACAACAAACCACAAGGATAGAGACCTATACCCGTTTGTATGTGTACCTCTTTTTGCCTTCATCATCTTGTAAAGCAATTTATATACATAACACGTTATATCAAAAAGAATAAATTGTTATATAATCATTATGAATACAAATACAAATGCAACTCATACATTTCCATACAAACACACACACACGCACACGCAAGCTCTCAAGTTTCCATTTTAAAAGAATCATTATTTTGAATGCCGCCATACTTAAGAGTTTCAACATAACGATGGAAAAGTAGAATTGATGGAAACTGGCGAAGTTGAAGGTGAGATGATGTGATCGAGAATAAATTAAGTTGCCATCAACAGCATCAGCTTCAAACAAACATTTTTCTCTCTCTCTCTCTCTCTCTCTCTCTCTTTAGGCACAAAACATAAAGAAATCCCACAAAAACATATCTAATCAAAAGAACTTAAAAATATCTATGGCTTTGGAAATTACAACTCATTTGCATATATGTGGCAACGATACAAATATTTTAAAAACAGTCGCATGATTAGGGTTGCCAAGCATATGTAAATAATTAAATTATAATAATAACATAAGTAAATTATAAAAATTTGGTAACGCACTGAACAGAGGGTTGGTTGATAAGTGGATTCGATTATCGAATATATAGTCGTCGTTCGCCTCGACATTGGCCGCCTCGATAGTCGAGTAGGTAGCGTGCTCGACTGCTACCCCAGAGGTACCAGGTTCGTTTCCCGGCCGGGCCATGGTCCTTCGCTTTAAAACCTTTCGCATTTGCAATTTCCTTTCCTTATCTCTAATCAACTGAAATTAAGAATTCATCAATATTTACGACAAAAAACAAAACAAATTCAGATTCTAATAATTTTTTTCTCAGTGACGTTTGAAATGTGAGGGCTGACCTTGTCATTTTGGATGACAACACCTTTTCTATTTATTATTCAACTGTCACCAAATTATTTTGCTTTTCTTTAGGTTTGGTCAAAGATCTAAATTCCAATCTTATAAGTCTAAGCGTAGAATGTGGTGGCCATATACAAAACAATATGGCTGGCGTTAAAGTGCGTAGATCGTTCGATGCCACTTTCACGAGCCGCGAGGTTTGATTCCCAGCTAACACAGGAAACTCTTTCAATTAAAATTAAATTTTCTATTCGATCATCACCTCTTTGCAGAAAATGGTATTGAGAACATGAATATTAACTGTTTAGAGTCGGCAATAAAGTAGTAGATCTAGTCCTCGATTATTTTTATTCAAACATTTATTAACACCCACAATACAATTTGTTCATAAGAAGCTCAGTCAAAGTCTTTCTAAGGACTGAAATGGCCAATTCGATTTTTTATTTTCTTATACAACGCGTAGAAGCTTATGAATTTTTCTTATCTCAGGCTTACTTTGTAAGAGATATATCGACTTTGTCAAAACATTTGTAATGCCCATTCGGAGGCGTGGCAGGTATAGATAAATATTCTAAAGGGTGATTTCTTAAGCGTTTGATTTTTAAAAATTGAAAAATAAAATAGAAAATTAGCAATAGTGAATGAAATATTTTTTGGGGGATATATGAATGCCTGCCATTTACTTTTTAAAGTTTATTTCATGTCAATGTTGCCCACGGCTATCCCTGTGGTGGTCTATCCGTAAGTTCCAATTTTGGCATACTTTTTCCAGAATTTCGGCTGGTTTCTCACCAATGGCATCTGTAATGTTGTCTTCCTGGGCTGCAATTATGACTGGCTTGTCCCTGTTCACGAGAGACTTCACATAGCCCCACAAAAAATATTCTAGTCAAATCACATGTTCTTGGCGGTCATTGCACTTCTCCAAAAAGTGAGATTAATTGCTCACCAAACTCGTCTCTCAATAGGTCCATGGTATCGCGTGCCGTGTGGCATGCGGCATTGTCTTGTTGAAACCACATGTCAACCAAGTCAAATTCTTCCATTTTAATCAAAAAAAAATTGGTAATCATAGCACAGTACCTTGTTTCATTGACTGTAACGTTGCGATTTTCATTATTTTTAAAAAAGAACGGTCCAATGATGCCGCCGGCCCACAAATCGCAACAAACATTGCATTTTTTTGGGTGCATTGAACTACCTCTGACTCTATTCGACAATACCGATTGTTAACGTACCCATTGAGCAAAAAATAAGCTTCGTCACTGAAGACAATTTATCGATCAAAAATGGGGTCCTTCATCTAACTTTTCTAAGGCCCATTCACCAAACAAACGACGTTGTGGTAAGTCATCCGGCTTCAATTCTTGCACCAGCTGTATTTTATGTGGTTTCATACCAACGTTCTTATATAAAATATTTCAAATGGTCCAAGCCCAATTATTGAGAACGGCGGCGAATTGACATATAGCGATCTTCAGTAACTCTTCCCGATATGGCAACAACATTCTCCTCGGTAAGCACTCTCCGAATACGGGTTGGTAGATTGATGTCCAATAAAGTGAAACTAGTGCGAAATTTGGCCACAATACCTTGAATAGCCTATTTGTAGGTCGATTTTGACGACCATGAAATGGACGTCATTTGCGAAATACATTTCTCACAGAGCACAAATTTTGATAATAAAATACAAAATGATTTGCAAGCGCCGCTGTTCGGTTGTTAGTCGATTCATGGTGAAATGGCAAACCTAACTGAGCATTTTTGGCTTTGCCACATATTACGAATCCCGCGTGAGCTATCAGAAAATGTACACTGAAAAAACAAACAGCAGAAAAATATATATTTTATATATATATTATACTAGCATACCCGTTCCCAGCGTTACTTGGGAGTATAAATATGATATGAAAACATATTTTAAATAAACACTCAAGAACCAAATATTTTTAATTCATTTTATTTATTTAAGAATATTTCTTATTGAAATAAAAAGAGTGGCTTCTTATTTAAATCTTAGTAAAATCAAAATAAATACGATATATTGGACTAATGGCAACACTGCAGCAGGAATTAACTGAGTGCAACTTTCCACTTAAGATGGCAGCGCGGTGAGTTGTGGACTTTCACCTCTCTCTCTCAACAAAAAGCGTTAGCTATTGTTTGCTGTTATTTTGTGCTGCTTATACAATGGCAGCATGGATTAAAATGCATGAATTCTTAAATAATTGAATAAAAGGTTTTACCAAAAAAGTAGTACCCAGTAGCAGGGTCGCTTATTATAGCAATTGTATAGTGAAAGAATTATTAAAATTGGTTAAGCGCTTACCCCGTGATTGAACGATAAAAATCCGAGAGAACCCTTTTATATAATAGTATATATATATATATATATATATAGATATTCTTCATCGGCATCACCATCTGAATCGATTGAGCTCTCTGTATGTGTGTACTTACGATTGAAACCGGCGTGACGCCGAATTGGATAAAACTACGCCTTCCAACCCATACAGTGACTCCTTTACAAGGCTACAATATATTTTCCAATTCCACAGAAATGAATATAATGACTTGCAATTAGTTAACTTAAACTCTGGTTATTAACTTCCTAAACAAAATGACGTCATCAGAATACCAAAACCTTAATAAATTCCAAAAAAAAATTGAATGTATTGAATTGATACTTAACACATAAGCTTTGACATTCAAACGCAGTCTGAGCTTAAAATTTTGGGAAAATTGTGTGAAAAACACGCCTATCCTTCATATAAAGTGATGTCATCAAAAAATTAAAAACCCTTTAGAAATTAAAAAAAAAAATTAATGTATTGACTAATTACTTAACACATAAGCTTTGATATTCAAAACGCAGTCTGAGCATAAAATTTGGCAAAAACCTCGCCTATCCTCCATACAAAGTGACGTCATTCTACAAAAATGAACGTAATATTTTGGTATTTTACACAAATATTTTGATATTTAGAAAATACTCTGTGTTTTAAAATTGTATGAAAAGAGATGAAAGCCACTCATATCCTCGATCTAAAGAGATTGATGACGAATAAAAAAATGCAATAACTTTGAATGTAATTCAACCCGGTTGTGCGGGTATATTTATTTATGGCCAAGCTGATGAAAATGGCTTTCTAGCGTCTCTAAAAGTGGGAAATCTTTCTGCTGAAATCGCAGTCGACTTACAAAGGAAAACGTCTTTCTTTTTTTTTTGCTAAACTAATAGAGTTGTGAAGCTTATTTTTAATTGCATTATGTTTGCATTATGCATTGCAAACTAAATTTATGAAAATTAATAACCAAGCAATGAAGAGAATTTGCTTTGAACATCCCATTAAATTTCATTTCTACAGTTTTTCTTACCATGGGTAATAATCAGCTATGGGCAGAGAGCGTCTAGGAGCATTGGAAGTAAGACTTGAGAGCAAAGGCTTATGTAGCAACAACAAATCAAAGACAAAGACAAAGACAGAAACAGCACAGAAGCTTGAAATGTAGTGGTACCCATACCCGGTAATAATAATGAATTTCAAAGCTCATTGATCTTAAGCAATTTAACAGATATTTATGTGCTTTTTATCTGCTTGCTTTAACTTCATGAAATTGTTTCCACATTAGGAGCTAGTTATTTTACTCAATTTTGAAATTAATTAAATGAATGCTACACGTTAAAATAACTGATTACTTTTTCTCAGAACTCGGGAATAATAATAATAGCTGGTAACCCTGGCGCCAACGAGTTCAAGCAGACACTCAAAGGCACGTACAACCCACTAGCACGTAGCGTAAACTTGCAGCTGTGTGTGCCTTTAATACTCATCGATAACAGCGCCAAAGTAGGTCGAACCATAATAAATTCTCACATAGCTACATATGTTTGACTGTATGTTGCCTGTTGCCATAAAGCAACGACATTGTGTGGTTAAAGTGAAAGGAAAGAAGAAATGAAAAAATAAAAGACAAAATCCAAGAAAGACACAGAAGTATACGAAATAAATTGGTCAACCAAGGCAGGAGTTCAACTCATCTGCATTTTTCATGCCTTACAATTATATCGGCTGCATTTCCGAGCATGTCCTGTTAAATCTATACAATATATACAGAAGAAGCCACTGTAATGAAAACATGAAAAATTTTGTGAAAATTTTCCAAATGTGCTTAACTTAATAACATCAACCAGAACAGGGTGAGTAACCTTCACGATTGTGTAAGAGGAAAAAATTCCAGGAATTTTTTTCAATTTATTGAGCTTGGGAGACAAGAAATTGACACTTTTCTGGCGCGCAGTCCTTAATCATGTTCTTCTTTGAGCCCTTTTTTATTAAAAAGACAGAGATGCCTTATAAGACAGAGAACAGATTAAATGCTTTGGTTTGACATCAAATACCCTGTTTATTGCTTATTTTCACAGAGGCCAAGGACTTAAAAATGCCTGTCATTAAAATGCAAATGAAATCTGAGCTCTGGTCAAAAAACTCAATCTCTTACGTAGACTGATTATTTATATTCTTCCTTTATCCATTACATGTACGCCTGCCTTCCCTCACATACTGCAAGACATTCGTCCGTTGCTTGGAAATCTGAGTTGAGCCATTCTTGATGTTGTTGTTGTATTTTACTCATTGTTGTTAGACGTTGAACAATTCCGAAATTGTGCTGCCAGGCATAATGATTGGTTTTTCGCTCATGACAAATTTTGTGGATTATTACTTCCGCCCTTTGCTGAATTAATTCCTGTACCTATTTTGTTGCTGCTTAACTGTTACGAGTATATTCGGTCAGAAGGAGGCAATACGCTTACCAGTGAACCAAAGAATTCTTTTAGTTTGAGCTTTTACAAATTCACTTGTATTCTTATCATTCAACCACAACAAGTCTTTAAATTAATCACCCCAACGTGCTCCTTAATAATATTCAAAGAAAATTCATAAAATTATCATTTTTAAATTCATCTGTGTATTCATTTTTGAACATTAATGATTTAGTAGCAAACCCTTTTCTAAAAGTCAAAGTATCATTTATGATTCATTTGTGAACAGAATCGATTTGCTTACAAAGTATTTTTTTATTCAACTATAATGAATGGAAAAATATCGTTTTTTTGCAAATTCAATTGGGATCAAAAAAAATTTTGTTTTTTTTCATTAAAATGTGAATTTTTTTCGAATGTCACAAATAAAAATGAAAATTTTGGGTTAAAAAAAAATTCATTCAATTATATTTTTTCCAAAATATATTTCTTCTTGACGTAAAACAAGGAAATTTCAAGTACCAATACGAAATTTATAAAAGTTAAAGTATCAAGTATCGAAATTGGCATCACATCTAACACCTCGTAAAATCATCGCATGTAGTGAACCACTAAGGTTGGGTAATTTAGGATTTCAGAAAGAATTTATTTCTAGACAATTTTTTTCTTCTCCTTTCTTGCATTGCACTGAGGTCTCGATTGTCATTCAAAAGTTTAATTGAATTGGAACTTTAAGGTGGTACCAGGTAGAATCCGAAAAAATTAGATCTAACATTTCTTTTTCCATACATTTGAGGGCCACCTTAATATACATAATGTGGTAGGTTTCATATAATTTATTTGTTACTAGTAAGAAATGATCTTCGACTGGGCCGAAGTTAAAATACCCCCACGTCCGAACCGAAGTTCGGAAAGTCGGTATTCAAAGTCTTAAGCCGTCAATAAAATGTTAATTTGTATAAAACATTTTTGTTATACCTACATAGTTTTAACAGAAAATATTCGCTTTCATTTTTTATAAAATCACTTTGTATGGGGGTTGGGAGTGGTTTTCACTCGATTTGGTTGAATTTTATACACAAAGTGCATGTTATATATCAAAGTTAATAAGCAAAATTTCAAGTCCATATATTATTTTTTGTGGAATTTAAAGAGATTTTACCTTTTTGATGAAGTCACTTTGTATGGGAGGTAGGCGTGATTTTTATCCGATTTGGTTGAATTTCATACTTAGAGTGCACTTTAAATATCGGAGCTCATATGCAAAATTTCAAGTCCATATACAGTCAAGGAAATAACTCTACATACAACCTTTGATTTAGGGGTATTAGAGAATTAATAGCGATTATAGAAAAAAAATTTATAGCAATGTTGAAGGCATTTATAATAAAGACTATTTGAAGAAAAAATATTTATGAAAAAAATATAACATAGAAAAAATTGGGGAAAAACATAAAAATTAGCGGGAATAAAGTCTACATACAGTACAGTAAAGAAAATGAAAAAGAAAGAAAGGGAAATAACAGTTAGCTTTGTTGCTTTGAATAAAACTACAAGCATTACCATTGTTTAAGTGGAAAAAGTGATAACTAAAGAAGGTATTATTTATATTTGTATCCTTAAAAATGGAAAATCGGAAAGAAATACATATTTCAGTTCGAAATATTGTAGTAAATCTTCGAAAGGAAAATAAATCGTATGGAGAAATTGCTAAGACAGTTAAATTAAGTCGTTCTACTGTACAGACGATCATTAGAAATTATAATAATAACAATAGTACCGAAAATAAACCACGATCTGGCAGGCCGAAGAAGCTTTCGATACGCGATGTTCGCAGTATTATTAAAGTGGTCAACCAGGATCCGAAAATAAGTGCCCCAAAATTGGCGGAACATGTCGAAAAATGTTCCAATATAATTGTTACTCCACGAACAATAATAAACGCTTTACATGACGCTGGATTTAATAGCAGAGTAGCACGCAAAAAGCCACTAATTTCAACGAAGAATCGTAAACTTCGCCTTGAGTTTGCTAAAGCACATCTAGACAAGGGTATGGATTTTTGGAAGCGTGTTTTATTTACCGACGAAAGTAAATATAATATTTTCGGAAGTGATGGCCGATCCAAAGTTTGGAGAAAACCAAACACTGCACTTGATCCAAAGAATATTATTCCTACGGTCAAACATGGTGGTGGCAACGTTATGGTTTGGGGTGCCATTGCGTCATCTGGAGTGGGTCGTTTGGTTTTTGTCGAGGATAATATGGACCGCTATCAATACAAAAACATATTGGAACATAATCTGAAGGCATCTGTTGATAGCTTGGGCCTGGGAAATCAATGGATTTTCCAACAGGATAACGACCCTAAGCATACTGCGCACGTTCTGAATTCTCCACCCCAGTCACCAGACTTAAACCCAATAGAGCACATATGGGACGTTTTGGAAAAATTGGTGCGAAAATATGACATTAGTAGCCGTGAAACATTAAAAACCGCTCTTATTCGTGCATGGGCCGATATAACACCGCATATTACGGAGAATTTGGTGACATCAATGCCCCGCCGTCTTCAAGCAGTTATTGATGCCCAAGGTGGACCGACCAAATACTAAAAGTTTACATTTTTTTCGTTTTTTTGTATAAAATTTTGATATAGTATTTATTTCTTGTGGATACAGCCACTTTTTAGAGACTTTTTTCCTATGAATTTTTGCTGTTTTTGTTATTATTTTTTTAATTATGGTAATGAATTGCTTTTTTATTTTATAAATAAACTAATATATTAATGCCTTAAATATTGACATAACCATTTCTTTTATTTTCTTCACAAAGTCTATAAAACCCCTAAATCAAGGGTTGTATGTACACTTATTTCCTTGACTGTATTAATTTTTGTGGAATTCTAAGACATTTTACCGTTTTGATAAAGGCACTTTGTATGGGAGGTAGGCGGGGTTTTCATCCGATTTGGCTCATTTTCGAACTTGACCTTAATTTTTTTGATTAAAAGCTTAAATATTGAATTTCGTGATGATATTTAGCTTGAAAATAACGGCTGTAATCATGACGACAGACGGACAGACGGACAGACAGACGGACAGACAGACGGACATGGCCAAATCAACTCGGGTGGTGATGCTGATCAATAATATATATACTTTTCTATACCTACCACGCCTCCTTATGGGCGTTACAAACGGAGTGACAAAATTAATATACCCCCATTTACTTTTTTTAAACGTGGGGGTATAAAAATAATTATTTTAAATCTCTCGAAGTCGATCTCTGGGAGTCCCTCAAAAAGAAGGCGTCTTGCTGTGAGCACATGTCTCTGGACTGGATCATCTGATATAAAAAAACAAAAAACCTAAAAGAAAATCGTTAACATATGGCATTATTCATTATTTAATACTACTTAACTCATACTTAAAAAATGTCAGCTTCTTATATTTAAAGGATTAAAATGATGCTTAGAACTTTCCATTTATCTCAATTAAATACTGTGCAGGACTTCAGTGCAATATATTTTAATGTTGCCTTGGTATTGAATACCAATGTTCTTTATAAAGCAAAGCAAATAAAACAAAGACAGCATAATTTTAAAGCTCTTCGTTACTGTCACAGCATTGCTTGTGTTCTGTTGTGAAGTAAAATTTCGAAACATAAAAAAAAATATAAATAAATAACTGATCAATGAGGTTGTGCGTGTAATTAAGTTTGTACACACCTGACCTAGAAATGGACCTCTACAGGCTTAACGCCGACTCCGAACGGCGATGAACGGAATGTTCTTATTCTCAAGAAGCTTTACATGGCATTTTTACTACTCTCTGAGGTTTGCCATTGTCTGCAGAGAGGTGGCGGCCGTACAGAAAAATTATTTTAATTCAAATAATTTTCTGTCGCTGCTGGGGTTCGAACCTGGGTCTCCAGGTTCTTTGACATAGCGGCCACGCACTTTTACCAACTACGCCACGGACGCCACAATTTCAAAACATAGTCGTAGCTTAGTAATGAATGTGAAGTAACAGCTGTGAGCAACAGTCGCGGCAAAAACGTTTAAATAGTGAGTGCTTGCAAAAATACCGATCATTATCATTCAGCTCTTGTTTCAAGGATTGTGAAAATTACATTCTAATCAAAAAAATACCCGGCAATTTCCAATCAAACAAACCGTGCTTGAAATATTGTCAAACATTTTTGTTCTGTCCATGGTATAATAGTACATGGTAGCATTGACAACTGCTTATTTTCTCTTCAACAGGAAAACATAAACTGTCAAACACAGCTGTTTGCGAAACGAAGCGAAAATTAAAGCAAGTGACAAAAACAAACATAAAAAACTAATAACAATATTGTGCGTTTAAATAAACAAATCATAAAGAAATAAACATTTAAAATCATGAAAGTGATTTCTCACTTTCCGAAGACACCAATTTTAATTAAAATTTATTTCATTTCGGTCATTTGCATCTGCAGCTGCTGATGTTATTCTTTTCTTCACTTCAACGTTTTCAACATTGTTTGTGTTTTCATTTATTAATAATGGCCGACCAGCGAACGCTCTCTTTTTGAGTATATTTTTTGACAGAATATGTTTTCCCAAGCAACTGTCAATGCTACCTTGTATTATTATACCATGGTTCTGTCATCTGGTGCTTAATACATGTTTGAGCGCCAATTGTCGACATTTTTTTCATGATAGCTTTGTAAACAAATCAGTTTTTGTTGTGTTCTGCGAATTCTCACAATGCGGAGACGTTGAAAACGTTAACGATAGCCGAAAGTGACTCGACAATATCGAAAACACAAGCGTACGAGTGATAAAAAGAGTTTAAAGTCGGCCGTACTGTGGTTGATGGTTTGCCTCGTTGCAGTCGTCCATCCACCAGTGTGACTGATGAAAACATTGAAAAAGTTAAGAAAATTGTCCTCGCAGATCATCGTGTAAGCACAATGATATGTTCTCACAGAGAACAGTTTAGTTTGAATGTCCAGTATAAAGTTGAGTTTTGCCATTGAACTCAAAATAAACTTTTGAGTTTCCAATACATTTATGCAGGATGAAACTCAATTTGATTTCTATGTTTATCAAAACTCAATTTGAACAATGCCAAAAAATATGCTAATTTTAAAAGTATGCTAGGTACTTTAGATGCAACGTTTTAGATGACACGGTACTTTTAGAGTATTAAAAAAAAAATTCGTGCTGAGAAATTTGAAAAACAGCTGTTTCTTAAATTGTGCAATTTACTATTTGCAAAAATTAACAAAAAAGCGAACAAAAGAACTTGGACAAGTGTAGAAGATGAGGTCTTCATATCAGTATGAGCCGATTAAAATTCCGATTTATGCAACGCAAGGAAGAACTTGCGTGTGTACGCAAATATAACTGCGGTCTTGGCCTCAAGTGGAATTGATGTCACGGTGATGGAGGTGCAAAAAATATCGAGAGCACATATAGCCCGAACACAATGTGCGCGACGAGCGGGGTAAAATAAAATATAAGAATAATGGGTAAAAAAAATAATTGAACATTTTTTGGGAATCGCATTCCTTGTGTGTAGTTGTCATAAGAATAAAAAATTGTAAAAATGGACAGCAAAAAAGATTAATTGAAATGAATAATTAATCAAGTTTGTAAAATTAAATGTGAACTAAAATTTTATTTATAAATCAATTTTGCATTGTAGCTCGAACACAATACGCGCGACGAGCGGCAAGCGCCAATTGTCACTTTTTTTTTTTATATGTATTTCTTATGGGATGTATTTTGGAGACTTGTCACTCAACATTGTTGCTCGACGTTGCCGTCGGCTTCAATTTAATTTTAATTCGACAGGCAGCAAAAGCAAGTTTCCGCCATTTTTTACATTGTTTATTACTGGTCGCATGCAGCAAACTAAACTGTTGTGAAATTTATGGTAGCGATGGTAGTGAGGGATGTTTTGTGCCGAGAGTTCTGAATTTGTTGCAGAAACAGCATCGGGTTGATGAAGCTAAAGATATGCTTTGCTTAGGAATATACCCGAAATGGCTTTTTGTGACTTTTTCCTATTCTCACAACTCAAGTTACCACCACGTGGAAAGCTTTTTGAGATGCTTGAGGCGATAATAGAAAATTCGCAGAAGGAGCAGAAGGCAATTCCAAAATCAGTCTATGAAAAGTGTTTTCAAGATAGAAGGAAGGGTTGGAATATGTAAGTATATTGCTTGCAATGGAGTTTTCTTTGAAGACAATAAAATTAACATCGAGGAATAAATCAACTGTTTTCGTTTTATTGAAGAATTTCAGTTTTTTTTTTGTTTTGAAGGTACAAAAATACTTTTTAAAAAATCAATAAGTTATTTCCTCGTCCTGATGAATTTCTTGTTTTGAAATTTGGAAGAATTTAAAGCTCTCCAACTTCAACGTTGTTGTTTTTATTCTCTCTTTATTATAATTTATTACCTCCAATTTCATTATCGATGAATGTGGTTTTTACACGCAATACTTTCATTTATTCTCTCTTAATGCCTTTATTTATTGCAGTGTATAAACTCTCTACAGATTTTGTTGTTTCCATGTTTCTAACTTTAGCTTTTACAACCTTTACAACAGTCAGACCCTTCATCGTATCCAAAGGTTCCATTACATGTTTTGCCGAAGTGTTATTTTTCTCACATAGCATAAGTTGTTTGTTTTTTTTTTCTCTTCTTAACTTAAAGATTGATTAAATCTGCCTTTTGGTCTCTTCTGCAAATTTCATTTTTAAAAGGAATCTGATATTTTTTTCATTTTTACTTTCTGCAGCTGATACTCACTTGCTGGTTATTTTTTATGTTTTCGGGTTGACGAACTTCAATTATACTCCTACTCTCATATCCACTCATGGTTCTGTTGATAACCATCACTCAAGCCACTCAAATAAAATTTTATTACATACTTTAAGCAAAAAGGTCATAAAACACAGTCACAATTTATAATTCATGCTAAGAGATGCAGGAGATACTCGAACATAACTCAATATTGCTTTAGCAACAAATAAGAAGATGAAAGACAAATTGGATCAAGCCACATACATAAATAAACGAGATAAGTCTAGCAGTTGAAAATTTAAAAAATAATTCTTGCTTCAATAGAAAAAATTTGCAGTTAGAAAAGGGTTTTCCCTGGAAAAAATCGGTCTATATTCACTTAAAATCCAAAAAAAAGGAGTAAAGGCAAAAGAATTACGCTTTATGCACTACTTCCTACAGCCCGATAAAAATTCCCACTAAAAAGATAAATGCCACTTCTCCCAATCTAATTAGAGTTTTCTTGTTTGATATCTCGCAAATGCTGCTATGATGGATAATTTTTTTGGAGAATCCTCCAAAGTTTGACTTTATATTTGAAACATAGCATAGCATGACTTTGAACTTGTGCTGGCCTTGTTCATAACAAGTTCAAATTTTTTTTCCCCTTTTTTTATAGTTTTATACGGAAGTACATACTTACCCACAACAACTATAGAGTTGATGTTAATTAGTGGGGAAAAGCCTTATATTCCATGTTTTGTGTTAAGCTGACGTAGCATAAAGCAAACATTCGTTGGAGTGTGGGAGTTAAAGCTTTTACTTTCCTTTATTTTATATTAATTAGTATTCTTCAAACTGTTTCGATTGTTCTTTTTGTTGCTTTTCCTTCCATTATTCTTGTTGGTAAATGGTATTTGTTTTGTTTGCTCTTTGAATGAAAGTCTGTTTTGTTTTCTATGTCAATTGTTTTTGGCTGGATTTGTTCAAATGAGATACAAGTATAGTTTCGAAACTACGAAAAAAGTAATTTTGATCGTAACAAAAGCAAAAAAAAACTTGTGATTACATTGGATTAGGTATTGGTTCTTTAATAGCATATTATGACAATACATAAAGCTTTCAATTGACGTTTAATAAGACCGAATTGCAGGATAAAAAATTATCTGCAAGAATAAAAATACTTGAAATGAAATCAAAAGCTTTCACATAGGATCTTTTTTATTATGTTCGCTGTGGGGTTATTTCCGATTTAATTTTTATTGTTGAAGAGATAAACAACAAATTAGTTTTTACCAAAATTATACCAAAAAATTAGTAAAAATAGATACTTTTAATTTTAAACGTAGAAAAAAAAACTAATATACATCAGCACATTAGCAATCGGCAAGTTCGACTATTTTGCTCGGTTGACAACACTAGGCCGTGGTGAAAATTTAAAATGCTGAATATAATTAAAATCTCCGGGCAAAATTTATGCGTTTGTACCCTGAACAATGGTGAGTTTTACCACAAGATTCCCTAAAGAATGAATGCAACGCTTATGTCTTTAGACAAATATTTTTTTTTATACTGTTTTCTGAAGTGTCTAATAAGTTAAATGATAAGGAAAGCATTAAAAATCATTCAGTTCTATAAACATTCAATGGGAGCTTTTTTAGGACTTAAGTTTCATAAGCCTACAAAAGCTATAAAATACTAATGAGAATCGTTGAATTGTAATTTTCATCTCGAATTTTTAAGCATTCCCAGCAAACATTATGACTCTTAAAAGACTCTTTTAAGACTCGAATAAATGAGTTTTTATCGTCATAATGCGCTCAAAAAAGACTCTTTTATGAGTACATTTCCGTAAGTTGTGGGCTTCAAAATATGATTCATAATAATGACTGCCTTATGTCTCATTTTGGACTCAAAATTAAGACTCTTTTAAGACTCATAATAAAGACTCTTTAAAGACTCATAATAAACACTCTTTTAGAACTCATTAACATTAGTCTTTTTGGGCTCAAAATTAAGATTTTTTTAAGAGCCATATTTAATTCTCTTGTTAAGAATCATGTAATGGAATCTTTAAAGACTCAAATGAAGACTCTTTCAGAACTCATAGAAGTTATTATTTTAAGAGTCATAGGTCTCATGTTAAAGACTCTTTAATGGTTAAAAAACTCTTTGCAAACACTAATTTCTGACATTTATATGATATCAATAAAACCTCTGAAACTCCTTTGGCCAAAATTGTCGTATATGCCATTTTTCCACTTATTTAATAATATAATTAAAAACAATTAAAATATTTCCATAGTTTGCCATTTATCGTACTCATAAAACACACATAAAAAATACTCTTTTTGGAGTCTTATTTCTGAGCAATCATTTTAAAATCATATCAAAGACTCCTTTATGAGTTGCGTACTCATAAAACACGCAAAATAAATACTCTTTTTAGAGTCATTTTTTTTTTTTTTGTTTTTTGAGACACTTAGAAAATGTTTGCAGGGTTGGAATCAAATCGTATATAAGGTCGTGTGCTATTCGGAAACTTTTCACTCATGGTAGGAAAAGATTTTCTGAGTTGAATACAATTTCTGTCTGTTGAAATAAAATTGTGATTTTTGCTGTGCCAAAAGGACAATGAAATTTTGACAACTAGAAATTTTTACGTTTTAGTTCTCGGTCGTGTATAAGCGCCAGATTTGAATTTAATTTGCAGAATTGTTAATAATACTGAAAATTCACAGAATTTTACGCAAATATTATCCATTCCTGCTTGCTATGTTGTCGGAAGCACAAATTTTGAACTTCTTTACGACTCACGAACTCAAGTGGTTTTTTTTTATATTTTGGTTTGTGTCAAAAATTCTATTGCCGATTGTCAAAATGTATACTAGCCCCTGGGGCTACATGAATTTTTGACACTCATATTCACCCCACAAGTGTTAAATATTCTCATTCAGACTGTCAAAATCTTATCATCCGAGTGAAAAGTTTCAGAATAGCACACGGCCTAAATTTAGAAAAGCAATATTAAAGTTTCTTTTAAACCTTTTTTTAGCTTTTAAAAAAATAAACTTTTAAAAAAAAAAAATTTCGATGGAATTACTTAAATTTCTTAAGCTGGCTTTAAGGAAGCTTAAGATTTACCGAGAATGATGAAATGGATATGAATTAAAATTATAGTCAGATTATTTTTATTGTTATAGTTAGGGTTTTGATTATGGTTATGGTGGTGGTTATGGTAATGGTAATGGTAATGGTAATTGTAATGATAATTGTAATGGTAATGGTAATGGTAATGGTAATGGTAATGGTAATGGCAATGGAAATGGTAATGGTAATGGTAATGGTAATTGTAATGGTAATGGTTATGGAAATGGTAATGGTAATGGTAATGGTTATGGTTATGGTTATGGTTATGGTTATGGTGATGGTTATGGTTATGGTTATGGTTATGGTTATGGTTATGGTTATGGTTATGGTTATGGTTATGGTTATGGTTATGGTTATGGTTATGGTTATGGTTATTGTTGGGTTATGGTTATGGTTATGGTTATGGTTATGTTTATGGTTATGGTTATGGTTATGCTTATTATTATGGTTATGTTTATAATTATTATGATTATGAATAAAAAAATAATAATTTTTGTTCGCTCTTGTATCTCTTCTGCCCACTCCCACTACAATTTCTTTCCTCTGCCTAAAACTTATTGCCTATAAATACTGAATTTATCTGTTTGATTTCTCGCCAATCTCATCCTTTGTTTCTATGAATCAAATAAATGCGCCAAAAAATCAAATGAAAAAAAGAATATCCATGCATAATGTTCGGATAGGGAATACTACATATCGCGGATTTTCTCGCTTTTGTCATCATCATCATCATCACCATCTGCACAAATAAATCATTTAAAGGAAGATAAAACTAAATTCAATTATTGTTATGTAGGTCAAAATCTTTACGCAATCAATCAACTTCAGCGATAAATTTGATAAATTTAAATATAATCTCGCGAATTTTGAAAAAAATGAACATTTTTTTGAAAAAAATGAAGATTTTGCATGGAAATAAAAAAAAAATGCGTGAACATAAGGACTGCCAAATTTTTTTGGCCAGCCCATAATAGAAATAAAACAATTTGTGAAAGACCTCAAAAGAAAAAAAAAAAAAAAAAAAAAAAATCAAAAACCTATGCCAATCACAGTAAGCCAATGATATATAAATCACTTAAGCTGTATTTCTGTTGGTGCGTCTTCTTCTTCGAAATACTTTCTGATACAATCCACCCAAATAATGACAATAACAATAAAAATATCCGCACCTAAGAAGCGGCAAAGCAAAAGAAAATTTAGAAAAAAAACAAACAAAAAACAAAGCTCAACGGTACGAAATCTGACAGGTTTATTTAGATTGTCATGGTGAGAGATCGCATGGTAGCGTAGCAGCTTCAGAAACGAGCTCACGGAAAGGCACAAGCCACAAAGCGTGCGTTTGCAATTGAGTTTATTTCTATAAGAGTCAAGCTTTTATTGTGGCAATAAAATGGGGGAAATAAAAGTATGGAAAAAGAAAAGAGTTTATTGTGATAGAGGGCAAGAGTATGATGGAAAGACAGCAATGGCAGTATTCTGTATACTACCATAACAACAACAACAACAAGAAAACAGCAGCATATATAATAACAAGCAACATGAATACAAAAAAATAACCATCATTTCATGTGTATCGAAGTCGTCAGGATATCGAATTGATTTGTTGCTATTTCCGATTTCCGGTTGGCGTCTGGCACGTGTTGCTTAACTTGTGCGACAAAATTGTGATCTTTGACGGTTAAATATAAAAAAAAAAAATGAACAATCGAATAAAAATAATGTTATTGTTGTTGTTGTTGTTTTTGTGCTAGTTGCTATGATATATGACACGGAACAAATGTCAGCTATAATTATTTTTTTTCTTATATTCCCAGCTATTCAAAGCCTTGCGCAATTTCGCATAAATTTACGAGTTTATTGCAGAGAAATAATTACACTTGAGAGGAAGAAATAAAAGAAAAATATTTCCGACACAAAAGTTACATTCGAACTTAGCATTTTACGAATATTACCGTAAAAACAAAGCTAACCCATATTTATTTTATAATAAATTTTAAATTTAAAGCATTTCTTTCTCAATCCCATAGAAACGAAAGAATATATTGCTCTTTTTATTAATACAAATGAATACAATTTAAACGATACTCAAAAGAGTTTTTTATTTACCAATACATACGTACATATGTATACAAGAGGAAATATATGCATGTTTCTTCCTTTCAAAGGCCTTTCTCCACTCTCCGTGTTGATGATTCTTACAAAATACTAACTCAATAAACTGCTGCTGTCACATGTTTCTAACACATCAGCTCACATACACATGTGCGCATACACAAGACACTTGTTTTTATGTTCCCAACCACACACGCCTTTTTTTTACATATCCTATGATTGTATTTATATTATGCGGTTTGTCTGAAATATTGATGATATTCTTAAATCTAGTTTTTGCCAAATGTTCATGCCTGAAGTATAGGCAGCAAGCAGCTGCTGAGCTGAAGATGGCTGCTATAAACTAAGTGTTAAATTTATGCAAATGTTATACAATTTCTCTAAATGACTGCTTAAATTTATTGCTTGTTTACTACTCTTTGGCAATGTAATCGAACACGTTCTGCATTTTGTAGAAAAACAGCTTTGTCGGGCTTTATTTAACAAAAAAATTGTTGCCGCATTTTAGGCTGCTTCAATTTAAGTTGATTTAAAGAGTGCGTGGTTTATTTGTTTTAATTTCGACTTTTCAATAATATAAATTTACCACATAAAAAATTTTGGATGATTGAAAAATTATATGACATAAGATATAAATAAATATCAAACGCTTACTACAGATTGTGCCCAAATCAATTCTTTTTTAAACAAATATAACCAGGGATCATACATAACGGTTATAGTCAAAGGAAAAGAGCAAACGAAAGTAGTTAGTTTCAATTGAAAAAACTTTCTGTTGTCTCAGCTGGTATTCGGACCTGCTCTCGAATTGGTGGTTTACGAACTCGCCCACAGCAACCACATGAAAATATACCATTTGGAAAAAAGTGAGCGGATAGGTCGCTGTATTTTCTGTGTATATTTGTCGCCACAGAACATACACACTAGTGATGCCATTTGTCCCGTATTTCACGGGACGTCCCGTATTTTGCATGATTTTTTAAGTGTCACGCCGGGACAAAATTTGTCCCGTATTTTAGACATTTTTTATGATGCATGATTTCAAATACGCATTCACATGTGCTGAGGCATTAAGAAAATAAGTATAAGCCAACCATAACATGCACTATTGTCCTGTGAAATTTTCCAAAATCCCGTTTTTTTTACATATTTTTTCATTCGTCCCGTATTGTTGGAAAACAAATCTGGCAACACTACTACGCACAGATAAATTTCCATTTAAACGATCCGCACAAAGTGAAGGGAGAGAAAGCTCTCCACTTGACCATGATATAATCACCATGTAGTATTATTCGCTGAAAATCAGCTGTGGAAAAACTGTCAATATGGGCATATTGTGTCAAAATGTAGCGAGTAGCTGTTAACAATGTTGCTTCTTGTATTATTTTAAATGAAAATTGTGCGATTTATTACGCTTTTATTTCGTAAAAGGGTGAACCGTCAAGTGTACATAATATGAGAAATGCTATATCTTCAAAAATAGTGCATGGCTTTTAATTATTGATAGCTCCTTGAATAGGTAACAGCATAACCTTTCTTTTGATACACATAATACTAGGTTTCGTAAGAAAATTTAAAAAAAGTGTTTGAGGTCCATATTCTGAACTTTCAATCCTATAACTTCTAAACCAATTAAGAGCGGTGTGAAATTTTTCGGAATTTGAGCTTTTAATACAAATATTTCAAAACAAAAAAATTTTTAATTTTGAGTTTTCGTTCATCTACAATTATCCCATTATATGTAAGCTATGGCATAAAATTCAACAGAAATAACATACAGCAGAAAAGTCCTCGACTTCATATGGAAATGTTGATATCAATTCAAAAGTAAAAACAAAAACCCCCTTTTATTTCATGCTGTGATTGCAATACTTCTATTTGACACAAATTTGACATTATATGCCCAAAGTAACGAGTAAAAGTAGCAATTAATGCAACCTAGTCATTATATCATGTACTTGACTCCAAATAGACTCTTTTTCTATTTTCAGTTTGCCGCTCACATAGTGCTCTTTTCTGAACGAGAGAACTGGTGGCGAATTCATTAGGAAAGATAAAGCTGTGACAAATTTTTATGAAAAATATGTGTTTTTCATATTAATTTTGTATCGCATTTTATTTCAATTTTGATTTTAATAAAATGCGATGTAAAGTTTAATTCTTTCGAAAAATTTATTATCACCAATACAGCATACCAATCAAACTAATCTTAAATTCACTTCAATAACAATTCATTCTAATCACATTCATTGTATTACCCTAAAGTAGAGTTGGGCAAATGTAGCATATTACGCACAGGTGCACAATCTACGCCAACTGTGCGACACAGGCGCACAATATGCGACAGAGCTTGCTGACTGCGTGCTAAGTGTGCTAGATGGGGGGTTGCCATGACTCGGAAGAAAGAAGGAAAAGTTGAGCGAAGAAGAAGTGAATAAGAAAGTACCACAGATCGCATTATTATTTTCGCAAAGCAGACCAGTAATGTTAACATAATTTGTTGAAGTTACTGTGTTAGGCACAAAAAATTACTATTTTTAATGCAAAATTACTCTGAATTGGAACAAAAATTACTGTGGAAGTACTGTATAACTAAAACGAATAAAAAATCAATAAAAACGCAAATTTGTATATTATGCCGGCTGTATTCATACAAAATTGTAAACCTCTTATAAAGCCTTCATAAGAAAAGAATTAAAAAACATTATTCATTAACGTTTATAGCGTTAAGCATATCTTTAGAATGCTTGAAAAATGAGATAATTTTAAAAATTTGTTTAAAACCTAAATAAACCCTCTTGAATTGTATTTTTGTTCTTATCTGAGCATAAGTTTTGTCAAAAAAATATACAATTAATTCAAAATAATTATATCAAAACCAAACAAAAAGTAAAAAAATGTTTGTTTATTTTTAAAAATGGCTGAAACATGCTATAAACTCATATATGTAATACTTCTATATTGACAGTACACTCAAGGTACATTCGCCAACATTAGAGTGCAGATATATTGTAATATGAGCGAGAAAATATATAAACGAATGTACCCGAAATTTAATTTCATAATAAAAAAATTCAGGAGCGGTGCTTTCATTGTCAAAAATTAAATATCAAATTTTTTTTTTAATGTTTATGGTTAAATATTTTCTTTGAATGAATTTTTCTTTTTAAAATTTAATCATATTTCACGCGTTGGTGTTAGAATTGCTTATAATGTTGCGTTCCTATGATTTATGGAAGACAAATATGTATGTTTTGCTTTATTTTAAGTTTGGGGAACACATTTTTCTTAACAACCGCCCCTGTTACGATTTGACATTTTCTTGAGTGTAATAATTTTCATATATTCAAATATACTAATACTAACAACAAAATCTTATGTAGGCTATCTCTCTTTGATTTCGTAGTTGAAATTCATTGAAAATGTAGGTTGCTGCCAATATAGAAGTATTACATATATGTATAAACTCCTCACAAAGCATTTCTAAAATTATTTGCTCTCATTTGAACACAAAAATTGTCTAAAACTATTAATAATTCAAAATATAACATTTGCAAAATATGTCAAAAAAAAAAAATTAAAAATATATGACAAGAAAATTTGTCAAAAAATATTTACGAAAAAAACAATATAATTAAAATTTTTCTATGCAGAGGGTAGCTTCGAAAAACTTTTGATGTTAAAACATCAAATATCAGTCATTGAATTTATCTAATACACAAACCAATATTTACACTCATCCTACTTCAAATCGAAAGTGTTTCTATTTTACTACAAAAGACGCTACAACATGTTTATGAATAAGAAAATTTAAAAGACTTTCTAACATTAAAAAGCTTTTTAACTATTGAACATTTTCAAGCTATTTTAAAATATTTTTATGAATACGGCTTAAAATATACAAACGTAGCAAATATATTTTGATACTAAATACATTTAAGAAAATTAAAAATTTTAGATATTATTCATCTAAATGACCGTACATAGATCTTCCTAAAAGCGCAAAATGGTTTCTATGGAATTGTACGGTTGTTAGTACTAGCCATAATCTACAAAGTTATCAAGGCATCGTTCCATTTTCCACTATATTCCAGGGATGGTAAAGTTATGAGAAGAACAGAGATGTAACAAATGTGACTATAGCAATTTTTTTCTAAAAAAACTTTATATTTTTGTCCGGCCATTGAAATTACTTGATATTTCAAAAAATTACTGTCGTACTGTATGAGCAGTCAAATTACTGTAGAAAACAGTAATTACTGTGCCGCTAACATCAGTGAAGCAGACTCTCATACAAGCCTTGCCACTATTTTTTTCGCAATACAAACTTGATATATTTTTAATTCAATTAGTTAAGGTAGGATTGAAAAATTTCAGAATTCCAAACAACTAAGAATTAACTCAAACAAAAATAATTGTAAGCAACAATTTATTTACTCACTTACTAAAATTTTAGCAACTCTGACATAAAACTAATTCACTTCAAAACAACCCTGTTACATATCACAAATGCAAAAAAAACAAATTCTTGGATTTTACATTTTGTAAACAAACCTGTATATCGGTGATTCCATGTCAAATCGGACGTTTTTCTCCAAAAATGGATTTTGATGACGCCGATTTTTTTTCAAATTTTGCACGTCGATAGTGCATTAAAAAATAAAAATATTTGCATATTTTTTTTTATATATATTTGCAAGTTATACACAGTGGAAAATTAAAAAAATTATCAAAAATTGTGAATAGAACATGTAGTCAAATAACTATATCTGCAAAACCGTTAGTCCTACAAAAAAATGATTAAGACTTATTTCAAATATCTTGAATTGGTCTTCTTTTTGATGTACTCTTTTGCTAACACTTTCATAAAACATTTTAATTTTTTTGGCTACTAAAAATTTCATTCACATTTTTCATGGTCAGCACCACTATTTTTTGGCGTTTTGAAAACATTGGCGTATTGAAGCACTCACTCTTAATGCACTTTAAAAATTTTATGTTGGGGAGTCAATGCTTTCTATTTTAAACGAACTTTTCAAAAACTGTCTACACAATTTTTACATACAAAATACTTTAATTTTTCATTAAAAATAGGATTTTTAGTATTTTTTTTACTTCTCACAGTATTTTATAGTTTATCAGCTTGTAATATATCTCCGACACCTTTTCCTGATGCTTAAAATATACTTAATTAATATAATGCTACCAATTTAGAAATTTAGTTACTATTAGTAACTATTTTTAGTTACTATCCACTGTATATAACTTGCAAAAAAAAGTTTATAAAAAAAAATATGCAAATATTTTTATTTTTTAAAGTACTATCGATATGAAAAGTACCAAATTCTTACAAATATGTGAGTTTCGAAAAGCGTCCGATTTGACATGGAATCACCTATATATATAAAAAATTTTTTTTTTTTGTAAATTTATAAAGTGAAAACTGAAAGTAACAATGCATGTTTTGTTTTTTATGGTAAGCTTTGTGGGTACATAGGTTGCAAACAAATTTGGGGCAGTAACAATTTCAGTAAAAATTTGGTAAAATAAAATGTTTTAAGTGGCAACGCTGGTCTGCATTGCGAAAATCTTAATTGCTCTCAGTACCGACCAAAACCAATGTTGCTTGCTCAGTGATTTCAAATAAAGGGCATTTTATAACTACTCGTTAATATTCCGCATATAATGCAGAGGCCGGATTTGAGTGTGCATTTTTTACTTAAAGCCAGAAAGTTTTAGTTATCTTTTCATTTTTAAAATTTTTAACAAAAAAGTATTTTTTAGGCTTTTATTTTTTTAAGGCAAAAATAAAAAAAAAATTCTTTTGAAAAACAATTTTATAAATGCACCTGAAGACCCTGACCTGATTGGTAAACAAATACCATGGATTTTTGCAGCTACGTCAAATAAAAATAATCCCTTTTTAGGAAATCATCATCTTAATGTGTACAATATGCAACACTTGCTCTTATTAAGACTATTCTCTCGCTTTCACACTTTCTATAAATCTACGCTCTTAGTTCTCTCACAGCTTTCCGTTCCTCTTTCCGATTCACACCCGAATTCATCCAGCAGCCGAGTTGGTGCACACTGGCGCCCACTGCCGCAGAATGTGCGTCAGATATGCCCGTCCCTACCCTAAAGTGTTTCTATTTTAATGTTTTGAACTTTTTCAAACATTTTTAATAAAAATAAAAAAAAATATATAAAAATCGATTTCTATGTGGTCGAATTTCAATTACAAGCGATACAAGTAATTATAAAAAATATAAAAAAAAAATTCGTTCCAATGTCTTAAGTTTGAATTTAATAATTTCATAAATGCAACACTGGTTCTCTTTATAGACTACTGTCAAATTTTGAGCAAGCTGCGTCATTAAATTTGTTTTTGACAGTCAGTGAAAGCAGACAACCTTGGGATTTTGCACGAAAATGGAAAAAAACGAATTTCGTTTACTAATCAAGCATTATTTTTTGGGCACAAACATCATCACCGAAACCAAAAACAAAAGACATGAATAATACGGGGACTATACACCATCAATTTCAATGGTTAATAAGTGGTTAACTGAATTACTTAACACAATTGACACTGAGCGTTCAGGTCGCCCAAAAGAAGTCGTTACGACAGAAAGCGTCGATAAATTATATGGAATGATATTGGACGATCTGAGAATAAAAGTTCGCTAGATGACTGAGGCTGTAGGCATATCAACTGAGCGGGTACATCTCATTTTAAATATTAAGTCATGAAAATGCTTTCCGTGCGATGCGTGCCGCGATTGTTCACACTCGACTATAAACGCAGCCGTATGACTACTTCAAAGCAGTGTTTGACAATGTTCAATCGCAACCCAAAGGTGTTTTTGCGCAGTTTCGTAACAGTAAACAAACATGGATACATCATAACACACCAGAGTTCCACAAACATGAAGTAGTCGCATGAAGAGATCATCACTGCAACACTGCAACAAACCTATTTTAGTGACCTTGATAAAACCCATTATTTGGAGTAATAAAAAAATTGGAAAAACGCTGGACTAAATGTAATAATAATAATAATAATTATCCGATGAGTCCACTTAAAATAAGTCCATGTTGAGAACCTTTTCTTAAAAAAAACTTTATTCAAAATGTGAAATTGAATGACTTATAAAATTGCCCTCATAAGCGTTTGGAATATGGCAACTTTATAAAGTCGTAGGTAGAAAATTGCAAAGAATATAAGTTAAGAAAAAACAAGTGTTTTCCAACTTTTCCCAAGGCTAAATCATACATATACCGCTCCCATTTAACATAAATCGCTATCTAAGAAGTTATTCTTCTTAATATGAAAGAAATTTGCTTACAAGTGGCCTAGTTTTTTCATTGCCAAGCTCCCCACATGAAGATTTTATTATCCTATCATTAAGATTTTTTTGAAATAAGGCGAATTGTACAATATTTTGTGGAAAAAATATCCCACAAATACTATACCTAGAATCTCTTTGTAAGAAAAAATAAATGTCAAAAAATAAAAGTTAAATTGATTGAAACCATGACACAATAACAAGGTAGGCTCATTTTAAAATGGCTGCTCAAATGCGAAATTTCACAACAAAGCTGTATGTGTCATAAACTTCAAACAACAAAAGCAACAACAAACAGCAATTAGTAAAACTCAAAATCAACAGCTGACTTTGACATTTAACTCACCTTTTTCTCCAATAAGAGCAAAAATTGTAATTGTGTCATAGTTCAAATTAAAAAAACACAAAAAAAACTGAATTTGTGAGTTTTTTTATTTCAAAGATGATAAACTACTTATAAGTACCTAGTAATTAAAAACTTACAATTGTTCTCTATAGAAATAAGTGTAGATACAGACAAATCTTCTAAACAAGCACTTGATGTGCTTGCTATGATTGAATTGTCGTTCTATGTTTTGATATTTTATTTCTCAATAGATCACAAGCACTACAGCGACAGTAACGAAAAGTTTTCATTATGCTGTGGGTCTTGGTTGCAGCCGCGGACACTTTTGCCCTTATTTTTTCCATTGTGTTCGAACCAAGAGTTTTGTTTTAAGTCTTGTCACTAAAATCAGCTTAACTTTTGCCACTTTACTTTTATTTTCATTCCTTCTTGGATTCTTAAACGTTTCATGCGAATTCAAAATCCATTCATCATTTATTTCACTTTTTCACAAGCATGTGTCTAATGCTTGGCTAAAATTCTTGCCGTTGCCGGAAAGTTTAAATTTTACCTCTCCCACTTATAGGGAAAAGCAGGTCCCATTTCTATCCCTAGCCAAGCTAACAATAAAATATTTTGTTAGAACCGCAACACAACCGTCTTTGTATAGACGTAAATATTTCATTATTTTGTAAAATTTATATGAAATAATCTATTCTCTTTGCACAAGAATTTAACTGATTGCTTGCCAGCAGCTTCCACGCTTCTTTTGCAAACTTAGCAAAGGCAAGCAACACAGGGAGATGGTGGGTGGTGGCTTGGGCGTTGCAAGGCTTAATTCGACTGAATTTTATTTACACAGCCTCGAGTGGTTTACATGTGGTTGATTGTTTTTGTTGCCATTTCCTTTGAGACCATAAAAAAAGCTGCTGCTCAAGCAAGCCAAGCAGCTCAAATAAACGTCAGTGGAATAAAACATTAAAATCACAACTTTTTACATGTCTTTACTTGGCACCACTTGTCGCAGCAACTTCCGTTTTCGCAGCAAAAAATAAAAATATGAGCATAAAATTCACTCTTAAGAGAATTTGGCTCAAGAAGTTTCTACTGGCAACCCATTTGTTGGCATGCAAAGCGCGGAAATGAAAAAGAAATATATATATAAAATGCAGCAAAGTAAAAGAAGAGGTAAAATGCAAAAATGCTGGCTCATCTATAGTGCAAAAATGAAAAAATGCAAAAATAGATGCATAAAATAAAATTGCCTTTGAGTAGATTTTCAGTAGCGTGCATTGCTACTAACGTCATATTGTCATAGTTCCAGACGGTATCCCTTTCTTTGTTTTCTTTTGGTTGATTTTTTTTTTTTTTTTTTGGTGATTGTCATAAATTTATGCAACCGTTATAATTTCATTTTTCTTCAATTCTGGCATTATTTTCCGCTTAAATTGCGCACAAAGTTAATTCTCATTTTCAAAGCGTGGATAAATGCGCGAAAAATAACAATTTTCCGTTTTTCCTTTTGAAATTTTTTTCTTCTTTACAATAAAAAAAAGCTGAAATATGATGACATTCTTCTAAATTTAATGTTTGTTTGAATTTTAAGAACATTTTCTATTCACACAGATTTGCTTCTAGCGTTGGATAAGTGTACAAATATTCGGTTGTTTTAAAAACCGGTTTTTATAAAAATCGGTAGTGAAATCTTTGGGCTCTATTTGTCCCCAAAAATAGGTTTTTCTCAAAATGCTCTGCTACAAAAAAGAAAAAAACTTCATAAAACTTACGAGTTTTATAAACTTAGTAAAATTACGTATCTATGTGAATACCCATATTCATATATTAACAGTTTTTAGCGGTTGTCATCAGGAGTTTTTTGGCTCTGTTGTCTCTAAATTTAATTTCAACTGTCTAAGAAAATGTAACCTATCAACATAAAAATGCTCCTATTAACCCTCTGAGAAAAATTGAAAGGCTTCCATATGGAAGTGATTTGGAAACATTGATTATTGTATATTTGGAAAAACTTATGGAAAATTTTAAATTGATATTGTTTCCAAATCGTTTTCTTAAGAATGTATGTGGAAACAGTAGCATTAGAAGTGATGGTGAAACATTCCTCATCGTATCTTTTGGAAACTTTTGAGTACTTTTAAATTGATATTGTTTCCAAACCGCTTCTTAAGGAATGCATGTGGACACTTTTGATTGTATTGGGACAATTTCAATTTAAATTCATTTCCAATAAGAGAATCTAGAATAATAAGGCAGCCACAGTAGTTGAGTAGATAGCATGGTAACCATTTTTAGTTGTTATTTATTTGTTCTTGTTTCCACATTCATTTTTGAGACAATGGAGAGGAATTTTTCCATCCAATGACATAGTAGGGTAATTCACGATCTTGTTGCATCGTTGCAAATGCGTTTTTGCAAGAGAAGATTTTTGTGAACACACTTTCAATATTATGATGTTGCAAATGCCTTACAACAGCTGTTTTTTGTTTTACATTTTTTCATCATTCGTTTGTGAAAGTTGAGTTCTAATGAAATGCCGAAAAAATCGCAAAAATAAAGGATTATAGACGTTGTGCTTAATAATGCTGTTGAAGATTTAATGGGTATAAGAGTTCAACAAGGTCCATCCATCAAAACAAATTCCTATTTAACTGCAAGTCGCCATAGTCATGTTTAGATGAAGGAAACAGCTGCTCAATCAGCGGTTGTCAAAACAAAAAAGTGGTTGTGTTCAATGCAATATTATTAAATTCATTCACACTAGAGTCTTGCAATCTTATTGGATTTGCACACGCAACAGGCTCTTATTATTGCAAATGCAAATATATTGCAAATGCATATCAATGCGTTTTGTTTTTGTAAAAGCAGCTAATTTTGCATTCGCAACGATGCAATAAGATCGTGAATTACCCTAGTGTGTATAAAAATAAATGGAGTTTCTAACGAAAGGGAATGCTTCCTATATTCTATGGAATGTTTCCTGCTTATATCCGGGAAGTACCCATTTCCCAGAGGGTATAAATAAAATACAAACTTAAACATGCCAGATGTTTAGGTCATCATAGTGTGAAAACTACATCAAAAAAGAGACCCATTCAAACGAGAGACCCATTCACACTACATCAAGGGAATATTTCATAATTTGTAGATTATATTAAATAGTTGAAGAAATGCCATTCATAAAGGTAATTAATAGAGAAAGTCTTCTTAAGGTCTAAAGTTATATTTTGTGATACAGACATGAGAACGATTCGTCTTACCACACATGTTTACAAAAAACAAAACTATGCAAGGCATTTTGAAGACCATTAAGACCATAAAGATTAGATCTTGAACTTCATGATAATAAATAAAAAAAATATAAAATATAACTTAGCGGAACCTCGGATTAATATTTTTTCGCGAAAGCAAAAAATTTAGCGGCGTTGCATGGAATTATTACTTGGTCAGAATTACCGCTGCAGTCAATATTATAAAATGAAAATAAAGGATGTTTCGTAGCCTCATGACGAAATTAAGAAAGTAAGCAATGACGTATCAAAACGCCAAGATATTGGCTTAAGCAACAAAAATGCAATATCGTTGCATGGAATTATTACTCGCTTAACTAACGTGCTACGGTACATATTATTTACGGCAAAAAAAGTTGGTTCTTGAGCCTCATGTCATTAATAGCAATAAGTAATGAAGCATCGAAAGTACAACGGTGTTGCACCTGAATTATTGCTCGGTGACAAAAGTCGCTACGGTAAATTTTATCGTAATGGTGTGGTTTTTTTTTAATGAAAAAATAAAAACAAATTATTACTTTATCAGGATGCTGACTTGAAGAAATTAAAACACAATAAAATTTTTAAATTGAAAAATATAATGGACCGAATTTCCATCTGCGATTTGCTGTTGAAACAAAATGAAATCGTGTCAATTTTGAAACGTATGGTAACAGGTGATGAAATGTGGATCACATACGATAATGGTGTTCAAAAACGATTGACTAGTATCCTACTACCCACAATTAATGCGGTTGAAGCAAGAAATTAAAAAAAAAAGAGACCGGAATTGATGAACTGGACAGGCTTTGCATTTCATCATGATAACGCTAGGCAACACATATCTTTTCGCTGTCATCCACTCAGCTACTTTAGTTTGACGAAAAAATTACCAGGAATTTTTCGGCCGAGAGAACAAATCTTTGTATTAGTAACTAGAGTTGTTATCTACTTTTGCTGCATACCATTGAGGGGCAACCCAATTGTATTATACTTTTAGGCATAGCCTTAATTACATATATGCATCTTTAGAAGATCGATCATAACTTTTTACTGCCAACCGAGTTTGTAGTTGTTGAGGTTTTTTTTTGTTGTTATCCTTACTGGAAAAATATTGACCTCCGGGATTGAATTTCGGAATGAATTTCGGGATAGAAAAATAAAATCCCGGACTTCTACAGTAAAAGAATCATGGCTCTATCCAAAAAATCTCAGAAGGTATTTGAAAGGAATGGGCAATATTTGCTCAACGAAATGTTTTAAAATAAAAAAAATAAAATTATATTTTTACTAACAATCGACGAATACTTTTCCCAAACCAATAAAAACACCAAAGATAGAAACATTGAGTAAAGCAAAAAGCAAAAACAAAAGGAAAAGCAAATGCAAAAGACATATAAAAATAAACAAAAGCAAAACCAAAACCAAAAGCCAAAAAGAAAATAAGCAAAAGCAAACGCAAAAGAAAAAGCAAAAACAAAAGCAAAATTACAAGCAAAAGTAACAGTAAAAAAAGCAAAAAGAAATATGAAAATTTAAACTAAAATTACCACTTAAGCTAAATTAAAAAAGGCCAAAATAAAGGTAAAAAACAAAGCAAAATCCAATAGAAAACCAAAAACTTAAGCAGAAGTGAAGATAGGTTTGTTTCAAGAATGATAGAAACAAGATTACGTGTTCCACAGTCCCGTTATCTTATGCTCTCTTTCTCAATTGACGTATGACGTCACGCAGCGCTTCTGCATAAGAAAATGAATGCAACTGTGCAATCACTTAGGCAAATTGATGAAATTGAAAATAGATTCTTGTGGAAAAGTAAAATTATAAATAATTTGTACTTCTGTACAAAAAAATTGATATGTTCGTATACGCAAAAATATATATTTTTCAAACTTTCACGGTTTGAAAACCGTTTCTCCTAAACAAATCGAGATCGACCAAATTTAATTACAGCAATAAGTTTAGGAGATCTATATACATAGGTAATTCTAGTGAAATGTATTTTGTGTAGTGTCAGTAACCACAAAACATTTACTTTTTTCCCCCGATAAATCTTAAAACCTCTGTAAAAATAATATTATTTCTTCATTTTGTAAGTCTCAGAGAAAACTTTGTAATAAAAAAACGAAGTAGGAAAGAATAAATTGTATAAACCTTTATCCTGACATGAAAATATCGATTGTTACTTACACTACCGTTGGAGTTACCCACATATTATAAAAATAAAAAAAAGATATTTAGTATATAGTAAATAAATGTAAACAAAAGCGCTGGATGACGTCATAAACTCTATCTCTCTCTCTCTCCCTCTCTCATTCTCGTTTGTTGATAAGGACCAGGGCAAAAGATTACAATAAGGATTAGGACATATATTACGACAAGTACTAGAAGAATGGTAAGAACACGATTAAGATAATGGATAAGAATACGATGTCACGTCAAAATATCTCTCAAGACAGCCACGCAGTGTCATCA
Organism: Pherbina coryleti; assembly: GCA_943735915.1. Lineage (NCBI taxonomy): Eukaryota > Metazoa > Arthropoda > Insecta > Diptera > Sciomyzidae > Pherbina > Pherbina coryleti. Next base: position 126,147,781 of record OX030952.1, on the reverse strand, counting down.
AATTGTCATATTTTTGTTTTAAAATTATACTATTTACGCTATCTAACTATTTTTCCAAAATTTTGACGTGACGAAGTTACGTTGTACTGCTCTAGTTTCCAAAAAAGTTGAAAAATGAATTTTTTAAAAATTCATCTGCGTTTCATTGAATTGTTACTCGCTGGGTATAAGAGCTATGATTAAAAAATAGTATGACCATAAAGGTTAATTCTTTGACTATATTAAAAAACAAAAAAAAAAAATTTAATACGGCATAGGGACGTTGTGGGAGCTGCGTAAGCAACGCAACTGAAAATTTGTTACATGGAATTATTACTCGCTGAGTATTAGTGCTAGGATTAAAAATACGATACGCCAATAAAGGCCTACTGGAAGTCCTCACAACAAAATTAGACAAAAAATTTCTGACATCATTTTTACTCAATGAGTATATAACCTACGATAAAAATTTAAAAAGGAAAATAAAGTTTTTATACATGGCCTTACGACAAAAATAAAAACAAAATTCCGGCGTCATCAGGTCGTGAATATAGCAGCTTATGTAACAGAAATGTAATATCGTTGCATGAAATTATTACTCACTCAGGAGGAGTGCTACAGTAAATTTTGTTTTACGACAGCAGGGATGTGTTATTACGCTTCACAACTAAATTACAAAAAAATTTTGTTGTCATGATTTCAGGGATGCAATCACATAATGCAGTAAAAATGCTACAGCCATGAAAAAACGTTGCATGGATTTTTAACTCTGTGACTACTGGTGCAACGGTAAATTTTAAGGAACGAAAACAAAGGTGAGGTCTTCGGGCATATGACAAAACTAAAAAAAAAATTTGACGGCGTGTCAAAAACACTCAGGGAACCGCCTAATGTGACGCATATGCATCACTTTTGCTGGATTAATTGAAATTAGAGCACAACCAATGGGGAAGCAAAAAAAAAGCTAAACGAAAAGCACCAACTCCAAATCCAACAACAACACCAACACCAACACCAACACCAACACCAACACCAACACCAACACCAACACCAACATCAACATCAACATCAAAATCAACATCAACATCAACATCAACATCAACATCAACATCAATATCAACAACAACATCAACATCAAAATCAACATCAACATCAACATCAACATCAACATCAACAGCAAGAAACTTCGTCATGTCAAAACCTACGGGTGTGTCCACGGCACAGCCAACTCTTTTTTTACATTAATAACCTATTTTCCAAAATCATTACAATAGGATATGTCATGAGCAGCTATTGGCAGAGAGCGCTCTGGGAGCGTTGAGAGTAAGAATTGAGAGCAAAGGCTTATGTAGCGACACAAAACGCAACAACAAATCAAGGACAAAAGACAAATACAGAAACAGCACAGAAGCTTTAAATGTAGTGGTGCCCATACCCGGTCATGAGCAATACTCTGAGGTATTGCTAGTACGAGTACCAATTTGAGGAACTTTGTTTTAAGAAAAATGGCTTTCAAATTTGGTTCTTCAAAGAGAGGTCAGCTGGAAAGGGGCTCTCACATAACTATTATTTTTAATACATGTACCTACAAGAGTTTAATGACTTCGCCCGTTATACTAACCTGTTCACCTGTTTAGCAACCATATAATTCTATAGAATGTAGTTAATAAAATTCGCCATGAAAAGATCAAGGTCAACAAAACATTAAATTTTTGCCCTAATTTTATTTTTATTAAGCATTTATTAAGACTTGCTTGCTCTTCTATCTCTGCAAAAGTCAATTTATCGCTGACGTCAGCTTGTCAAATGCTTGCCTTCCACCATGTTCGAATTCATTTGAATATTTTGGGCTATAATTTATGGTAAACATTTGTTGTTTGTTGTTATTATAATCTTTTGGCATGTTGGCTTTTGACCAAAAAAAAAAACAAAAAAAAATAAAAAATCAAACCAAATTATTTCCATATAAATCAAAAGCAGCAAAATTTCGCCTAAAATCGCATGTTTTAGTGATAAAATTTATTATCGCACAAAAGTATGTGTCAAATTTTTTTTTTTTGGTTTTTTTTAGTCATTTCGTTATCGGAAAAGCTGTTACTGACACTTTTATGAACACATCCGGCGTCAATTAATGGGATGTGTTTGGAGATGTTTTGGTTTTTGTGTTTTCTGTTGTAATACATATTTTTGTAGCTATCGTAAATAATTTGTTTAACATGATATTTGACGTTTTTGCATTCACTTATGAGCTGGTTTATGATTTTTGTTTGTTTTTTGTTTTGTTTTCTTTTGTTTTGTTTTGTGAAGTTTGGGAAATGGTGGGAAGTGATATTATTTTATTTGATTGTTACTGATAAATTTTTGCTATTTTGTGATATAAATAAATAAAACAATTCCAAGAAGGGGTAACGAAGAGTTAAAGGAACCACAGAGTTGGGGAAGAGGCTATAAAGACTTTCTAATAGGTTTACGAATACATATTATCAGTCATGAGCTGCAATTATTCTCAATCACATCCTAAATGACAAATTTTATTAAAAAAAGCAAAAATTTTTTTTTAACACTAATATTTATAATATATAGTGGCGACCGTGGCGTAGTTGGTTAAAGTGCGTGGCCGCTATGTCAAAGAACTTTGGAGACCCAGGTTCGAACCCCAGCAGCGACAGAAAATTATTTGAATAAAATAATTTTTCTGTACGGCCGCCACCTCTCTGCAGACAATGGCAAACCTCAGAGAGTAATACAAATGCCATGTAAAGCTTCTTGAGAATAAGAACATTCCGTTCATCGCCGTTCGGAGTCGGCGTTAAGCCTGTAGGTCCATTTCTCGGTGAATTGTGTACAAACTTAATAACACGCACAACACAATTGATCATAAGAAGCTAGGTCAAAGTCCTTTCAAGGGCTGAAATGGCCAGTTATTTATTTATTTATTTTTTTATAATATTTATAATGACGCTATTATAAAAGAAATCATTCGTAACAAATAAAAGGCCTAAAAATATGCCACAATTTTTTCTGCTTTACCTGCACGCATCATGAATTAGTTGCCTCTTAAATGATTTTTATTTTTAATCTGTTAAAACAACGTGAATTTCTTTATCATGTCAATTGTCATCTCCCAAATTTTATCAATTATTCTCCTAGTTATCATCATAATTCGACGATTATTTGAAGCTTTGTTTATCTTAATCAGAAAGCAACGTGTATTTTTTCACTTTTTGCGCTTTCCTCTTGAGTCCACAGCCATCACTTTTTGCCTCCCACACAATTCTTTCAAAGCACAGATGAGAAAATGGCAATGGTACTGATTATCAAAGAAATAAAAAGAAAACTGGTTCCTCCCATTTCCATCCTCCAACAACGGAAGGTTGCTTTGATGTTGTATCATTTCCTTGCTTTATTGCTTCTTTGATGCAGCTGCGGGCCATCCATGCCAGCGGAATTGCGTAGAAAATTGATTAATTAAAAGTAACTCCTGCGCTGTTGCACCCCACTTCCCATTGAGTCATCCGCAGTGCTGCGGAAAAATTACAATATCACATTCATTCATTTTAGCTCATTGCACTAATTGCTAGAATTTGCCTTTGACTTCAGTTTAACGCTAAAAGTTCACGCTATTTCACGGTGACGACAAACAATTCAAAATGTCGTCTTGCCAATGCAGCGTGAAAATCGGCGCCATTGTTTGTCTAATGCATCAACACGCACAGCAGCATGTTCGCCGGAAGTGTGCAGCGCCAACGTGTAAATCAAGCTTAACTGGCTGCACTTCGATGTTGTCGATTAAATTTATTGCGAGCGCGCTCTGTTCGACTTTCAACAGAACTCGAATTGAAATAAATAATTTCAATTCCAACCAATGTTGAAGGTCGAGCAAAATTAATTTAAATATGTTCCAATTTTGCACTGATTGGTAAAATTGCAAGATACAAAGTTGATCTGGTAGCAGAGTTGGAAGCAAGGATATTTGCAAGGACTTTTGTGTTACTAATAAAGAAAGATATGAACGGCGATGCGTACAAATTATGAAGCTACATTATCTGGTGTCTCTTCTGGCCATCAACCAGCTTTTATGTGTTTTTTCAGTCATGGTTTGTGAATTAAATTTTCGATATTGAATAAAATTTCGAATAATTTGGTTTCGATTTAACTAAAATATCAATTTCAAGTTATCATTAGAAAACTTACACATAATTAATTAAGGTCTCCCCTGATATTTGACAAAAACTATATTTTTTACAAAATTTTACCCAGAGCATTTTTATCAAAAAAAAAAAAAAATGGAGTTGGCTGAGTATCTGTACTAGAGTGGGTCGGCCTCCATACAAAACAAAAAGTTTGTAAAAACCACCCCCTATTTCAAAGCTGACCTCGAATGGATTCCAAAATATAAAAAAAAAAATTTTTTTGGACCATCGGAAAAACAGCCGAAATGGTCCTTTTTCAATAACTTGAGCATAACATATCCGATCTTAAAACAAAATATGTCGTTTAAAATTGCTTTGCGAGTACCACATTTTCTCTTCAGAACATTTTTACTTCCAAGGTCATATTTGAATAGTAAACCTCGTAAGCCTATTACCTTGACCCCCCCTAAAATTGTTTTTTTTTCTCATAAAATAAAGTTTTAAGAATTTGTTTAAATTTTGTCCAATAAAATTATTCAATAACTTTAAAAACAAAGAAGTTATAATGGTTCAAATATTTGGTACAATGCTTTTTTCATTATGAATGAATTACTTTTATTTAATTCAAACAAAATTGAAAATTAACTGAATTATTTTTAAAAATTAAGTTATGAATTAAAATAAAATATTTTTCTTAAGATATTTGGGCAAAAAAACTATTTAATAACGTTATTCAAACAAAATTGCCCACGAATCGTGACAATATATTCAAGTTTCTCAAAAAAATAATTAATTAAAACAAAATAATATCGATTCTTGTTACCAGGGCATAAGTTATCAATAAATTATGTAACTCAATCTTTATAGTTGTTATATGCGTTACATGGCAACTCTGTAGATCAGTAACTCGTAACTCTCTCCTTTACTCAATAACTGATAATTATAATACAACGGTCTGATATTAGATGCCAACTGAATAACACAATAGTTACACAAATTTTTGAGTGCACGTTAAAAATGTTTTTCGAAAAAAAGAAATCAATAAAACAAAATTGCCTACTAAACGCGATGTTAGTGAATATTTATTGTTTTTGACACATAACGGTCATTCAAGTGTACCCAAAAACCGTAAACTAAATAATTATATATCAATAGTTGAAAAAGTTCTTCAAGAATTGTGGCAGCGTGCAAACATTCCGATAGTGGTAAAAACGACGGTTCGGAGGTATATAAATAGTCTCTTAAAAGAACATTATGATTTGCTAAAACATCCCTATAAATACGATGAAGTAGAATGGAACAAACTTTTTCTAATATCTCAGTGCAAATGTGGCATCGAAAAAAATGCTGCTCCAATTTTGATAAGATTCCCAAATACGCCCAACGTTTTTATATTGATCAATGCGGAGCAAGGTTGTTGTCTATTGATAATGTATGTACAAGAGCATGTTGAAGATGTTGAAATGGGTTATGTATCTATCTGATAAAATGTAGGACATGCCTCTAATATCCAACTATTTCATCGGATATATTCCGTGCTCAAGCGATGTCTCAACTGGTCACGATAGCTATTCTAGAGAAAAAGAATTTTTGAAATATCGCCTGCCATTCTCAAGCTTTTCGCAGCCGAACATACGTGAGTCCTCTTTTATATAATAGCATAGAGTATAGATATGCAAAAACAAAAACTATATTCGTATTTAAAAAATTTGGAAATTTTTACTTTAGAAAATATCAACAATTTTAAATTTCGATCATAAATTTTTTCGATTTTACTTATCTTTGAGTAAATTTTAACGCAAATAAGTGCATTCAGCGGCGGCATTTTTTTTTTGACGTAGAATACGTCATTCTCGGAGGTAAGTAGGGTGGTTGATAGTGATCAGGTGTCGGTATTTATATAACTTTTTGAGCCTTTGGTGGGCCTAAAGTACTGATCGTACAATGTTGATGTTAGCACTTGTCGGTCTGCTTGATCCTCAATGCGACAAAAATTCATGTTAGAACTCTCTAACTTATATAAATTTTACACAATTACATGAAATATAAAGCCAACATTTGATGTTTTTGTTTGCTTAAACTTGCTACCTATTTATCGACAGTTTCCGGTTTTATCGACAAAACCATAAAATTTGTATGGGAGCCCCCCTAAGGAATGGTCGAAGGGCATAGGTGTCCAAGGAAAAAATGTTCCTTTTGCAAAAGTAATGGGGGTCGGTTATACATATTAACCCTCTCCGGCACTCTCTTAAAGGTCATATGCTCAGGTGTATGGAATAAATAAACAAAAACCATAAAATTTGTATGGGAGCCCCCCTAAGAGTGGTCGGAGGAAATAGGTGTTAAGGGTAAAAATGTTCCTTTTTCAAAAGTAATGGGGGTCGGTCATACATATTAACCCTTTCCGGAACAAACACAATAAAATTTGTATGGGAGCCCCCCTAAGAGTGGTCGGAGGGAATAGGTATCAAAGGCAAAAATGTTCCTTTTGCAAAAGTAATGGGGGTCGGTTATACATATTAACCCTCTCCGGCACTCTCTTAAAGGTCATATGCTCAGGTGTATGAAATAAATAAACAAAAACCATAAAATTTGTATTGGAGCCCCCCTAAGGAGTGGTCGGAGCAAATAGGTGTTAAGGACAAAAATGTTCCTTTTGGAAAGGTAATGGGGTTCGGTAATACATATTAACCCTTTCCGGCACAAACACAATAAAATTTGTATGGGAGCACCCCTAAGGAGTGGTCGGAGGGAATAGGTGTTAAAGGCAAAAATGTTCCTTTGCAAAAGTAATGGGGGTCGGTGATACATATTAACTCTTTCCGGCACTCTTTTAAAGGTCATATGCTCAGGTGTATGGAATAAATAAACAAAAACCATAAAATTTGTATGGGAGCCCCCCTAAGGAGTTGTCGGAGGGAATAGGTGTCAAAAGCAAAAATATTCCTTTTGCAAAAGTAATGGGGGTCGGTCATACATATTAACCCTCTCCGGCACTCTTTTAAAGGTCATATGCTCAGGTGTATGGAATAAATATTTTGCTAAATAGTTTTTAAAAAAGATGTCGAAAAGCGAATTGACTAATTCTACGTCTTGTGTTACGACATAGTCGAAACTACTGTATCTTTTTTCTATCAATATCAATAGGTAATTTCATTCAATGTATAAAATACTCTAAGAATATTTTAAAAAATCATTGAATAACCTGTTGTCTGGAGGGTCTTCTCCCCTTAAGGAATGAAAAATTGCTCATTTTTAAATTTTCTTTGAGTGAGCCCTCTCCAATTTAAAAAATTTTTTTAGCATTTTTTTTTTTATCAATACCAATAGGTAATTTCATTCTATGTAATAAATACTTTAAGTATTTTTTAAAAAATCATAGCAAAACCAGTTGTCTGGAGGATATTCCCCCTTAAGGAATGAAAAATTGCTCACTTTAAATTTTCCTTGAGTGCGCCCTCTTTAAATTAAAAAATAAAAACAAAAACAAGTTGAAATTTTTGCTTAACAAGAGGCTCAGGGCTCATTATTATTTGTTGCGTTAATAACTATCATTTAGATAATCAAACAAGTTTGACATCGTTTACAAAGAGGCAACAGCATGAAATGGCGTTGCCTGGGTTCTCTTACATATGAACTTAAATCCTTAGTTAACTTAAATAATAAATTCTTAAAGTTGTTGTTGATGGTGTTGTTGTTGTCAGTGTGATGACTGCCATTATGGGCTTCAGGGGTTTTTGTTGTTTTTGGTATTGTTGTTGTTGTTGTTGTTGTTGTTGTTGTTGTTGTTGTTGTTGTTGTTGTTGTTGTTGTTGTTGTTTTTGTTGTCTTTGCGGCAGTTGCGGTTGCTAGTATTAAACTTTGATGTGTTGTGCTACATAATTTTAACAAGCAGCATTTTATAATGCGTTAGATAATGCGATAGGATATGTGTGCAGTGTTAGTCAGTTTGCATGTCCTTAAGAAAATATTTCTATTAAAAAAATGAAAAAAAAATTGTAGCAAATACACAAACCACATGTTATAAAAATGAGTTTTTTGCAAGGGTGCTACATTGCATGGCTTGAAAATGACGCTCTTTAGTAAGCAATATTATGCGGTTGTTGTTATTGTTGTTGTTGTTGATTTGTCGTTGTTGTTGTTGTTTGTTGTTGTTTGTTGTTGATTTATTGTTGTTTCTATTATTGTAAGTGTGCCAATTCTGTCAGCCAAATGAAATGTTTTGAAATAATTTTCAAAATTATTATTTTTCATAAAATGTTGCCACAGTCATCAATTTTTGACGACGCTGTAGAAATATTGTGTCAAACTTGTGAGCTGGCTTGTATTGTTGTTGTTTTTGTTTTTGTTGTGGTTGTTGTTGTGGAAGTTTTTGATTATTTTTTTATGTTATTTTTTTATTGAGCTCACTGTTGTTACACCGTGGAGTAAGTTGTCGTTGTTGTTGTTGTTGCTGTGTAATTTTAAATGATTGCTCGTTTTGAATGGAGAAGAATATTTGTTGTTGCTATCGTTGTTGCCATCAAAATGATGATGTTTGTGTATTTTGTTGAATTTTGTTATCTTTATGTTGCCTGCAGGCTTATTGATCTTGCTGTTGTTATTTCTATTGTTAACCGCAATAACAGCTATTTTCTGAGACTTTTATTTTTACGACAACTTGTTGCTTTTCAGATTTATGGGCAACATATTTCAATGGTTGCATGGCAATGGCTTAAATTGTTGTTGTTGTTGTTGTCGCCTACAAAGTTATTTAAAGATTGATCCAGCCAGAAATTGCTGCCGTTTTTTTTTTTCTTGCAAAGAATTTGTTTTCTTTTCCCAGCTAGCTAGTCGCTCTACCAGCAACCTTGCATTACCGCCAATTGCTGTATGGCACCGCAGCCCACACGATTCTGCATGTAATCCGGGAAATTGCTCTGCAGCACCCGCATTGTGTTCCGCTTGTAATCCGGTACGGCGTGTGTTGCCAGCTGGCAGGTGGGCGAACGATACACTGGCTTAAAATTGATTTCGAGGAAGGCGGTATTGGTGTCCCATCTAAAGACATCCGCATCGCCTTCGTTGCGGAAGAATATCGCCGAACCATTGTCGGTGCCGATGATAACGATGCGTGCCGGTTTTTTGCCCAAATCTGAAGAAGAAAATATTCACAATTAGTCACACCTGAACGCAACATTACAATTAAACCCCAAAAACTCACCCAGTATTCTGCCATCTGCCACGCCGCTGCGCAGATATTCCGTCTTGAGCGCAAACAAGCGGCTGGTGCTCAGGTAGGTAAAGTACAACTCGGTGGCTCCACAATCGCGGCGTATCAGCGCAATATACAGCACATCACGTGCCCTAGAGCCGGCAGTCACCGCCTTTGGCAGCACTACGCGGAAACCTCGGTCGGCCTGTAGATTATAGACAATGATTGCCCGATTGGCTGCATCGCTTACATAAACAAAACATGAACCATCTGGTGCATAGTCCACAACCAGATACTGCAGACGTGATGTGCTCGTTGCAAGACCCTCCAGCGAGATGGTCTTCAGCACTTTGCCCGTCTTCACCGACATGGCCACCACTTTGGGTGGACACTTGCGCACTGGTGTCTCAAGCGTGTTCACTATGCCCGTATCCAACACCCAGAGCACCTCATTTTGATCGACCAGCAAATCCACAACCGATTGCAGCGCCTTGCAATTGCCCTCCTCTTGCATGTCCCAGCAGGGATAGGGTGTGAGTGTGGTGGCGCAAGTGCCGGGCAATACATCGGTTTTGACCAGTGTTGCCGGCACACCGTGACGATAACGTGGCAATGCCAAAAATATGGTGTCCGCCACTAGTTGCGCACGCGTGGCTATAACATTTTTTGGCACATATTTGCCGGAGCTTTTGAAGAGTGATTTTGTCGAGCTGCAGGGAAATTCGAATTGACCGCCAGTCCACTGCACAATGGGCAATTTTTCGGAACACGTTTTATCCGGCGTCAGCAGACCGTATTTGGTGCCCTGCGCTTGCACCAAGTGTGGCGCCAGACAGCAGCCCAAAACTATGACGCTCAGTATGGCGATCATCGCTTTGCTGTTTGAGTGCGACATTTCTTATTTCGTTCACTTCTCGTTCAGCTGCGAATTATTGACTAACATTTAAGTTCAAATTTTGCAGGCTACACAGAATTTTCCGCTGACTCTTGCACAATTTTCACAAATTTAATGATCTCTCAGAGATTCGAATGTCATGCTTTTATATAATATTTTAATTCCGCGAAAGAAACTTTCGCTTCTTGGCTTTGGCGGTAGACGTGCTCAGCTCGTCGATTTCGATTGTCTCAGGGCCAGCGTTGTTGCTTGAGGCGTGCGACTATTTCTAAGCACGGCCTTCATTTTTCATTTCTCTATTCGACACAAAATGTTTTGAAACATGAGTATAACGCGATGTTTTCTGCTTTTATTCCAGTACCGAGCACAAAATTCTGAGCAACGGGGAACTTGTTCAAATGATTTGGAAAATTTGAGATATTCAGTGGGGCTTTAACTTGATTTTTATTTTATGGAATTATATAAAAGATGCAACAATCTGAATCATTATTTCATAACCTTATTACTTAAAACGTTGAAAGGTTTTTGAAACTAAAAATGACGAAATCATCGGTTTCTGCTACGTATTTCGAAATAGCTCAACTATTTGCTAGCTTAAGTAGCTTAAAAAGTTTATGAAAGAGGCAACTTTGTAGAGAGTATGGTCAATATATATATATGTATATATTTTGCGTTTATATCCAACTATTCTAAATATTGAGAAAAATCATTTTTATTTTTGAAAGTTTCATGACTCTACCAAAATTCAAAAAGAAATTCTTATGAAATATTTTGTGTATGCTATAGCAAGTGTTTCATAGCAGTTATGGACGATTTACTAAAGTGAAAACACCTGCAAGAAAATCTCATAAGAGATTATATATACCTACGCTGACAGCGCAAGGGATATATTAACTTTGTCACTACGTTTATAACGTCCTTGAGGAGACATGTTAGGTATAGAAAAATATATGTATTCCTGATCAGCATTGCCAGCTCAGTCTATTTAGTTACGTCCGTAGGTCTGCCCGCCTGTCTCTCGCCAGAATACACTCGAAATTAAGAAGATATCGTCATGAAATTTGATATATAAACTTTTTAAAAAAAAAAAAGAGTGATCAATTTCCAAAATGAGCCAAATCGGATGAAAACTATGTCCACCAACCGTTCAAAGTTACTGTATCAAAATGGTAAAATTTCATAAAAATTAAAAATAAAAAATATATAATCCACAATCTCAAAATTTTGCGTATAAGTTCTTATTTTAACTACAAACTTGAAGCTTTTAATGTGGACTAAACGGATGAAAACCACGCTTATCTCTCATACAAGGGGACGTCATCAAAATAACAAAATCTCGAAAAATTCCACATAAATTAATCTAAAATCTTTAAATTTAAGATATAAACTTTAATTCCATCTGCAAACTCAAAGTTTCAATTTTATCAAAATCGGATGAAAACCACGCATATCTCCCATACAAAGTGACGTCATCAAAATGATAAAATCTCGAAAAATTCCACAAAAATTAATCTAAAATCTTTAAATTTAAGATATAAACTTTAATTCCATCTGCAAACTCAAAGTTTCAAATTTATCAAAATCGGATGAAAACCACGCATATCTCCCATACAAAGTGACGTCATCAAAATGATAAAATCTCGAAAAATTACACAAAAATTTTTCCAAAATCTTTACATTTAAAACATAAACTTTAATTCCATCTGCAAACTCAAAGTTTGAAATTTATCAAAATCGGATAAAAGCCACGCTTATCTCCCATACAAAGTGACGTCATCAAAATGATAAAATCTCGAAAAATTACACAAAAATTAATCTAAACTCTTTACATTTAAGACATACACTTTAATTCCATCTGCAAACTCAAAGATTGAAATTTATCAAAATTGGATGGAAACCACGCTTATCTCCCATACAAAGGGACGTCATCAAAATGATAAAATCTCGAAAGATCCCACAAAAATGAATACAAAATCTTTAAATTGAAGACATAAGCTTTGATTCCGTCTACAAAATGTAAGTTTGAAATTTATCAAAATCGGATGAAAACCACGCTTATCTCCCATACAAAGGGACGTCATCAAAATGATAAAATCTCGAAAAATTCCACAAAAATTAATCTAAAATCTTTAAATTTAAGATATAAACTAAGATTCCACCTACAACATCTAAGTTTCAAATTTATCAATATCAGATGAAAACCACGCTTATCTAACATACAAAGTGACGTCATCAAAATGATAATATACCGAAAAATTGCTCAAAAATTAATCTTGAGTCTTTAAATTTGAGAAAGAAGCTTTAATTACGTCTACAAACTCTAAGTTTGAAATTTATCAAAATTGGATTGAAACCACGCTTATCTCCCATACAAAGGAACGTCATCAAAATGATAAAATCTCGAAAGATCCCACAAAAATCAATACAAAATCTTTAAATTGAAGACATAAGCTTTGATTCCGTCTACAAAATGTAGGTTTGAAATTTATCAAAATCGGATGAAAACCACGCTTATCTCCCATACAAAGGGACGTCATCAAAATGATAAAATCTCGAAAAATTCCACAAAAATTAATCTAAAATCTTTAAATTTAAGATATAAACTAAGATTCCACCTACAACATCTAAGTTTCAAATTTATCAATATCAGATGAAAACCACGCTTATCTCCCATACAAAGTGACGTCATCAAAATGATAAAATACCGAAAAATTGCTCAAAAATTAATCTTGAAATTTAAATTTGAGAAAGAAGCTTTAATTACGTCTACAAACTCTAAGTTTGAAATTTATCAAAATCGGATGGAAACCACGCATATCTCCCATACAAAGTGACGTCATCAAAATGATAAAATCTCGAAAAATTACACAAAAATTAATCTAAAATCTTTAAATGTAAGACATAAACTTTGATTCCGTCCAAAAACTCAAAGTTTCAAATTTATCAAAATCGGATGAAAACCACGCATATCTCCCATACAAAATGACGTCATCAAAATGATAAAATCTCGAAAAATTCCACGAAAATTAATCTAAAATCCTTAAATTTAAGATATAAACTAAGATTCTACCTACAAACTCTAAGTTTGAAATTTATAAAAATCGGCTGAAAACCACGCTTATCTCCTATACAAAGTGACGTCATCAAAATGATAAAATTTCGAAAAATTACACAAAAATTAATCTAAAATCTTTAAATTTAAGACATAAACTTTGATTCCGTCTAAAAACTCAAAGTTTAAAAATTATCAAAATCGAATGAAAACTACGCTTATCTCCTATACAAGTGACGTCATCAAAATGATAAAATTTCGAAAAATTACACAAAAAATAATCTAAATCTTTTAATTTAATATTTAAATTTAAGACATAGACTTTGATTTCGTCTACAAACTCAAAGTTTGAAATTTATCAAAATTGGCTGAAAACCACGCTTATCTCCCATACATGTGACGTCATCAAAACAGTGAAATTTTTAAAAATCGTACATATATTTATCCAAATACTTTGGAAGTTTTGCAAATATGCTCCGATCACAAATTAATACGATTAATTGGAAATTTGCCAAAATCAAACGAATTTTGATTTTACGCCTATTTCCCATGCAATGTGACGTCATATAAATAGCAAAATCTACATAAATTCCACAAAAATCAATGTATTTAATTGATATTTTACACATATGCTTTGAGAGAGTAAAAGTTGAATGAAATGAAGAATATATGAGAGTAAAATTCAGATGAAATAAAGAAAAACCACGCCTATTTCACATCAATAAACTTATATTGATGTTAATCTTAAAAACTTAAATTGATGTATATCCTAAAAACTTACATTATTCGTATTTTCGCCGTAAAAATTAATCGTATAAATAACTTATTTTAACCTTGAACCAGTTTTGAAAAGATTTTTTTTTTCATTTTTCTCTCTCGCATGGCGTGAAAATTAATGTCATGTAACTTTATACAAATTACATGCGCTTAAATTTTCTTACCATTTTACGAGCAGATCATTTATTTTATTGCAACTCCTATTTGTAAAGATATGTAGATTGCCATTTGCTGAATCCCTAAGGAAAATAAAAATAATAATTTAAAAAAAAAAAAAACTATGGAATAACTAGGCCTGACGCCATTTCTACAGAGCTACACGATATGCTATAAACTAGTTCAAGTAACACAGTGAGTTGGCACAAATCGATGTTGAGAAATGAAGGTTTTATGACAAATAATGTTTTTGTGGCATTAATGCTGACATTTTAATGATTTGTAATTATTTCTTATGACATAAGATTAAATGTCTAGGATACTGTTAATGAATTATTATTGCATGTCAACAGATGGCAGCACTCCGCACGACACAATGAAATTGTACATATCTATCTACACCAGACAGTGAAATTGTTGAAAAACCAAAAAAAAAATAGCGCATTTTTGCCGAAAAACTGAAACGTGCCAGGACGGCAGGATATCATTAATTAATAATACTAATAATAATAATGACTAGTAATAAATAGCATATTTTGAATGCCATAAAGTATGCAACACTTAATAACAATAAGGCGCCTAAAAGTGGGCAGTACTATTTGCAAGCAATATCATTGAATTAAATTGCAATAAATTATAAGACCCACAAGAGAAATAAGCTCAAGTTTCTGGCTCTGTTGCTCTGCCCCACCCACAGGCATGAATTTCAATAACATTAACAGAACAAAGCATTAAATCAAGGCGCCAGCAACAACTACAACAACAACAACAACAACAACAACAACAAAAACAATTAAAAATATTGTTCTTGCTGCTGAATATGTATTTCTTTCAGAGATTTATTGCAATATCAAGAAAAAGCATCACTTCACACATAACACATAACTTGTAAAAGAAGAAAAAAGTGTTTCAATGTAATATGGCAGCTCTGGTTACGCATTGATTTGCTACCCTTTTCTATTTTAAGGCTTCGACACACTCTTAAGCAGGCAATCACACATCCACCCACGGTCCAACGCACACAAGCCTTGCCAGTTCGGGGTTCAGAGAAGATGGCAAACCTTAGGACATTGACCATAAAAATACACCCACAACAGCATGGCCATCGAACGTAAGATTTGGTGGCACTACCTTTAAGTAAAAACAAATAAGTACTTAATTTAAGCAGGTAAATAGTGCATTTTTTTTCATTTATTACAGTATTTTTAATTTTGCCAAAAGCCTAAAAGCTCCTATAGTATCTCCACTGGCCAGGTGGCGGATATTTTCTTTTTTAATGTCTCTAAAAATGGAGACATTTAATTAGAAAAATATTTCCAAGGGTCTGGCTCCAAAGGCTTGTTGTATCAAATGTTTGCTGAGGGCATTTGATTTTTAATTGAATTTTTTTCCATTCTTGCTTTTGAGTTCATGAAGTCATTAAAAGATGCACTGAAAAAAAAAATATTTGATTTTCATAATCAATCGGTAGATATTGATACTTAGGTGCAAATCTAATCAAATCATTAAAAACTTTAATGTATATACCTCGAGTGGATGAACAGTTGACCTAACCAGTACCTTGTAGTTCCCGATGTGGAAGGTAAACATACCTACTTTTTGAGGCATTTAAAAATAACTTTATCAACAAATTGTGAAAATTTAGTAGAATTGAATCTACTATCATTTCTCTAATGAAGTAGTGTATCAATTGGCCTATTACGCCTCTGGAACCTATACACTTTATGTAAAGTGTTCGGAACTTACCACCTTGGACTAAATTTCTTTGTTGGAAGATATTGTTGTATTGATGAAAGTATAAACTCGAAATTTTTTACGAAATGATCGGGATTGAAAATTGAAAGCTTGGATCTCGGAAACTTTTGGGGATGATCAAATCTTTACGTGATCTTTTCACCAAAAATTTTTCAAAGCCATTCTCTAATTTAATTTTTTTTTTTTTTTGTTATATTTAAAGATTAATAATATTATTATGAAATTTTGCATGTTTCTTTATTATTGTTAAAAAAAAACAACAACAAAAATGTAACATATTTTGTCCAAAAACTTTTTTAAAAAAAACATAAAAACCCAGTGGTTGACATGACCATAGCTATGTCAGATCAACCTGAAAAATAAAATAAAATAACGGGAATTTTTCATCAAATTTCATAGATACATTTCAATAATTTCATTTCAAGTGGTAAATATTAATGAATTTTTGTTTCAGTTGATTTTAGGAATGAGGAAAGAAAATTTAGAAAGGTTTTTAAAGCGAAGGACCATCGCCTGGCCGGAAATCGAACCCGGGACCTCTGGGATAGCAGTCGAGCACGCTACCTACTCAACTATCGAAGCCGCCCTAAATTAAATTATGCAATTTTTAACCTGCTATCGCATGAACTAGAGGATCAAAATAACAAAATGACGGATTTTCGTAGAAAAAGTCAGTTTTTAAGGTAGAACATCGACGGTGGAACGAAATCGAAAAATTCACAACGATCTTTGAGATCCTAATTCACAGGATCATCAAGCGGCAATTAAAAAAAATCGGTCGATCGATCGGTCGCGTGTAAAAGCGATTCTCGAAACCCGTAAAAAACGTGGTTTCGAGAAAAAATTGTACGTACATATATAAATATACTAGCGATACCCGGCGCGCGTTGCTGCACCCGGCAAGTATATTGGAAATAATGAGTAAATTCAAAACTTTTATTAGTCCCTTAGTCTGACACCACACTCATGTTCCACTGCCCGTTACAGTTTCCCAGTAGCAGAACATCACTCCCAGGTGACAATTCCATTATGAGTTTCAATGTCCTGTGATCTTAGCTTCCATAGCTATTCTGTATAGAGAATCGGGCCACACCCCCTTTTCCAATGCACATATGTATCAGTTTTCCAGTAAAAAGACTTTGGCAATTAGTAACGCATGCTGAGTTTTATTGTCATGCGACGTTTAGTTCCAAAGCTATTCAATTGGTCTGTTCGAGTACTGATAATTTGTGAAAATTATCACAAATTATCAGCTTTTGGCGTTCGAGTACGCAAAAAACTTGCAAAGTGAGAGAAATTGAGAGCGCAACGTGACAGTTGACTTGGAGGGGAACCTGCAAATTCCTGCTGGAAAAATTTTTACTGTCGAGAATTTGCAAGCTAGAAAACAGCTGATTTAAGTCAGTTGCAAATTGAACAATCAAAGATATTTAGTTAAACTGATGTTCACAAACCGGAGATTGACTGCTGCAGTCGTCAAAATATGAAAAGTATCTTAAATTTTTGTAGAAAACTTTGCTACTAACGTTATTTATCACTTCTCCTATATCTTTGTGTCGAAAATTTCCTTTAAAAAAATAAAAAATTGGATACTTCATATCCAATTTCCTTTTGTTTTTCATTCCATTTGAAATGTAATCAGCTGTTATCGAGGCTTGCAAGTTTTTGCAAATTTTGCGTTCGAGTACTTTTTTGGATATTTTTCTATTTGAGAGAGAATTGTGCGTTACTCTCTTGCAAGTTGCTGCTGGATATTTTTCACTGGAGAAGTACGCGAACAGACCAAATATCAAAAATTTGACTTGTGTTTTCGAAGCCATAACCCCTTTTCCTATGTCCGTCCCAGTTCTCTTGTTTATTTATAAAAAAACTTATTGAATGACACAATGTCAATTCTATAAAGTAAAAAGTCAGCCGTTTGTTTCTTTTGTTCATTTATAAATTACAGGAAAACCACCGTCAAAACATGTGTAGAAAAGTTGCATGCAGCGAAGCAAATAAACATACGTACAAACATACATACATCAAGTCGGATTGAATATCATTCTCATAAAAAAAAATCCTCAACATGCTAAAGGTGGTCAGTGAATCCCCTTTTCACAAAACTGTGTTAGATTAATTCTCCATATCAAAACTACTTTGAACATATTAGAATGTACTTCGTTCCAATTAGCTTTAAGCGGAGCAAAGTATGTATGTATATGTATTTGTTTATTTGTTTTGTTGTTTTGTGCTTGCTGGGAACAAAAAGAGTATAGTAGAGAGCAACATGCAGTTTATTGAGGCTCTCGCAGCACAAACGCATGAAAAGCTAACGATCAAGCAATGCATGGCAATGTGGATGATTTTTTAAAAAACTTAACACTTTAATTAAAGATACTTATTATTGAAATTTCGAAAAGAAAATAACCAATGAACCTTTTGTAGCACAAATGTGATATTTTAAAACTTATTTCAAAAAAATCGGACCAGTACTTTTGGAGTTTTGCGGACACAAAAAATGTTCACTTTCATTTTATATAATAGTATAGAAGATATAGATAAGATAGATAGATAGATATAGATATAGATTTAGATATACTGACAAATAAAAATAGTTTAGCCTTCTTGACGGCATATAACCCCTTAAGTAACGAATAAAAAAATTTTGATTTTGCCAAATTACAGTTTAAGTGGTATTAGATTTTGGTCTTAGTGCAAAATTTATAATGTTCAAAATGGCGGGTTGACATAGAAGCAAAATTCTATAATATTGCTTCATTTTTATGAAATTTATTATCTTCTCTTATGTTTATAAAAAATAGTACTTATATGATTCAAAAGTCACTCAAAACTAATTTTAATCTCAAAAAAAAAACAATCCTTTGTAGTTAATACAAAATTCTTGTTTATCCTTAGAAAATTAATAAAAATTTATATTTTATAAATTTATATTATATAAATTTTTTACAGAACTATTTAACTTTACACCTTGCCAAGACCCACGATTCACTTCACTAAAATGTTATTTGCAAAATACAGTGCGTACTCCAAATACGATATAAAAAAAGAGCGAATTGGTCATGTCAGCCCTTGAAAGGACTTTGACCGAGATTCTTATGATCAAATTGTGTCGCGTGTTTTATTTCATTTTGATTAAATGTTGAGAAATGTTCGATAATTGATCCTACTAAGTATATATTTGAATGTTGACATGCGAAACCCATAATTTCGTTAGTATTTATATTGATATTTTGTCATTTTTCCAGTCAAATTAATTGATTGTTCTTTTGAGTTCATTTATGTATCGGTTCCAGTTCTAGACTAGACTGTGAATTAAAAAAACAATTAATATTTCAATAATAATTTCTGCTAACATATTATATAATGTTCTTTTTTATTTTTGTTTTCTATTTTTAAGGCAATTTTTTAAAATAGGTACTTTTATATTTTAAAAAAAAAATAATTTTTTTACAGTGTTTCAATCATTTCCGTCTTGAATGACGCACTATGACAAGAATTTTAAATTAAATGCTCATTGCTATGATTTCATTCAACATGTACGAGTTATTTTAGGAACTTCCACAAGCTTTGTGTTAAAATTGGCTTTTGCGAAGTAGAAAAGCTTTATACAGTAATTACCGCTACTTTTTACACTATCAAACATTACCACTTCTACGTTTACTAATTGTATTTTCTTACAGCGCACAATAACTTGTCTCGACCATAAGGCGCCGCCACATGGCAAGTAAAGTAAAGGAGGAGAATACACAAAAACAGAATCAATGCCACATTATTTATGATTGAGTACATTTCAAGTCGAACATAAAGTGCAATCCAAAAGCATTTTGGTCTCATTTGAATAGCAAAAAGAATTCTATGGGTCTCCCAAAAAACATGTTTTTCCAAGATAGAAATTCTGACAATATTCAAGAAATATGCGATCTTTTTGCAGTATATTTTCAGTCGAATTATGTATGCTATAACCAATCAATTAATTATGCTCCACTTGAGTGTAACGATGTTCCTATTACAGATCTTGGGTCCTTGACTTTATCTGGTGAAGAGGTTTATCGTGAACTAATTAGCTTGGATGTGAAGAAGAAATGCGGCCCTGATAATATTCCACCCATCTTTTTAAAGTCTTGTGCAATGGCACTTGTGCAACCTCTTACTTTTATTTTTAATCAGTCGTTACGAAAGGGAAAATTTTTAGATATATGGAAATTATCCGAGATAACTCCAATTTTTAAATCAGGATCAAGGCAAAATATTGAAAACTATCGACCTATATCCAAATTGCCACTCATTCCTAAATTATTCGAGTCCCTGGTTAAAAGAAAAATTTATGCTTGTATTAAAGGCGCTATATCTGAAAGCCAACATGGTTTTGTTTCTGGTAAATCTACTTCAACAAATCTTACTCTGTTTACTCACTTCATAGCAACAGAAATGGAAGGAGGCCAGCAAATTGATGTGATTTTTACAGATTTTGCGAAAGCATTTGATAGAGTCCAGCATTCAGTTTTAATAAATAAACTTAGCAAATTGGGGTTTCATTCCTCCTTGCTTAGTTGGATAGAAAATTACCTATATGGTCGCAGACAAGCGGTTAGGATAGGAAATAAGCTGTCGAGATATATTGATAATTTTTCTGGTGTACCGCAAGGTAGTCACCTTGGCCCGCTTTTGTTTGTTCTGTTTATTAACGATCTACCGAACTATATTAAGTTTTCGAAATGCCTAATGTACGCTGATGATGTAAAAATATATAAGACTGTAAATGCTTTAATCGACTGTCAACTTATTCAACAAGACTTAGATGGCTTGCAGAAGTGGTGTGATATTAATAAGTTATACTTTAATGTGGCTAAATGTAATGTTATGTCATTCACCATGAAACAACAGTTAATTGTAGGTAATTATGTTATAAATACAGAAAGCCTGTTAAGAGTTGATTTCAAAATGGATCTGGGTGTCATGTTTGACAAAAAACTTACCTTCTGTAAACACTACGATGCTATTATTTCTAAAGCTAATGCAATGATGGGTTTCATTATGCGTAACACAAAGGAGTTCTCAGATCCCTTTACTCTAAAGTCTATTTTCTTCTCTTTGGTTAGATCAAGCTTGGAGTATTGTAGTGTGGTTTGGGACCCAAGATATGCAGTGCATGTATCTAGAATTGAAAACATTCAAAGACGTTTTACTCGGATGACGATAAGAAAACTTCGCTGGGAGTTTATGCCAACTTACGAATCTCGTTGTGCACTTTTAGGATTAAGAACCTTAGAGTTTAGACGGAAGTATTTTCTGGCTATGTTTGCGCGTGATATAGTAATGAATCACTTAGATTGTGCACCATTGCTTGCTTTATTTAATATATATGCGCCTGAAAGGAATTTTAGGCAAAGAAATTTTTTTCAAATTCCCTATCGCCGGACAAACTATGGTAGACAGGATCCAGTTTATAATATGAGTGCTTCTTTTAATACTATTTGTATAAATATTGATATAACCCAAACTAGGGTTTCTTTTAAGAATTGTATTATGCTTAGCCATTTTTAAACATATTCTTATTATAACTTTGTTAAATAACTTTTAAGTAACTGTTAAACAATACTGTTTATAGTTGAATAAATAAATAAATAAATAAATAAATAAATAAAGAGAGTACAATTACCGAAAAGTCAACTTACAAGTAAATGTCACTGAAACAAGAGATGAAATATTACATTTGAGTGCAAGAAAGAAAAATGTGATTTATATGACAGCTACAAAAACTAGCTCAAAGTGCTTAAAGCTGCTTTAATTACGACATAACAATTGAAAAGGCAATACTAAAGACCTTAGTAGTCATTTAACCTGAAACAAAATAAATTGAAAAAGTCTTAACTTATAATTTTTGTTTCTTATTATATATTGGCATTGTTGTGATTTTTGGTTAGATGGTGATAAGCATAAAATATTTACTCTATATTAAAAAAAAAATATTTACAAAACTGTCCTGAGATATACACATTTACACATATTCCTGCTTATTATTCTATAAATGTACTTAGTCCTAAAAATTTTAAATATAATATGTAATTCTTTGTCATATAATAATGAAAATTTTTTTTCTTTAAATTTCAATTTCCATTTTAAATTTAAAAACAATATTTTCAGGTTCATGGCCCATCATTCTAGCCAACATTTTTTAAACATTCCATTTAATTTTTATGTCTATTGAATATTTTTCTTATTTGCCTGCTGCAGCAATGCAATAATACCGAAAAAATATGTAAAAGTCTACAATTTTTCCCAATTTTCAACACAAACAATTAGAGAGAAAAACACATTTTAGCTTTTGACACCTGTCATATTAGGAAAAGACGTGAATAAATCTTCATGTTGTCTTATCGCCACCTGAAAAAAAAATCGTCTCAACAAGAATTAATGTTGATTAGATTTTGACAATTGAAGTGATATCGTTATCGTGCCTGATTTGTTTCGTTAATATTAGAGCCTGAACAGAATCAGAGCCCGAACAGAATCAAAGCGATTGGCGATCCTCTCTTCTCGCCAATCGACCCGAACACGTCTAGAATGAAAGCGATTAACGATTGGCGAACTATTCATACTGAACTGTCAAAATTTTTTATTTCAGTTTCTTTCATAGAAAATAATAGTGAAGTAAAAGTAAATATGTTACGTCTATGTAATTGGAGAAAAATAATGTTAATAACATGCAAAAAAACATGTACATATAATATTCATGTCATGCATAATTAACATGCAGAAAACGTTAACACAGACAAAAAATGTCAGAAGATTTAAGAAATCTTAAGAAAATAGCACTGAACGTACTCCATCATTAGGAAAAATACAGCAACACTTATCATTTTTGACAGCACTCAAAGAGAGGTTCGTCAGGTCGCCAGAGAAAAAGTAGAATAAGAGCCCGGACAGAACCAAAATCGTTGCGACCATGGTATAATAATACAAGGTAGCATTGACAACTGCTTATTTTCTCTTCCACAAGAAAACATCTCCTGTCAAAAATAGCTGTTTGTGAAAATGCACCCGCAGCTGCTGAGGTTGTTGTTGTTTTCACTTCAACGTTTTTAACATTGTTTGTGTTTTCAATGGCCGATTGTGAGCGCTCTCTTTTTGAGTAATTTTTTTGACAAGAGATGTTTTCCCAACCAACTGTCAATGCCATGGTATAATAATACATGGTAGCATTGACAACTGCTTATTTTCTCTTCAACAGGAAAACATAAACTGTCAAAAACAGCTTTTTGTGGAAATACATCTGCAGCTGCTGTGGTTGTTGTTTTTTTTCACTTCAACGTTTTCAACATTGCTTGTGTTTTCAATGGCGGATTGTGAGCGCTCTCTTTTTGAGTATATTTTTTGACAGTATATGATTTCCCAAGCAACTGTCAATGCTACCTTGTATTATTATACCATGTGTCAATGCTACCTTGTATTATTATACCATGGTTGCGACTGACGACATCGCAAACCAATAGAATGCATGAAAATGTATGAACACGTCCAGAATGAAATTGCAGGTCGGCAGCCACAACATATGAGCCCGAACAGAACCAAAGTGGCTGTCAGTTGTCGGGTGCGCTGTGCAACAAAATACATGAAAATATATGCAGCCGCCAAAAATTAAGTGGCCGTAGAAATCCGCGACGGAAAAACTCCAAAATAGAATCAATTTTATTTTTTCTCTGACGGCTGGCGGATCTCTTTTTGAGTGGCGTAAGTGTTGCCATATTTTGGCTAAGAATTGGCTGTGTTCAGTGCTATTTTCTTAGTTTTTATCATGAGCTGACGTTTTGTTTTGTGTGTGTGTGTGTTGCATTACATGAGCTGACATTACGTTTTGTGTGTGTATGTGTGGAATTTGAACCATTTACTCATCGAAAAGCAACGCTGATCCGACAACCGATAACCGCTCCTATTCTGGACGTGTTCTCAGCAGATTTGTCCGAGAGAGGTCCGCCAACCGACAGCCGCTTTGGTTCTGTTCGGGCTCTATATCGCACAATAAGAATCTATTCTATTTTTTCTCTTGCGACCGGCGATTTCTCTCTGAGTGCTATTAATGTTGCCATATTTTTGCTAGAAATGGGATATGTTCAAAGCCATTTCCTTAGTTTTTATTTTGTCTTGATGTTTCTTCTTTGTGGGTATTGTATTTACACAACTGAAGAGACCAATACATTAAAATAAAGAAGAAGAAATTAATAAAAAAAAACTTAATAAAAGCAACTCAGAATCTTCAGTCGCAATCGTTTCATTCTGGACGTGTTCTCTGCGATTGATGACCAGAGAGGATCGAACAATTTCTGATTCTGTTCGGGCTTTTAATTCAAATCTGGCGAATGTTCGTCGCGATTGACTACCAGCGATTTGTTTTCGGACGTGTTCACATGTGGGGGGTGAAGGGGGATGAAGCATTTCGGTGGGTGAAGCGTTTTTCATGATACAGCGAGGCGTTCAGACGTAAAGCGTCTTCCATTAAGACGTGTGGTACTTTGATTTTAAATAAAACGCAAACGGTTCGGAATTTTTCCAAATATTTTATTTTGTTCCAAAGGTCACACAATAGTGCAAAAATATGTGTAAAATTATATCGCGGATATGTTGACCGCGACTACTCCGTAGATATCTCCCTCTTTCCGACATATTTTCGATGACATTTTGCAGTATGGCCTCCGGAATGGCCCGAATCACCGATGTAATATTGCTTTTCAAGTCTGGAATCGTTTGGAATCGTCTTCTTCATTTACATAGACTTTATAATTCGTGTAACGCCACAGAAAAAAGTCTAACGGCGTCAAATCGCATGATCTGGGCAGCCAATTCACATCACCGCGACGAGAAATTACACGGTTCGGGAATTTGCGACCCAAAAAGTCCAAATTGAGGCGATTTGTATGTGGTGTAGCGCCAAGCTGTTAAAACCACATATCATCCAGTTGAGCTTTAAACAAAAAAAGAGAAACGCTTCACCCAACCGCACCCTACACATTTGCACCAATAGTCATAACTCAGGACTTAAGTATACTAATTTCACTAGTACTCATTGTATATCTCTTGTATAGACCGACAAATATTTATAAATATATAATGCAAAGAGAAGATTCTTAAGAATATAATTATAGACAATGACTGACATTAAAAAGAAAATTATGTTCGTGACATTGGTAATTAATGATTTATGTCTACATGCTTCTTAAATTAAATTTAGTTCTTGTCATTTTTTGATTTTTTTTTTTTTATTAATATATCTCAATAAGAACTAGTCTTTTTTTTTAGCCTGTCCGTAGATATATCAAAGCATACAAATAATATAAAAAATAAAATCATATTTTAACATTGTCATTGACAATCGGATATTAGTTGTATGCTAGTCTCATTCCATCCAACTACAAGAGAAGACATATTCCATATTCATCATTTTATATCTTCATGTTTTAATTCAATATTGATATATGTCGAAACAAAAAACAAAACAATTACATCAATAAAATGTACTTAATCAAGAAATAATAAAGAAAATAATTTGTTGCTAACGTCAACTTATCAAATGAATGAACGCATAAATAAATCATTTCGTTTCAATTTGACGTAATAAAAATTTGTTATTACATTAAAACTGACAGTCATAGTAATTGACAATTCAAATGTTGACCTGGGTCTTACATTTGTCAGTGTACAAACAGTTACGTGGAAAAAATTAAAATAAAAAATAAATACTATTGACAGACATGGTTGTGATAATGGTGTTTTTCCACAAAAATATAGAACTGAGTTTATGATGAACAAAAAAAAAAACAAAAAACAGTTTGGAGTCAGGAGGAAAATATACAGAAAAACTTTTAAGTCAAATTTTGTTTAAAATCTGAAAAATTAATTAGAATTTCAATTCAATATTAATTTAATAATAACACGGTGTAACAGTGAAAATAAACTCGGCTCGAGACATAGTAGAGGTTGTAGGTCTAGTTGAACATAAGATACCTGCATACTTAGTTTTTTTAATATACCCTCAAAATCGGGATTTGTGGTCAATAAACCGATTTTAGGTAGGTGCATGTATAGTTTGTTATGTAACTCCGTTATATCTAGCTCAATTTTAAAAATTTAAACATTGATAAAAAGACGAAAAATATACCCTTAATATAATATATAGACCGTTTTTTTTACAAAAAGAATTGACAAAGTTACAGGCAAAATCATTTGAAAATTTCTCATTTCTTTTTAATTTTTTCAACTTTAACAACGTTTTGTTAACAAATTTTATTTTTTGGCACTATTAGTTTTAGCAGGATTCTGAAAGCCTGTTAAATTTTGCGTTCAATAAGCTATCATTTACTTCAATTGGCTGAAATACAAATGCACTATCGAATTTTTAGTATTTGTAATAAAATACAAAAAATTTTAATTTTTTTTTTTTTTTCTAAAAATGTTTAGTTGACCTTTTTCGTTTATATATATTATAATCGATTTCACGTTTTAGGGACCAGCAGTAGTCTGCCAGTATGTTTATGGAATTTTTTCCCTGAAAGCTGGCTTCTATAGCTTCCATCTCCTGGTGGAACCTTTCTCCTTGTTCATCACTAAACTGCCCAAGGCTATTCGGGACAAAGTTTTTATGGGAGTGCAAAAAATGTATTTTGATTGACATATTGCAGCCCATTTCTTCGTAGGCACTTAAAAATTCATTTACAACATCTAAGTAATTTCGACTCTTCTTCTTGCCGAGGAAATAAATGCATAAGGAAATATAACTATTCCAAGCTCTTTTTTTCAACTGGATTTAATTTAGAAACGAAATCAGTGTCCACGAAAATTTTCCGAACTTGTGGGCCCACAAATAAACCTTTGAATAACCGAAATGAATAAATAACTTTTATAAAAGATTTTAACGTGCAGGATACTTTCTTTGATTTTGGCCTCACTTAACCTAGGAAACGCTGCAATCAGATTTTTTTTTTTTTAGCTTTGAACCAAGGATTTCAGGTGGAATACCTATTCAGTCAAGTATGCCTTGGTTCGAGGTGGAATTCCTATTCAGTCAAGTCTGCCTTGGTTCGAAAATGAGATGATAGATTAGTGGGAAGGAAAGGGCAATCAAGTGAAACACGTGTAGGATGTTCTAAGCGTGGTGGAAAGCCAAAGAAACATATGAATTTGAATCAGACGCAAGTGTTATGCCTTTACCTCAATCAATTCAAGTTATAAGTCAATCTCATCCACAAACTTCTCTACCATCAACTACAACTTCATGTCGTAAATATTGATGAATTTTTAATTTCAGTTAATTAGAAATGAGGATAGAAAATTAAGAAAGGTTAAAAAAAGCGAAGGACCATGGCCTGGCCAGGAATCGAACATGGGACCTCTGGGGTGGCAGTCGAGCACGCTACAAACTCGACTACCGAGTCCGCGGTAAGATTACATTTTCAGGTCGCACCAGTGGAGTATTCAAAACATATTTTTTGCCAACTTGAAATGAAGCACGCAGTGGATACTCCTTTTGCTTATATTTATTAGTCGCACGACTATCCCATTCGCAAATAATGCAAGGATACTTGGTATATTCACCTTGCATTCCAAACAGTATTGTTAGAGCCTTTAAGTCGGCGACATACATATATCAGAATTTAACATATCAAGACTCACACAAAAAGTTTTTAAATAAATCATACTCTTGCAAGATCCCTCAATAAACAAACGCCATTCATTCGGAGCGTGTTTGTGGTTGAAAACTGCAAACAGTTCCGTCACATCCGGGCAATACACCAGCTTTATGATAATATATATAAACGAAAAAGGTCAAAAAAACATTTTTAGAAAAAAAAAAAAATGTTTTTTGTATTTTATTACGAATACTAAAAATTCGATAGTGCTTTTGTATTTCAGCCAATTAAAGTAAATGATAGCTTGTTGAACACAAAATTTAACAGGCTTTCAGAATCCTGCTAAAACTAATAGTGCCACAAAACAAAATTTGTTAACAAAACGTTGTTGAAGTTGAAAAAATTAAAAAAAAATGAGAAATTATCAAATGATTTTACCTGTAACTTTGTCAATTCTTTTTGTAAAAAAACGGTCTATATATTATATTACGGGTATATTTTTTTTCTTTTTATCAATGTTTAAATTTTTAAAATTGAGCTAGATATAACGGAGTTACATAACAAACTATACATGCACCTACCTAAAATCGGTTTTTTTACCACAAATCCCGATTTTGAGGGTATATTCAAAAAACTAAGTATGCAGTTATCTTATGTTCAACCAGGCCTACTACCTCTTCTATGTCTCGAGGCAAGTTTTTTGATTTGTTTTCATTTTGTTACACCGTGTAATTTATTATTAGATTGTTCAGGATTTGGATTAACCATAATTTTCTAGAAAGTTCTGAAAACTTAACCTCAATCATTGTCATATAAATTGTTTTTAATTAATCACAAAATGTTGGCCAGAAGTTCACAAAACATTATGAAATTTTTTGTGAAATGTGAAATTTCCAGTGAAATTTAAAAACAATAATTTTTCAATAAAACAAAGCAAGCCGAAAATAAATTTAAAATATGCCCCAAAGCCACTCACAAGGGTCAACATTCTTTTTTCAATAATACTTATTTGCATACACACACACACACAGCCATACACTCAAGTTCTCACAATCTACATTTACGTGCCTTTGAGTACTTCACAGACGAAAACACATTAAAAATACCAAACGAGTAAAGAAAACATTATTTCTGAGTCGAATTGGAATTTTTTTTTTTTTTAAATTCCCAGGAAAAGAAATTTTCTTTTATGTTTTCCATTCAAAATCAACGCATGCAGCGTTATCTCGTGTTTTTTGGAGTGTGTTTGCGTACTTTTTTTTAATATTACAAATAATTGAAATATCATGAAATGAAATATCAAATCGATGCCCAGCAGGCGAGAGAGAAAACAATTTTACTTTTGTTGGCTCAAGGAAATAAAAACCCTGAAAACTACATTTTCAACATGTGCTGATATTTAATGTTTGTAGCAATAAAATAAAAATATTAAAATTTCAAAAATATGCTCGAACATTCCTTTTTGATATAAATGTCTTCATGCTGATATGCTTTAAGCGGTTATTCGGAGGAAATTCTCATTTCACTTAAAACGTAGCTTACTTAACAAGAAATCTTTTGGACCAAATTCTACCATCGGGAATGGAGAAAAACTTTCTTAATTATTGATTGCGAAAAACGACATTTGATATCGAAAAACAAAATGATGTTGCATAAAAAAAAAACCGCGTGGTTCTCGGGAACGCTCGACAAAACAAAAACTTCAGAGAAAATTACTAATTTTTCAATAGATAATATTCTTCGTAATTTTTAACTAATTATTTTCGCTAAAAAAATAAAATCATATGTTTTTATATCGCTTTTGTTTTAAAGAATTAGTCATATTTACACCTAGAAATAATAACAATGATTTTCAGAAGTATTGAATAAAATTAATATTTCTTGAAACTAATGCGGTGGAGGCAACTAAATTGAATAACGCATGAAAATCATTTGAATGATAACGTCAACATTGCTAGGATGGCCCTGTAATAAGCCAATTCAACATAACTCTACATTATGGATAGAGTTGCAGAACAGCTTATTAATAAGCCAATGTAACAACCATATTCAAAAGTTTCGTAGATATCAAAGACAACAACCGTATTATTCGATTATACCTTGCAATTTAATGGTGTTTTCTTTTCTCGGACAAAAATTCTGCCCTCTGAGCAGTGTCGCCATTCTGACGTTAAATACGTCATTTTGACGTATTTTAAGCTCTAATGACGATTGACGTATTTAATAGACACAATAGTTTTCATTACATCAAAAAGTTTTAAAGGTAGAATGTGAACATGTGAACATTGATATATGATAAGGAACACTCCTTACATAGTATACATGCAACACTGCCTATATAAGTGATAATGTTATTGACTTTATTGTCATCGCAAGTGTCTGTTAGCGGCGTGATATTTTTTAATGTATTCAACGAGCATGCAGCTTGCAGCCAAATAAAACAAATGGGGCGCTATTTTCAGCTTCAATATTTAACTGACGTTTTTTTGTTGAAATGACGTATTTTAAATGTGAAAATGACTATTTTGAATCACAGTTTTCTGCCAACACTGCCTCTGAGAGTGCAGAATATTTTACAATTTGATTTGAACTCAAAAAATGTTGACCTGTTCTTAGTCGAGAAAATATATGATAAAATGCAACATTTTTTCAATGATGTTGTGCTGGCTGTACTGTTGCTTACTTTTGAGAACAATTTTTATAATATTTTTTTTTTGTCAACTGTGAAAAAGCTCAAACTTTAATGGAATGTCAATGATAACGTTTAATATTTTCCCAACGTGTCGCTTTTTTTTCATTCAGTTGGGAGCATTTGAGTGCAGAATTTAAAACCGTCGATCTTGAGAGTTCAAAAATTCTGCATTTTTTTCTACTTTCGATGTCAACATTTTCGAGAAAAGAACACAGTTTAATTTACAGGTCTGAATTTTTTTCGAGGTAAGAACACATAAAGGGCAATGTTTCTCAATGAGGGCAGAAAAAATGCAGAATTTTTTTGAAAAAAGAAAACGCTATAAGACTCATCTGTCAGAACAATCTGTCTAGTGAAAAATCGATGTTACATATAAGATTTTACTGCAATCTTGTGCTTCGATTATATTGTTTCTTCCTGTTCTCTTTCTTCCTTTTTCGTCTTTTCTTGCTCCCTTTGTTCTTATTTCCATAATGTGCACATTTAAGCTATGCGTAGACTGCTACTTATATTTCGGGATCTGGCAACGCTAATGTGGTTCCGGTCAAACTGACGTTTCCAATGGGACGTTTCACATTTTGTAGCTCATTGGTACTCGTAAAGTTTTGGTTTACTTGGGCTTGTTGTGTTGCTTACAGTACTTTTTAAATTGTATTTTAGCAAAAAAATTGATTAAAACACGTGAACATTTTTGTGCGTTTATTTTTTTTTTTTTTTGTTTTTTTTTGTTTTTTTTTTGTTTTTTTGCAACTTTCAAAGTGAATATCAACAAGAGTGCTTCGATGAACTCAATTCGACCACTTTGTAATCAGTCTGTTCAAATACTAGTGGATTACACTGCAGTGTCATTTTGAAAGCATCCAATCCCATAACCATAACCAACATACATTTACATGGTGAGTTTCAGTTGATGCGTGTATTGTCATTGTTTATATAATATACTTATTAGTGGCCCTGTAGTTCGGCTGGTGGCAGTATATCCCTTTGGACATGCCATTTCTAAAGTCTTTAAAGGTACGCCCTTTCCGATACCACAAAGAATTAAGTGATAGGTTGTTAATACTCACAAATGTTTCGTGAGCATTTTTTCTACCACGCGAAAAATTACACTAACATCAATGTGTCGCATGCGGCAGTCGTGTGGTGGGTCGTTAACGTTAACGTTAAATTTCTTAGCGTTCACGTCAATTATTGTTTCATTCTGAAATGTCATCGTGCACTAGTGAAATTTGAATTTGAAAGAATTTGAAATTAAAAGAAAATATTGAAAAATAAAGAAAAATAATTAATAAAACTAAACTAAATACAAATAAAAAAGAAGCATATAAATTCTGTAAATCAAAAACAATTCAGAACAAATTAAGAATTCGCATGCCTCTTGCGGCAAGGTTATTCGTATGCCTATTGGGACAGAAGAATTGTAAGGTTCGTGGTAATGCACGTTGGGTCCGTTCGGCCCTGTCAATAACATTGATAAGTGTTAAAAGGACAAAATACATTGTGAAGGGTGAAGGGCATGCCCCTACCACAAGTCGCATACCAAGAAGTAGATCCGCCGAACTACATAGGAATACCACAAACCAAGAATGATAGAAACACGATTACGCGTTCCGCAGTCCCGTTATCTAATGCTCTCTTCCTCAATTGACTGCATGACGTCACACATCACTTCTGCATTACAAAATTAATGCAAATGTGCGATCACTTAGGCAAATTAAGGAAATTGAAAATAAATTCTTGCGGAAAAATAAAGTAAAAATAACTACTCTTCTGTATAAAAAAATTGATATTTTCGTATCCGAAAAAATTTTAATTTTTCAAACTTTCACGATTTTTATCTCCTAAACCATTCCAGATCGATAAAATTATTTTACACCAATAGGTTTAGGAGGTCCATATACATATTTTAAAAATGAGAAAAAAAAAATATTTAGTATATAGAACATAAATGCATACAGTTAATGCAAACAAAAATGCTGTGTGATGTCATGCTCTCTCTCTCTCTCTCTCTCATGTGCGGAACGCGTAATCTTATCTCTTGAACAGTGTTGCCAGAAAATTTTTGAGGGTGTAGCTAAAAATGCTAAAAAAAGTAGCTTAAAAGAGCTAAGCAATTTTTTTTGTAGCTAAAAAAAGAAGCTAGTTTTTAAAAACAAATTCGATACTATATTTTATTCATTCAGTTAAAAATTTTTTTTTTAAATTTTGTGTACATAAATAAAAACAACAAAAGGAATATATTTTTATAAGCTAAGGTACATTTTGATAAATAAAATACACTTTCCATATACTAAAAATTATTTTAAAACGGTCATGTGTTAATTAAAACAAAAATGAATTACAAGAAAAAGGTCAAAAAGTCTAGTATGTATTAATATTTATATGCAGGCACAGTTTTGTAGGTGTATACTCACTTCAGATCTCAAATTCCATACTATCATTACTATTATTATCTGAACTATCAGAATCTTCATTTTTGTAAATATCTTCGAGTTTCATAAATTTTACGAGGTCTTCATTTATAATGTAGTCTTGGCAACATTTGTTTATTTTTTAAGATATATCGTACCCCTTCATTCCGTATCACGAAATAGGCTTACTAATTATAAGCAATATGTAGGTTTATGTATAGAAGAAAGTAGTGCTGATCGTTACTTTTTTGTCGTTCATGCCTTGTTTCGTGATACGAATGATGGGCTTAACATACTGTGGAATTTGACATTAACAATTTAATTGAATTTCTTTTTTTTTGTTTTTATAAGACTCATTATTGAAAACGTTCTCTTTTTCGGCGTTGCTTAATGGTAAAAGTAAAAAATAAAAAACGAATTTAGTAAGATCAGAGAACTGGTTTTCGTTTAAAGCACCCTTCCATTCTCTTACTTCTATCCAAAAATCAATAGAAGACGATACTTTAGTCCATGGATCAGTGTGAAGTTTTCTCCATTGGATTTCATCGTATGTATAAGTTAGAGATGTCACAAAATTACGAAAATATTGCATTTTTTAAACAAAAAACTAGTAGCTAAAAATAGCTAAACTCGAAAAATAAGAAGCTAAAAAAGTAGCTAGGAGCTAAAACACAATTTTTGGAGCTAAATGAGAAAAAAAGAAGCTAAATCTAGCTACAAAGTAGCTAAAATGGCAACACTGCTCTTGAACGCAAACATTGTCGAATACAAGTCTTTTAAAATTTTGGTATTTAATAAAATTTTGTATCTGCTTTGTAGTTATAAAATAGGAACACTTTTGATTTGAAGTGGGAAGAGTGTCAATAATGGTTTGTGAATTAGATAAGTTCAATGACTTTTTATTTATTTGTCACAATCATGGTTGAATAAATAAGGTTATCTCTTGTCAGTACCCATAAATGTCAAAATCAATACAAAGCAACAACAACAATTTCTTCGGCAAATAATTTAAAAAATGCTTTATTCACGTTTCAGCCATTTTTACAAATCCTCTCATTTATAAATAAAATGTTTTCAAGAATTTTTTGACATTTTCTTTGTTTTTGATATATTTTGAAATAATTTAATATATTTTTGAGAAAATTTGTGCTCAGATGAGAACAAAAAAAATTGAAAAATCCTTTATCGAAGGTTTATTGAAGTTTTCAACCATGGTTGAATAAATAAGGTTGTCTCGGAGCTGATCGTACTCTCTTCTCAGTACCCATAATTGTCAAAATCAATGCAAAGCAACAACAACAACTTCATCGGCTTTACATGCTATCAATTTTCGAGACAACCCTATTTAGGCCGTGTGTTATTCCGAAACTTTTCACTCGGATGATGAAATTTTGACAGTCTGATAGAGAATATTTGGCACTTGTGAGGTGAATATGATTGACAAAAATTCATGTAGCCCCAGGGGCTAGTATACATTTTGACAATCGGAAAGAGAATTTTTGACACAAGCAAAAATGAAAAAAAAAACACTTGTGAGTTTGTGAGTCGTAAAGCAGTTAAAAATTTTGTGTTTCCGACAGCAAAGCAACCAGAATCCCTAATTTTCAATATATATCAACAATTTCGCAAATTAAATTAAATTCTTGTGCTAATACACTACCAAAATCTAAAACGTCAACATTTCTAGTTGTCAAAATTTCATCGTCCTTTTGGCACAGCAAAAATTACAATTTTATTTCAACAGACAGAAATTGTATTCAACTCAGTAAATTCTCTCCTACCACGAGTGAAAAGTTTCCGAATAGCACACGGCCTTATTCAACCATGCTTTCAACCATTTTTTAAATTCTCTCATTTATGAAGCATTTAAAAGATATTTTTGACGCTATGTTTAGAATAATAACGCTATGAATAATGTTTTTCAATATTTTTCTTATGAAGGCTTTATAAGAGGTTCATAATTTTTTTATAAATACAGCCGTAAGATTTTACTTTAATTTTTGTGGAATTTTTAGACTTTCCATACAAAGTGACAGTGGCGTCCGTGGCGTAGTTGGTTAAAGTGCGTGGCCTCTATGTCAACGAACCTGGAGACCCAGGTTCGAACCCCAGCAGCGACAGAAAATTATTTGAATTAAAATAATTTTCTGTACGGCCGCCACCTCTCTGCAGACAATGGCAAACCTCAGAGAGTAATCAAAATGCCATGTAAAGCTTCTTGAGAACAAGAACATTCCGTTCATCGTCGTTCGGAGTCGGCGTTAAACCTGTAGGTCCTGTTCTCGGTAAATTGTGTACAAACTTAATTACACGCACAACACGCATAGCGTTAATTCATCATAAGAAGCTAGGTCATAGTCCTTTCAAGGGCTGAAATGGCCAGTTATTTATTTATTTATTTTTTTTTATACAAAGTGACAAGGATGAGAATGTTGTCACATACAAAGTGACAAAATCAAAATGATGAGAGTGTTGTCACTTTCTATGGGCTGTAGGCGTTTCATATAATAAGACTCATTTTCAAACTCGGTCTTTATTTCTAAAAATAAGCTTATATTTTGAATTTTATTACGATGGCTTAAAGCTACGGCTGTAACCATATCGACGGACAAACGATCATGACTAAATCAACTAAGATGATAATCTATAATATGTAAACTTTTTTATATATGCCACGCCTCCTTTTTGAGGCATTCAAGACAGAGTGACAAATTAAACATTCCCCTTAAGCACAAGCATCTCTACATATTTATTTTGAAAATTGTGTAAAAATATCTAGAAGGTTGTTGCTATCGTACAAACTTTTCAAGCACAATCCACTGTAATATCCATATTTGTTCATCTCTGTTCTTTCAATGGCAAAATCCTTCACTTATCACATAAATATCACAACATGATGTATGTTCCAACCAAAGTTTTCTTACATAACTTTGCTTCTACGCAATGTAATCCTCCACAACAAATGATTTCTATAGTCTTCTTCCTATGAACACTTTCCTCCTATCGTACAGATATTTTCATAATTTTCCTACTGCATAATGTCGACCTTGACCATTTATTGGATTTTTTTTTCTTCTCCTTCAAAAACGTTTCGTATTGTTTTGCATTCAGTGCGATGAAGTTTGAAATAAATTCCATGCAATTGATTGCAGGGCATGCAGGGGCATAATTTTTCAATGCATGCAGAATTTATTTGTTGACAGTACATTTTTTTTATTGCTGATGTTGTTGTTGAGACCTAAATTCCGTCCATACAAATGCTTCAATATTCAATATTGGAAATCATAAACAGTTCTGATAAAATCTGCAGCATTTTCTTATTTTTTTAAATAATTTTTTTTTTCTTGTAAAATGTTGATATTCTGGTGGGTATTTTTTAATATTTTTGGCATATCATTGACACCTACAAACATAGAGCGCCTGCATTCTTGCACGTAACGCTGCAACATTCCGCGTTTAATATTTTTTTATCAATTTAATTTTTTCCTGCGTAAGTGCACTATTCTTAATTAACCTCGAATATTTACTTAGCCAAAATTTTCATTTTAATTTATTTGAGTGAAAAAAACTGTGGAAGAATTTTTACGACGAGAAATTTTTCAAGATTATTTTGGTTATCGATAATTTTTAGTATTTAACACATCTCTTTGAAATTCGTTCTATTATTGTAACATACGCAAATTATCACGTTATGTTATAATATTTTTTGGTTTTGCGTAATTTAAAATTTTATTCCATTTATTTATCTTTCAAC
This sequence comes from Pherbina coryleti, assembly GCA_943735915.1. Classification (NCBI taxonomy): domain Eukaryota; kingdom Metazoa; phylum Arthropoda; class Insecta; order Diptera; family Sciomyzidae; genus Pherbina; species Pherbina coryleti. Next base: position 126,111,359 of record OX030952.1, on the reverse strand, counting down.
TGTTTATTTTGATTATTTTACAAAATTCTGTTTTTACTTTATTAGTTCTGTTTTTTTTTTAATGTTTATTTGTCTTAGTTTGTGAATTTAATGTTTATTTTATTCTCATATTTCATTCTTGTCCACAAAGTAAGCACACATTTTATGCAGCACAGTGGGTTGCAGAGTTTAAAAAGCCAGCAAAATCTCAGAATAAAAAACTTTCACTTAAAACTTTCGAAGCGTAAAATAGTGCTTAAGTAATAAAAATAAAAAAAAAATATTCAGAAACATATGTTCTCAAGAGAATTTTTAAAGTAAAGCTTCATGGCTCTTGTGAAAGTTAAAAGCTATATAACGTAAACCATGGTATAATAATACATGGTAGCATTGACAACTGCTTATTTTCTCTTCAACAGGAAAACATAAACTGTCAAAAACAGCTTTTTGAGGAAATACATCAGCAGCTGCTGTGGTTGTTGTTTTTTTTTTACTTCAACGTTTTCAACATTGCTTGTGTTTTCAATGGCGGATTGTGAGCGCTCTCTTTTTGAGTATATTTTTTGACAGTAGATGATTTCCCAAGCAACTGTCAATGCTACCTTGTATTATTATACCATGAACGTAAACGAGGGCAATTTGATAAGTCAGTGACTTTTTGAATAAAATAAAAATAGTGTATTTTAGATCAGTGGTGCTCATTACATGGTTTCCCATAGTCCGCGGGCATCGTGTGTAGTTGAGCTTTTGCACATGAAGTAGCAATTGGTACACTGCGTAAAAGTTTGTTTTTTCTGTTGTGCTTTAAGTTTCAAGTCAATATGCTTTGAGCGTGAATGTGCAATGGGAGTCGTTTGCTCTTTTATTTATGAATGTACTTTAATATTTTGCAATGATTCAGGAAAAATATTAATACATTCTATTCTTCACTTTTACCTTTTTTAATGTTTTCTATGTTAAAATAGCGAAAAACAAACAAAAAAATATAAAATAAATGATTATATTGAAAATCCAACACTCGAAGATTTCCTTGCACCAAATGTTGTGAGAGCTTTTAACAACTTCTTGTTTCTGTGTAAAGCTGTGCACTCGGTAAGCTCTCTTTGTTGTTGTTTGAACCGCGCGATGATCACCACTGTTTTAGATCGATACATTTAGACCAGCGTTTTTCGAACTTTTTTATTCCCTCCAAATAATAGGTTTTATGAAGATCCTCAAAATAGGCGTTTATTTCCGTCAAGACCTCTTCATCGACACAAATCTCGCACTGTCGAGCTAAAATCAAAGCAACTGCTGCATCTTTGAAACAAAAGACTGAAGTTCTTTGAAGCTTAATCAATAAAAAAATATTTGCCGTAAAGATAAATTATTTACTATAACGATATAATTCTTTGTTAACAAGAATTTGTTAACAAAGAAAAAAATACGTAAAATCAACAAATTTTCTTTGTTTTCTTGAAGCTAAGCATCGTTGTTTCAAAGACAAAGTCTATAACTTTAAAGAATTTTTTCTACAAAATCATATTTTTCTTAAAAATACACACGCTTATAGTTCACAGTTACTTTGTGGGCAATATGTACTATATAAGGCAATTGATGTATTAATATGTACAAGTTGTAATTATCACTAGATTAAATCGTATAGGTTAAGGGTCAAGAGGAAGGGGGAGGGGGTACAAAGATAGTATTAAAGAAATCGACTTTTTTAAAGACGTATATCTTTGTCACAAGAATTTTAGTCTTTGATATAAAGTATATTTTTCATGGGAATTAAACAATCTTTGTGCCTTGCCGTAAGGATGTTTTATCTTTGGGCACAATCTAACCAATAAAATTCTTTGTGGCAAAGTGTATTTTCTTTGGTTTCACTTGGTAGACATTACAGCCTTTCAGAGGATAAACGGGGCAGCATAAGAAAAAATGTTTTTTCGAAATGAATTATAAAAAGGGATACAATTAAAATTTTTATCACATATCTCAGGGTATTCAAGAAAAGTAAGTTATTTTATCCATATCAACATAAGGTCATTCAGTGGCACTTTTTAATTATTTACTGGGTAGAGCTAGAAAGTTCTATAAAAACGGGGTATTCAGGTTAGGCGACAAAAGTGAAAAAATGTTACACCGATATAAAAAATCAAACTGAAAATTCAAATGAATTCCAATCAATTAGTAATATAATCATTACCTCGAACTTCAACTTATAGTTGACAACATTTCTGCCCCCATTATCTATATATACACTCAGAAAAAAACACTTATCTTTTTGTGATAAAAAAAATCCATATTTTTGATAATAGCAAGTTTCTCTTTTTCAAATAAAATTTCCTTCAATTAGAATAAATTTTCACATATTCGAAGAAATATTTCTTCACTTGTCGGAAATGAGAATATTTCAAGTCTCTAATAATGAAAAGTATTTTTCTCACAATAAAAAATTCTCATTTATAGATAATAATTTCTAGAAAATGAAAAGTTTTCTCTATTGTAGATATTTTCTTCAATAAAACAAATCCTTTCACAAAAATAAAAGTCTTTTTCTCTAAGAACGATATATTTTTCTTATATTTCTCTTTACATAGAAGCTTTTTTACATTTTCAGGGAATTTTTGGTATCACATTTAGAGAAAAGCATTTTCTGGAGCAAACTCTATACCATTTTTCTCTAAATATGATGCCTTTTTTATAATATTTCAGGAGACTTTTTTCTGAGTGTATAAGACAAAGTAGAAAAAAGCATATGTTTCCCTCTGCAGCCCGTAATTTTCAACCAATTTAGTTGATTTTTTGTTTTAAATGTAGATAATTATGATGCAAAGGTTATAGGCTAAAAAATAGGGTTGCAAAAAATAGGGTTTTTATATTTACAAATTCGGTGGGCAAACACTAGGTAAAAATGGGTCACTGAACCTGAACCCGTTATTGTAATTTAAAAAATTATATCATTTTTACCATAGCGCTGCCACCTAATTTTTTTTTTATTTTTACGAATTCACTTTTACGAAACTAATATTTTGTAAAATAGTAAACTTTCACCATTGACAAACAATTTTTTTTTCAAGAGCAATGGTGAAAAAAAAACCAAGAATGTTGTTTATCTAAAACTATTGCCATAAATGTTTTAATTTGAACAAATTGTTCAAAAAATCGTTTTTTATTCGCCTCAGGAAGCGGCCTGGGGGATGATAGGGAACTACATAGTTTTTAAATTCAAACAACGGGTTCGGATTCAGCGATTCAGTTTTACCTAGTGTTCGCCAGCACCAAATTAGTAAAAATTAAAAAGTTTAGGTGGCAACCCTATGGTAAGAAAATTACATAATTTTGAAATTCTGATAATGGATTCGGATTCAGTGACCTATTTTTACCTACATTTCGCCCTAGCACCGAATTCGTAAATAGAAAACAATTTAAGATGGCAACGCTATGGAAAAAAATTACGGAACTTTAAAATTCTGACAAGGGATTCAGATTCAGCGTCCCATTTTTAGCCTAGGTTTGTCCAACACCGAAATCGTAAAAATTTAAAAATTTTTTGTGGCAGCTCTATCGAAAAACTACGTAATTTAAATTTCGTAAAAATTAAAAATTAAGGTGGCACCCCTATGGTAAAAAAATTATATAATTTTTGAAATTCTGACAACGGATTCGGATTTAGCTACCCATTTTTTCCTAGTGTTCGCCCGCCGAATTCGTAAAAATAAAAAATTTTAGGAGGCAGCTCTATTCTTTTTGAGCCTATAACCTTTGCATCATAATTATTTACATTTTAAAAAATCAACTAAATTAGTTGAAAATTACGAGCAGCAGTTAACAAAAAATAATACAGTAGTGCTCCAATATAAATTTGTCTTCGTTAAATTGAAGCACTGATGTATTAAAATTATTTCTTAGCAATTTGCTTCACTGTGCCGTTACCTGACCTTGCTGCAGGGTCAATGTTACCGAAACTATTTGTTCTGCTCTGAATTCTAGAACATCTCCGAACATGACACTCTGCGTGCCATTAGCAGAAAAATAACTACTCTTTAAAGCTTAGCAAAATTTTACAACAAAAATTCAAAATTTAATCTTACCATAAAAGATTTTTAATATAAATGCAAAAATTTAAGCCAACCATTTTGCAGTCTCAGCAAATGTAGCTTAAAGCAAAAATCAACACGAGAAAGTGAAAAATATTTATTTGAACTATCATTAAAGGATAGAAAATAAGAAAAAGTGTGTATTTGTGTGTGTGTGTAGTTGTAAAACAGTGTTTAACCAAAATGTTTCCTTGGCATTTAGTCAGCTTTTTGCTGATGCTTTTGGCTAGTGCCAAAATAACTCACACGCTCGCTGGCGTTGCTCCACCTGCCGATCCTGATGCTCCACCGCCTAAATGCAAGCTGGATCCACTAGCCGAACTAACCTTTCAGCTTAGTGGCAGCAACCTGCTTTGGCCTTGCGAGTCAACAAAAAATATTTATGTCCAATCCGGTCGTTATGTGCCCCGTAATGTAATCGTTACGCGAGCGCAGTTGATGCGCGACTCAGCATTTGTTGCATTGCCACGCTACAAACAGGGTGTACCGTTCACACTCGGCAAAGTGGATCTGAGAAAGGGCCAGTGTTTAGCCAAAATTGCACCCTATCCGTGCTGGGCCATACAGGAGGAGGGCAACTGTCAAGCGCTACAATCGGTAGTCGATATTGCTTTGGATCCAAATGTAAGTGAATTTGTAATTTTAAGCAATGAGAAATTTCAAAGAGCTTCTGGTCATTGGTTTATCGATGCATCTCGAAAATTATATCAGAACATTACACCGAAAAAAAAATTATGTAAAATTGACAAAAAAGTATGTTGGCATAACAAAAATTTTCGTTGTTTTTGATCAAACCTAGTCTTTTGTTATGAGAACGAATTTGATTTTGTTATTTTAACGCATAGAAAAGTAGAACAAAAAATTTAAGTATTTCCAACATAAATTTTGTTGTTTTAAGGGGACATATAGGTTACGAATTTTTAAAAAAAAATTTTTTTTATAGATTTTTTTTTCATACAAGAAAAAAAGATCGTTTTCAAATTTTGCACATATATTTATTAACATTTACAGAATACAAAGAAAATTTTTACAGAATTTTTGAAGCGGTTCTTGAAGTTATTTGATTTTTTTTTGAAAAAATGTCAAAAAATTGACGGTGTGCAGGATATCACCAGTCTGGGACATCTGAAAAAAAAACAAATTAATCCTTGTTTAAGTGGCCACCGCCTGAACTAGGATAATTTTTATCCGCCGAAGAAAAACAAAATTTAAACATTTAAAGAATTTTTTTTTTGTATTTTTTAAATGTTAATAAGTACTAGTATCACCTTTGGTCGAGATTCGACTATTTAAAAATTGATTTTCGTTTTTTTGTGTTTTTATTGAAAACATTTTTTTTCTTTCTTCACTCATATGCAAGCGTAACCGAACGCCTACAGCACCAAACGCACCACCAGCAGGAAATCACAAAACAGTAACTCAATTCTGATTTTCCATGTTCTGTGATTTTTACTTTACCCTAGTAAAAATCCCTAGTACCCTACTTCCCTTATTCTACTTTCTAGTAGAAATGGTTCCAAAGCTATTTGATGTAACAACTTTGAGTTGTATGAGTGATTCTACGCCCCTTTGTCAAGGAAGGAAGTTCTTACCATGTTTCATTGATTTGTGACTTATAGTTCAAAAGTTATACCGAAAATTTGGGCTGATGAAAAGTGCCTCGCATCTATTTCAACGCTCATCAAATGTAACCAGTGGAATGGAACGTCTGATTTGAGGTCGAATTGCCCACCATAGATATTCGGTGCACTCCTTTTCCCTACTCTTATTAATTTAAAAAAAAATTATCAAAATTGGTTGAGAAACACGGGAGAAAATGTTTCTTAACTGTTCTGCGTACACATATTCATATATACATAGATATCTTATATATTAATACGCAAACATCGAATGTTGTCGTACACTTTTTCAATATTTATTTTAGAATAAGGACAATGAAACGTATATCATTCGAAAGGTACTGCACCATAGATGTGCCGAATTGTGTTAGATTTTAAATTGATGACCTTTGACCCGAAATATTAACGTTAAAAGTTTATATTAATTTTAGTTATGGATCGCAGAACTGGGAAGAGGTAGAATGAAGAATGAGATTTTTTCCATGCAATGCATTTCTTAAAGCAATGTCATTGCCTCAGAATGAGAAAAAAACAATTGATATTTTAAAGTTTGATTTTGCAAGCAAATATCTCAGTCATTTTTCAATGGATTTTCATTAAATTTTCTTTGTCTGAAAGTTTAATTAAATTTCTTTTTTTCTATTTTCTTCTCTCACACTCTTTCATATAACATATCATTTATTTGCAAAATTTGCTTTATTTTGACACATACTTTAATTAAGTGTTTCTATCATCGAAAATCATGAGCTATGATTTTTTTGATGAAAATTACATTTTTCAAAATGTTGTTTTTGTATTTTTTACAAAGTTCTACAGCTTAAAAAATAATTTCTGTGAAAAAATTTTTCAAATATTTCAAACCACTCCAAAGTTATATACACAAATCTATGTTTTAAGCCATTTCCTTATCTACTTTATACATTATCTATATATTAATATGGAAACATCGAATGTTGTGGTACACTTTTTTAATATTTATAATAAAAAAAAAGGGAATGAAACTTACATCATTCGAAAGGTACTGTGCCAACGATATGCCGAATAATAAAAATAACAAAAATAATTTAATATATTATGTGGTTATAACATTTAAAAATAAATGTATGCATTCTCATACTCATGACTGTAGTTTGAATCTTTCTTCCTTTCTTAAGCGAAAAAAATTCCAAAATATTCATACCGTTCCGATACTGCGGAAAGAGCCACTGCAAGAACCAAAATTCATCAATCATTCAACGGCGTTGCATAGAATTATTACTTGGAGTGTATATGAGGCACGACAAATATGATAAGACAAAAATTATACTGTTAGGAAAAATTTAATTTTACAACAATAAAAAATTAATTCATCATAGTGTCTTTCAGGGAACCCCTTGATTAAAGTAACCAGAATGTACTAAATGTAAAAGCAAAAAAAAAATTAAATTAAAATCAAAATAAGGACAAGTATTAGAACAAGGATTGTAATAAGGATTAGAAAAAGGATAAGAACAAAAATTTGGACAAAGATTAGGGCCAGAAATAAGATAAGGAGTAGGACAAAGATTAGAGTATAGAGTTGGACAAGTATTAGGACAAGAGTTCTGCCAAGAATTGGGAAGATCACTTCGACAAAGACAAGGAAGATTGAGACATACCTAAAATAATATTTGGGGCAGGATTGGGAAAAGTATAATGACAAGAAATAGAACAAAGATAAGTACAATTAGTACAAAGATTTAGAAAGGGAGTGGGTCAAGGATTAGGAAAGGATTTGAAAAAGAATAAGCTCAGAGCTTTGGACATGGATTAAAACAAGAATTTGGACCGGAAGTAGCTCAATTATTAGACCACATATAAGAATAAGAATATGAATAAGTACAAGTTTCGGAACGAATTCAAGGATAGGGACAAAAATAAAGATACACTGTCACGTCAAAATTTACTGATGTGTCTACGATAAAGCTATCTTCTTTTCAACTTTGCCAAGCTTTTTAAAAAAAAAAAAAAAACGAGAAAAATCGATATTGGTTGGTCGAATTTCGACCACAGGCAATACTAGTATAATAATAATATGTATAATATACAAAGTAGATAAGGAAATGGCTTAAAACATATATTTGTGTATTTAACTTTGGAGTGGTTTGAAATATTTGAAAAATTTTTTTACAGAAATTATTTTTTTAGCTGTAGAACTTTATAAAAAATACAAAAACAACATTTTGAACAATGTTATTTTCATCAAAAAAATCATAGGGGGTAGCTTATGATTTTCGATGATAAGAAACACTTAATTAAAGTATGTGTCAAAATGAAGCAATTTTTGCAAATAAATGATATGGTATATGAAAGAGTGTGAGAGAAGAATATGGAAAAACAAAAATAAAATTACAAAAAAAGAATGTCTGGTCTAATTTTTGAGCAAAAATTGAATATTTTAGAGTTTTTTTGAAAACAACACAAGAAATTGAGTTAGTGAGATAACGGTAAATCTTTTCTTATTTCTCAAAAGTTATTTAATTAAACTTTCAGACAAAGAAAATTTAGGGAAAATCGATTGAAAAATAGCTGAGATATTTGCATGCAAAATCAAAATTTGAAATATCAATTGTTTTTTTCTCATTCTGAGGCAATGACACTGCTTTAAGAAATGCATTGCATGGAAAAAATCTACAGGTTTCGAAATATCGCAATACTTTTGATGTCATAATAACGGGAAATTTTTTTAACATACTATTCGTGGAAAATATTAGCAAAAAAGTTTTCGTATACCGTTATTTTTCTCAACCAACGAATTTCCATACAAAAAACGTTGTACTGAAAACATCTAAAGTTTTCGAGATATCACAATAATTTTGATGTCAAAGTACCGGAAATTTTTCAAAATTAACTATTTGTAAGCAATTTTACCATCACAATATATATTGACACTTGTTACATGAAAAAGTGCTTATTGTAGGGTAACCGTAAACGGTGGTGAAAAATATTGTTTTTTTTGCACATCTTATGAATGTCTAAACTTCTCTCTTATAACATGTTTTTCCATCTCTTATAGTTTAGCTTTTATTTAATAAATGCTATTTTTCCGCTCATGTTTGAGGTCAAAGGTCACCAATCTAATATTCAATCATATTGTGCAGCCAGACCTTTCATCTGATACCACATTCTTCATTCTACCTCTTCCCAGTTCTGAGATCCCTAACTAAAATTAATATAAACTTTCAACGTTAATATTTCGGGTCAAAGGTCATCAATTTAAAATCTAAAATAATTCGGCACATCTATGGTGCAGTACCTTTCGAATGATATACGTTTTATTGTCCTTATTCTAAAATAAATATTGAAAAAGTGTACGACAACATTCTATGTTTGCGTATTAATATATAAGATATGTGCCAAATTTGAAAACGATATCTTTTTTCCTCTTGTATGAAAAAAAAATTCTCGAAAAACATTTTTTTTACAATTTGTAACCTATATGTCCCCTTAATAAAATGTTATGGAAACTTAAATTTAACGAAAAAAGTGTTTAATTTAAAGTAATCTTTTGTTAATTTGACAATAAAGTACTCATGTCTGAACAAAAAAACTACGTTATGTAAATTTTAATTTTGTAAATTTAACGAAAGAGTTTTATTATTTTTTTTGTTACATTAACAAAGCATTTTTGTTGTATTAAAAAAAAAATAAGAAACCCCTGTTTTTTACATTAACAGAAAATTTTGTAACATTCACAAAGAATTGTTGTTTAATTATGTTTTCGTACAAAATGTTTTTGTCAATGGTACCAAATTATTTATAAAGAAATCTATACAACTTATTTATTCAAAAGAGGTCTTTTTATTACTACAACAATTTTATTGTTTATCTTGGAGATAGATAAGTACATACAATTCAATATTTATGCAATTTGATAAAGCTCATTTTATATTTGTACAATTTTAAGAAAAACTTTTTTGGTTTTTATCTTATAGAAATAATTTTGAATAAAGTCGCCACATCGCGAAATATTCCAAAAGATATTTTAAGTTAAAAACATTAAATATTTTAAGACAGATTTTTAATGCTTTTACAATTGAAACGAATAAATACTTAATTCCGTCAAAGCATACTAAATTTTGCTGTGGATTTAGGATGCTATCCTCTTCAATAAGGATTCTCGGTTGGATATTCGAACCACCTTAAAGAAGTTTCTCAAGCTGGTCTTCCAATTCTGTTACTGGTTTAGCGATAAAAAGAACTATTTTTGGGAATTCAGAATCGTCAACTTAGTAGGTCTCTTTCTACCATTGGAGTCATTATTGGAGTTTTTTTTTTTTTGTTGGGGCAAAATCGGAGTGTAGCAGCCAAAGTATTCCAGCAATTCGTCCTTCTAGAAGAATGTATTGAGAATGAAAGAATGTATTGAGCATATATTTCAACACCTACTAAAAGTATAAGTTTACTAGAAATAACTGAGTAGCATCCGTGCGTAGTTGGTTAAAGTGTGTGGCCGCTATGTCAACGAACCTGGAGACCCGGGTTCGAATCCCAGCAGCGACAGAAAATGATTTGAATTAAAATGATTTTTCTGTACGGCCGCCACCTCTCTGCAGAGAATGGCAAACCTCAGAGAGTAATCAAAATGCCGTGTTAAGCTTCTTGAGAACAAGAACATTCATTCCGTTTATCGCCGTTTGGAGTCGGCGTTAAACCTGTAGGTCCGGTTCTCGGTCAATTGTGTACAAACTTAATAACACGCACAACACAATTGATCCTAAGAAGCTAGGTCAAAGTCCTTTCAAGGGCTGAAATGGCCAGTTATTTTTTTAATTTTCTATTTAGGTTATTTAGAAATAACCTTATTTTTAGATATAACCTTATTTTCTTATATCATACTAGCTTATATCATAGACCCGGTGATACTCGAAAGGAAAAATGTAAGACTTTGATATTTAGTTCTCGTTTTAATATTTTTAAAAATTCAAATAATAAAAAATAAGCTGCACTAAAGTGAATATTTAATTGATTAATTTTAAAGCTCTTATTAAAGGTCCATGTTTTTTCTATCGGTTGAAAATAAGGTGATACTGAGGGGCCGAGAAAATAGATTTATAGCGATAACTTTTTTTCTATCAGTTGAAAATAAGACGATACCGAGGGGCCGAGAAAATAGATTTACAGCGATAACTTTTGATTGAAAAGAGATATTGGTATAATTTTTTTACCTAAATTATATTTGGAGATTAACTATTCTATAAAAAAAATAAAAACAACTTTTGAAAAAAATTTAATTTCTTTAAAAAAATCACTGGGGATAGGGTCATGTTTTTTGATGACAGAACGCTGTCATGTAAAAGGTAGTCAAAAATTCAATTTTGAGTTTTTATTATTTTAACAACAAAAACAACTTTTGTGTCATTTTTTGAGTAAAAATTCAATATTTTGGACCTTTTTTGAAAGAAATATTAAAAATATATCCGCTAAGATAACGGTACCCTTTAAATTGCTTTTATTAAGTTTTGAGTTGTTTTTAAACTCAATTCAAGTTAATCAACGAAAAAAATTTGAATGAAATATATTCAAAAACAACGGAGTTATTTGCATCGCAAGTAAAATATACGAATTTCTGATAGTTTTTTTGTAATTCTAAGGAAACGATGTTATTAGAAAAAGACGTTGTACCAGAAGTTTGTGCAATTTTAAAGATATGTGAATGTTTTTTGGCGTCAAAATAACAGGATTTCTTTAAAATTAATAAGTCGAGTATTTTCGCTTGAAAAAAATACGCTAATAGTTAGATTTGCGTTACTTGTAAGGGGGCAGAAGAGGCGTGGTCAAAACTTAGTATGTCATAACCTAAGTTAGGATTCAAGTAATATGTGAGCCGAATTTGAGTAAAATCCGTTTAGACGTTAAGATTTGTTTTGTAGTCAAACAAACAGAAAATGATTTTTATTAATATTGATTTACCTTTTGAAGTAGAAGTAAGATTTATAGAACTCAGCATGTTTTTATACTCAGCATATTTTAATTTCAATTGAAACAGATGAAGAATTTTTGAAACGAAAATGTCCCACTCACTTTGTAAAGAAGGTTGATAATTCTTAAATAAAGCAGCAAAATCTGTTTCAATCTGCAAGTAAAATTTTTAAATTAATAAAGGTATTATATGATAGTAATAATTATTATGTCCTTACTTACTTACTTATCTGGTATGGCCATATGATTTTTTGCAATGATTCCATTTCGCCAGAATTTCATGAATGGGCTTACTAGCAGATATAAAGTGAAATCTGTAGCTTGTACTCCCATAGTCTTTGAATTGCATCATCGTCAAGACTTTCTGTTAGCAGTCGGTTACTGCTATCTTTCTCATCAGAATTTTCGGCGAAAAATAATAAATCATGTATTTTTGAAAAGTATGCATTTTGATGAAATAAATAGGGGTATTCACGGGTTGATGCGAATTGCAAGAATGCGAAAATGCAACATATTTTTCGCACGAACGCGTGAACATCAATATTGTAACTTTACGATAGCGGAAAGAAATATATTGCCACCTTATTTCAAAATAACAAAAACTTATTTAAATCAACGTACAAACTTGCCTTTTTAAAGTTTTACCCAGATGGCAACTATGCTTGAAAACACCCATAACATGAATCAGCTGTTTCGCATCACTGTTTGTGCGCTTTTGCAATAGGTTTGAGCAGTGCGTAATTCAAGAAGAGTTGCAAAATCGCTTCTTATGTGTTTGTTGTAGGAATGAAGCAAAAATTCGCAATCTTGCATATTCGCATCGTCGCAACTGTGTTTCGCATCGACCCGTGAATACCCCTAATATAAATACCTTCTATTGATAAAATAATTTCTTCATTGTCAACTGAAGTGCTGGCAGAAGATTTGTCACCGATTTTCCTCATATGGTTTTTGTACTTGTAATAAAGTTTTCCCTTTGGTACTTTGCCTTTTACTTTGAAATGTACTATTTCCTAGACATGAAATTAATTGTGTTAAAAATTCTAAACTTTTTATTTTAAAGTGGTACCTTAACTTAATAATAATTAAACTTACCAAGTAATATAATGACCAACTGATTTGGCTCATCTAACATATCTCATCAAATAAATTAAAACCAAACTGGCCATTTCAGCCCTTAAAAGGACTTTGCCAGAACTTCTTGTGATCTCATCAAAAGCTAAATAGTACATAATTCTCTCTTAGTACTGAGCAATTGCTTAAATTAACTCACCCAACATATCAAACTGTGCCCCATTTTTCCATGAGTCGCCTTGTCGTTTACTTCAAAATTGCAACTGCAGTTGACACAATAAATAGCGCAAAATTGAAATTTTTACGCAATAAATTTCCACAGTTTTTTGTTTTGTTTTTTTTTATATTTTGCACTTCATATGGGAGCAATTTTTTGTTTTGGTTTTTTTTTAAGCCATCAACATGAAATTTTCTGCCACTTCGCCATAACGGTTTACCTACTGACACACTCCAAACTCATTCGAAACCAAGGAGGTTAAGTTCGCCACCTAGCCACCTAGTGCAACAGTGTCCAATTATTATTGGGTCAACGACTGCTTGAATTTTAATGGGTACAATGTAGTTTTTTAAGCTTTTATTTTACTTTTTACTTATTTTTTTTTTGCTGTGCTGTTGATGCTATTGGTGTTGTTATTGTTGTTGTTTCACAGTTAAGTGTTGCCAAGTTAATTGCAAGGCGAAAAGTGCACAAACTTGCAATAAAATAAATAAGAAATATCAAAAAAAAAAAAAAATATTTAATTGACTTTCAACTGCAGACTTGTGCGTCAACACACCATGTGCTGCTAGGAAAATTCAGCAATTAGCTGTATTTCGAGAGGAAAATGTGCGATTTTTTAATATCACTGTCAAAATTTATGAAATTTTTAAAAGTTTTTAAGCCAATTAAGTAGAATTCCGGAAACTTTTAAAGTTCTTTGGAGGGAAAAGTTGGATTTTTCTTTTATTATTATTATTATTATTATTATTATTATTGAAGTTAATGAAGGAGTATTTAACTCTGGAATATTGTACATTTTTTTTTCAGTTATAAATTTGCTTTTCTTCTTATGATTTTTGTGAACGATGTATATAAAAGTCTTAAAAAGTATCGTCGACCTTCTATAAGATTAACCACGACAAGTTTTGCAATTAATTTATTTTAACGACAAGACTTTAAATAAGAAGACCATTTAAACTCTGCTTTAATTACCTTCTATATATATAAAAGATTTATCTCGCAGCTAGTAATATTTTATTATTTATTTACATATAAATTCGCACCTATTTATGTTTGAATGATGGTTTAATTTGATGATGGTTAATTTATTGCAAACTAGCTGAACCCCCGCCCGCTTCTCCAGTTAACAATTTAAAATATTTATTGCAATGCTTTTAGATAAACAACATTCTTGTTTTTTCCACCATCACTCGTGAAAAAAATTAGTGCAGATGGTTTTCCGACTCGGAAGCAACCAACGTAGAATTGGCCATGCGAGAAAACTGAATTTTCCAAATTTATACTGCACATTTGTAAAGATTATCCTTGCAACTTATTGATGGTAACAGAGAATGCAAGGCGAACAGGAAATTGAAGACGCTTAATATCCGCGATTTGCTCTGGTTTTTTACCTTTTCGATTTAGTTCGTGAATAATTGACCGTTTTTCCAGACTTGAGTTTTTTCCAATGTCACAAGTCTCAACCCATTTTCATAAGAATTGGCGAAAATTCTCTAAATAAAACTCTCAAATTTTACTATTAGCCGATCTTTTTAACTCTTATTCACGAACTAAAATGTGTACTATCTATATGTCCACTGCAGATCGTGCATGCCCATACAGAAGAAGATGACCTGAACAAATGATACATAGTATGTAATGGTATTTCTCTCTCGGAGTTTTAAACACCATCACACTGGAGTCTCAAAAAATTGTAAACACCGTTGATGAATTGGTTCAAAACAAAAGTTAAAAAAATAAGTTTACATTTGTGCTATTTAGGTGTCCATGGGTATATATCACGGATGGAAATCGACCTTTTAAGATTATGCCGAATTGGAGAGAAAAATAGTGCCGTTTTGAAGAAAATAGTATCGTCTTTTTTTTAATCCAAAATTTTATTTTGACATATCGCGCTCATTGCTCATTTTTAAAGTAAGCATACAGAAAGAGTCAGTATAAGAATTTCTGTTTATGCTTTAAGATTATCTTATTGTGTTCAAATAACGGTACCGTAAAAGTTATCGTTTGAATCCGGGATAGTTTTTATGCAGTGATTCAAATGATCCAATGCTGTAAAGGGGCAAATTATGCTCAGATATAAACAGCGCTAGGCGTATTTCCAATTTTTTTTTACCTCAGTTTCCACAGCAAGGCACTCTGTGTCATGTTTTACAAAGTTTTATGGAATTTAGATGACGCATGTTTTTCTAAGTGAAAACCACTTTCTTAAATTGGCACATTGCACACTCTACATTTTTTTCCTTGCTTAAGAGACGTATCCTCAATTAACCAGCTACATTTATTTTGCCATTCCTGCCGAAATTTGATTTGATATTTGTTGGATTTTCTAATGACAGGTTTGACCGATTCCTCTTCCAAATCCTCTTCCTGCAGCAAATTTGGCTTAGCATCCTTTGCCTGTCGAATAAGGCAACTAAAAAGTTTTAAAAAGTTTTATTTGTTACTATTTTCTTGATTTTATATATAGATAACATACTTTTCCATGATTTTTAAAATCGATCCCACAATTTTCAGTAAAATTTTAGCAAATGGCTGCAGCTTTTGACAAATAATTATATTCGAGTAATGTTAGCAACGAAGATGATAAAGAAATGTTGAAGTTAGAAACAGGGTGCATCAAAAATGTATAATTACCTAAATTACGTTTACATGCAACTTGAAAATTTTTTAATTCTGAAATAAGTTTGCATGCAACTTGAAAATTTTTTTAATTCTTAGATATTGAAATAGAAATGAAAAGGCACGTGAATAAAGTGCCGTCTGATCTCGAAAGTGCAGAAAAAAGCACAATTGTGCCTATATTTCTATCCCTGGTATATATATCTCAGTATTCATATATCATCACTTGGGTATGCAAATTTGGTAGAGGAGTGGGTATGATTTCTTTCACGCCCCATGCAAGAATTGGGTGACATTTGGTTAGGGAGCATGACACTTTGTTTATTTTTATTATATCACGGTATGTAATCTTATTCTAATGAAATTCAATGGAGCAATAATTTAGTATTTCTTGCGAATTTGCACAAGATATCAACAGTGTTTTCCAATTCCCCTTTTCCCTGAAATAAAAACATGAATATTTTTTATATATTTATATTGCTACTAAATGTTGTAGATTTTACTCAAAATTTTTTAATTCATTATTCATTCATTATTAAAAAAACAAATTCGGACCGATAGCCTGCGTTGCTCGTGTCATGTATTTTAAGTAATGTAATTATTTATAATTATATTTCTAAGAAATAAATAAATAAATAAAAAAACAAATTAATTTTTAAAAATTTAGTTTCTGCCTAAATACATAAAATAGACTGGGTACAGTTGAAACATTTAGGGGTTTATCATCCATTGCATCGGTATTAGTCAAGCGAGCGAAGGCGGAAATGTATTAAATAAAAGACCATATATCTGTCTACTAATGAGCAATGTTATTTGAGATCTCTGTATTGTATTTTATGTGTAGAACCAAATTTTTTAAAAATTTCTAATTTGTTTCAACCGTTCCCATGTCAGTGTCGGTTGAAACAAGGCCTAGAGTCAGTTGAAACACATGCAAATAATACGAAATGTAATATATGAACATGTTTTATTCATCGTTTAATAACGTTTTATACCTCGCAATGACACAGTCAAACATCATAATTGCAAAAATGTACGAAACAAAAATGTTTACTTTTCCGTCAAAAAACACAATGGGGCTTCGTATATAAAAGCACAGCGAACGAAAAGCGACTCAACATGAAAATTTGTATTTCCGTATGTCGCCCTCTTCGTTCTCCCCTTATACCACTCACCTCATCACACACAATGTAGAGATATTAGCTTTGTTTCAACCGCCACCCGTTTCAATCGTATCGTATATTAATAAATACATAAAAATTATTTTCAAAATGATTCTCACAACTTAAACTTTACTAGAACTTTAGTAGAAGTTCCTTCCTATTTTGACCTATGTAAGCAAACTTTCATCAGACCTTAACATAGTTTGCAGTAACACCCACTCTTTATATGACAGCTCTTTCTGCTTCGATTCTGGTAGAATTTAAAAATCTTTTTTATTTCTATTTCACGCCAATGTTTAGTGCGCGATCCACAAAACAATAACCAGAACAACCAAATCACATATGAAATTATTTTTTTCTTTTTTTCTATTCAAGTTGAGTTGATTTTTTTCTCGCTACACTTATCCTGAAAATGTGTTCGAAAGTGTCAACAAAAAGTTTTTGCTTTAGTATTGTTTGTGTTTTGTCGCTGCTATTGACAGACTTTTTTGGCTTTCAACACATTATTTGACTACAATATATAGCTTATTTTGATGTTGAATTTTTTTATCCGAGTATTTGTACAACATAAATATTGGCTTTAAGTTTTACGAACATAAAGTCATCTATATTTACTTGGCGCCTAAAATTTGTTTATTAAGTTATATATTAAATCTCTTAAATTAACAGTCCCTAATTCAAAATATTTATATTGGTAAAAAATAACAACACCCGAAATATTCCAAAAATAAAAGAGATAAGTTCATTGACAATTGAAAACGTTAGATTCTTTTACTTTGAAAAAACACTTAAAAAACCTCTAGTTTTAACCTTGAGCTAGTCAGTATAGTTATTTTGGGGGAATGCCAAATTGGTACATTGTTTATATTGTGTAATAGGATATTTTTCCAATTTTTTTTTTTTTTTTTTTTTTGTAATAAATATGCCCAACTATTTATGTTTACTAGTATCACCTTTGGTCGAGATTCGACCATTTAAAAATTGATTTTTTTTTTGTATTTTTATTGAAAACATTTTTTTTCTTTCTTCACTCATATGCAAACGTAACCGAACTTATACAGCACCAAACGCACCACCAGCAGGAAATCACAAAGCAGTGACTCAATTCTGATTTTCCATGTTCTGTGATTTTTACTTTCAAAGCTCGATATCAAAAATGTGGGTTATATATGTGGAGCCACACCCCTTTGTCCAATGCCCGTCACAGTACTCTACTTCCCTTATTCTACTTTCTAGTAGAAATGCTTCCAAAGCTATTTGATATAACAACTTTGAGTTGTATGAGTGTTTCTACGCCCCTTTGTCAAGGAAGGAAGTTCTTACCATGTTTCATTGATTTGTGACTTATAGTTCAAAAGTTACACCGAAAATTTGGGCTGATGAAAAGTGCCTCGCCTCTATTTCAAGGCCCATCAAATGTAACCAGTGGAATGGAACGTCTGATTTGAGGTCGAATTGCCCACCATAGATATTCGGTGCACTCCTTTTCCCTACTCTTATTGATTTAAAAAAAAAATTATCAAAATTGGTTGAGAAACACGGGAGAAAATGTTTCTTAACTGTTCTGCGTACACCTATTTATGTATATATAGATATATAATAATAATATGTATAATATATAAAGTAGATAAGAAAATGGCTTAAAGCATAGATTTGTGTATATAACTTTGGAGTGGTTTGAAATATTTGAAAAATTTTTTCACAGAAATTATGTTTTAAGCTGTAGAACTTTGTAAAAAATACAAAAACAACATTTTGAAAAATGTAATATTCATCAAAATAATCATTGGGGGTAGCTCATGATTTTCGATGATAGAAACACTTAATTAAATTATGTGTCAAAATCAAGCAATTTTTGCAAATAAATGATATGGTATATGAAAGAGTGTGAGAGAAGAAAATAGAAAAACAAAAATAGAATTACAAAAAAAGAATGTCTGGTCTAATTTTTAAGCAAAAATTGAATACTTTAGAGTTTTTTGAAAACAACAGAAGAAATTGAATTAGTGAGATAACTGTAAATCTTTTCTTATTTCTCAAAAGTTATTTAATTAAACTTTCAGACAAAGAAAATTTAGGGAAAATCGATTGAAAAATGGCTGAGATATTTGCATGCAAAATCAAAATTTGAAATATCAATTGTTTTTTTCTCATTCTGAGGCAATGACATTGCTTTAAGAAATGCATTGCATGGAAAACATCTACAGGAATGTTGATATTTCGAAATATCACAATACTTTTGATGTCATAATAACGGGAAATTTTTTTGACATACTATTCGTGGAAAATATTAGCAAAACAGTTTTCGTATACCGTTATTTTTCTCAACCAACAAATTTTCATACAAAAAACGTTGTACTTTTTTTTTTTTTTTTTTTTAGCTTTGAACCAAGGATTTCAGGTGGAATACCTATTCAGTCAAGTCTGCCTTGGTTCGAAATGGGGTGATAGATTAGTGGGAAGGAAATGGCAATCAAGTGAAACACGTGTAGGATGTTCTAAGCGTGGTGGAAAGCCAAAGTAACATGTGAATTTTAATCAGAGGCAAGTGTTATGCCTTTACCTCAGTCAATTCAAGTTATAAGGCAATCTCATCCACAAACTTCTCTACCATCAACTACAACTTCAAGTTGTAAATATTGATGAATTTTTGATTTCAGTTGATTAGAAATGAGGATAGAAAATTTAGAAAGGTTTTTAAAGCGAAGGACCATGGCCTGGCCGGGAATCGAACCCGTGACCTCTGGGGTGGCAGTCGAGCACGCTACCAACTCGACTACCGAGGCCGCCAATTTTTCCAAATTTACTATTTGTAAGCAATTTTACCGTCACAATATACATATATTGACACTTGTTACATGAAAAAGTGCTTATTGTAGGGTAACCGTAAACGATGGTGAAAAATATAAAATTTTTTTTTGCACATCTTATGAATGTCTAAATTTCTCTCTTATATCATGTTTTTCCATCTCAAATAGTTTAGCTTTTATTTAATAAATGCTATTTTTCCGCTCATATTTGAGGTCAAAGGTCACCAATCTTATATTCAATCATATTGTGCAGCCAGACCTTTCATCTGATACCACATTCTTCATTCTACCTCTTCCCAGTTCTGAGGTTCCTGACTAAAATTAAAATAAACTTTCAACGTTAATATTTCGGGTCAAAGGTCATCAATTTAAAATCGAACATAATTCGGCACATCTATGGTGCAGTACCTTTCAAATGATATACATTTCATTGTCCTTATTCTAAAATAAATATTGAAAAAGTGTACGACAACATTCGATGTTTGCGTATTAATATATAAGATTTAAAATATAATTCGCTTATATTCCCGAAAAAGTTTTCTTCGTACCTTCTTATAGTTATAAATTGTTTATTTAATTATTGTGATGGCAACATTATGAACAGGAGAAATATGTAAAAATTAAATTTTAAAGAAACTCAAACAATTTTCAAATACATTTCGATAAAATTGTCAGTAAGAGATACATTTTTGCGGAAATGCTACTGATCTGATGTTCCTAGCAGCGGTCACGTAGCTTTTTGTTTATTCTTCAAAATGTTTCATTACAATGGAGTAAAATTTGAAGAAATTTATTAATAAAAAGGCACTTTGTAGAAGCACTTTCTATTGTTTTAATCTTTATAAGGCACATAAGTGTTTATAAGATTTTATTGAGATTTCTTGAACCCGTTTCAGTCAAAAATCTATATTTTTACCCTTTTTCGTCAATATATTTGACCTGGTAAGCCTTGGAAAAAAAATTAATAGACATATGCTCTTTCCGATTCCGTCACCATTTTGTGATGCGAGTTCACCATTTTCCAAAATAGCTCCCAATTAACAAAAAGTTCCAAAATTTAAAATTTTTTCAATTTCTTCATATTTTTTTTCTTTCTTTTTGGGTAAAGCAGCATTATTATTATTGATTTGGATTTTGATTTTGATTTTGATTTTGATTTTGAATTTGTTTTTGATTTTTATTTTGATTTTGATTTTGAATTTGATTTTGATTTTGATTTTGATTTTGATTTTGATTTTGATTTTGATTTTGATTTTGATTTTGATTTTGATTTTGATTTTGATTTTGATTTTGATTTTGATTTTGATTTTGATTTTGATTTTGATTTTGATTTTGATTTTGATTTTGATTTTGATTTTGATTTTGATTTTGATTTTGATTTTGATTTTGATTTTGATTTTGATTTTGATTTTGATTTTGATTTTGATTTTGATTTTGATTTTGATTTTGATTTTGATTTTGATTTTGATTTTGATTTTGATTTTGATTTTGATTTTGATTTTGATTTTGATTTTGATTTTGATTTTGATTTTGATTTTGATTTTGATTTTGATTTTGATTTTGATTTTGATTTTGATTTTGATTTTGATTTTGATTTTGATTTTGATTTTGATTTTGATTTTGATTTTGATTTTGATTTTGATTTTGATTTTGATTTTGATTTTGATTTTGATTTTGATTTTGATTTTGATTTTGATTTTGATTTTGATTTTGATTTTGATTTTTATTTTGATTTTGATTTTGATTTTGATTTCTAAGATTATGACTTGTATTTTTTTTATCAACTAAGCCCACTGTACGCGTACAATTTTATTTGGAAATTGTTTACTTTGAGAGTGAATTAATTATTACGTTTATTGGCGGACATCGCTGACATATGCAACTGGCATGAATAAATTTTTGTCTAATTAGCTCTTGTTGCTACGTAAAGCAATGGATTTATTGAATTTTACTGCATTTTACATATTTAAAATATATATAAATCTTATTTAAGAGGGAAGTCCACGTTTTGTAATTAAATAAAATGGTTGCTATGAATGAGAGAAATATTGCAGAGTAAATAATAATTATTATGATTTTACTTACTTTGACATTTATTTACTTGTTGTTGCCAAAAAATAATGTCTAAAATATAATTGTTTTTCGCAGATTTTAAGTTCAAGGTTAAGTTCTACACTGTAGAGCTTTAAGTTTATACAATAAACGTAATTTTATTTTTAAGAATCAACCTAAAAATTAACTTAACTTAACTTAACTAAGTGTTTATATATTACTTGACGATGTAATGTAAATGTAATGTTGTAATTTATTTAAATTTTTCCTAAAGGGTCTGCTCTGGGCATTGGATGTTGGCATTGTCAACACATTAGAACAGCCGATACGACGTTGTGGCCCCAAAATTGTAGCCATCAATACTGCCGATGGTAAAGTCGTGAAGAGCATCGATATGACAGATCTTGTAACCGCTGAGTCACGGCTACAGTTCATTGTAGTCGACTATTCCAAGGATAATCTGCCATTTGTGTAAGTACTCGTAAATGTAAAAATTTTTTATTATCTTTTTATTGTGCCGGATAATGAAGCAACAACAGAAAATATGTTAACTTTAAATATATTTCACAACACAACTTGTTATTCTCAGAGAGATAATACGCTCCTCTGGCAATGGAATCATAGAAAATAATACGCTAAAGTACTTCCAAAATAAAAATTTTATGTCATTGGTATAAACTAAGGAGCTGCACAGGAACTTCTATTCATAAGACTTCACTATTTTACAGTATCTCCTTGCAATGTACTTTCAGTGTAGTCTTGGCATCGAATAAAAATGTTCTGTATGAAGCGAAGCCAACAAAATAAGCATTGCAGAGCAGTGCTTGAGTTTTGTTTGGAAAAAAATGTACTTCGTTTGAAAAGCCCACAAGGAGACGTGGTAGATATAGAAAATTATTATAGGTTTAGAAATTAAATGTCAAATGAAGATAGTTTGAAAGGCCATTTCAATATGGCGAACATAATTTGAAAAAAACGGAATATTATGAATTATGCTGACCACTTAAAAAATTTAACTCGAAAATATTTAACATACGTTAAAGAGTTCATATTTAAAAAAATTAAAATTTTTGTTCCTACTTATTTTTTAATTAAAATTTTTTTTAAATCTTTTTATCTCTGCCAAAATCCAATAAAATTCCATTTATCTTTACTCTTAAGCTTCATCAAAAATTTTTGCTAAACATTTCTAGTTTGCCCATAACTTTTTAACTATCCAATTTGACTTTACACCCAACTTTATACCCGACTTTATACTATTCAGGGGTTTAGAACTTCGAAATAGGCCGAAATTCAAATTTAAATATTTTTGTTTTGCAAAAATTTATCTCGTTAGGTAAAAACTATTTATTTTTTCATAACAAAACAGTGACTTAACGTTTAACATATTAGGGTTATTCTCTATGCCTAGGATATGCCGTTGCACAGTGCAAGAATAGGAAATGTATAATATCTTCAATTGAGAAACAACAATGGCGGATTGTACATTTCCTATTTTTGCACCGTGCAACGGCATATCCTAGTCATAGAGAATACCCCTATTGAGTTAAGACCGTGCAAATACACATTTGTACATCTGCAGTGGCATGAAAGACAACAACAACAACAACAACATTGAAACTTTATCAGCAAGACTTTAAGCAGCACCCATCGTTCGCCTTTTCATGACTCTGAAAGTAAATCCTTCTTATCTGAGGATAACAAAAAAGCCAGCAGCAAAAATGGTGCCAAAAGAAGAACTAACAAAATCAACAACCGTGTAGGGGAAGTATTCATTACAGAACTAGTCGCATAATGATTACTTGGTAATGGGAGGTAGCTCCCTGCTCGATTACAACACACAGAAATAAGGTTGGCATAGGCGGTTATGTATGCTGCTACCAGGCATTACAGCTTAGGTATTTATTTTCAAATCGCATCCGAGAGTGTAAGGTTTTGAGTGGATATTTGGCTAGATTAACGATCGCTGTTACGAGACATTTTCTTTGACATTATTTATTTAGAAACTGCAAGCGAAGACGTAATAACATGTACTTCCAGGGTAACTAGTTACTTAGCTAGTTATGGCAATAATGACTCTCATTTCCCTACAGGGAAGCAACAAACAATAACACTAACACCAACAATAACAACAACAACAACAACAACAACAAAAGCAGCAACAATAAAAAGCATTTGCATTAAAAGCTTTAATTACCCGGCACTCAAAATGCATCCAAAAACGAATGACGCCGCCACACCACCACCATTGGCCAAATAAAAGCCCATATCGAGGAATGTGAACATTTCCAACAAAAAAAAAATACCAGTCTATACCGGCAAGCTACTAGAGAACAATGGCCAAACGTTAGAGAAATCTTAAAATTGCAGGAAGCGTCATTTTTTATTTACATATTTTAACACTTTTTCAAAACTACGCAAGTCTATCGACGTAACTTTAATAGTAATATTAAAAAATTGTTTATAGCTCTTAGTGAACTGTTACTAAGAACAACGAACCTGACGGTATTGGCGAATTTAAAGCTTGTGACGACAACGCTGATGCAATCACGTTACGCATCTTTGGTTTCATTTGATTTTTACACTGTTTATTTGTACAACTTTCTGTAGGTTCTCGCATTGTGTTGGCAAAAGTGCATAAACAACAACAGAATCAACAATAACAACAACAACAACAACAACAACAACCACAATAACATCAACAACCACAGCAGCAGCAATTCGGAAGTAGTAACAATATTTTGCCATTTAACATCAGCTCAAGGGGCTCTGGTTTTGTTATTCCCATGGAAATACAACTTTGCAATGTTGTGCCGAGCATGCCACTGCAAGATCATGCCGGAAATGAGGACAACAGTCGACCCCAAACAACAACAATAACAACAACATAAACATCAACTACCGAAACTTTACCTCACCCAAATAAGATAAAAGAAGCACAAGTTGAATTTGGAGAGAACGATAAAATTTCATTGGAGTTCAACTTTTTCACAACAAACAATTTTAAACTTTTAACAACATTTAAGCGAACATAATGTTGCTTGAACGAAAACAAAAAGCCATGCCCTGAGGACACAAAAACATGACTACATAACTTTAAGAGTTGCCAATAATAACAAATTAAATGCGTTGCAGATGTGAAAACAAATAACATAGAAATTTAAATAAAAACTAAAATTTATTTTTAAATGCTTAACAGTTTTACAAAAAAAAAAAAAAGATACAGTAGTAATGTCGTAACACAAGACGTAGAATTATTCAATTCGATTTTGATGACATCTTTTTTAAAAAATATTTAGCAAAATATTTATTCCATACACCTGAGCATATGACCTTTAAAAGAGTGCCGGAGAGGGTTAATATGTATGACCGACCCTCATTACTTTTGCAAAAGGAACATTTTTGCCTTTGACACCTTTTCCCTCCGACCACTCCTTAGGGGGGCTCCCGTACAAATTTTATGGTTTTGTCGATACAACCGAAAACTGTCGATAAATAGGTAGCAAACTTAAGCAAACAAAAACATCAAATGTTGGCTTTATATTTCATGTAGTTGTGTAAAATTTATATAAGTTAGAGAGTTCAAACATGAATTTGTCTCCCAGTGAGGATCAAACAGACCAACAAGTACTAACATCAACATTGTACGATCAGTACTTTAGGCACACCAAAGGCTCAAATTGTGATATAAATACCGACACCTGATCACTATCCAACCACCCTACTTACCTCCGAGAATGACATATTCTACGTGAAAAAAAAACAAAGTAAAATTATCTTAAATAGATAAATATAATAAAATTTAATAAATAATCAACTAATAGCGCAACGTTGCGTTATTGAGTTGAAGCACTAAATTGCGTTACTACGTTGCCAAACTCATTCATTTAAATTGTCTTCCACTTTCAAATCAAACACTTTCGACAGAACAAAGTGAGAAGAAGGAGCAAGAAACTATTTGCACTAGAGTGTTATTGCGTTAATTTTATCAAAAAAAGTGTAACAACGCAGTAGCGTAGTTGAGATCTTCAACTCAATAACTCAACGCAGCGTTGAGTTACCTGTGTCTACTTCATATTATACTCATATTTGCTTATTGTTTAAGCTCTTTAAAATGAATTTATGAGCAATATAACTTCTTTTGTCATTTGATTTTTTTTTAATGGGCCTAAGCTGCACTAAGTACTTAACTGAATCAAATAACTCAAAGTGCTACCCAACAAGTCGCATTCACAAAATTTACTAATTTACTAATTTACTAACGTTTTAGCATTTCAAAATGCGCCATAATAAACTCATAGTAATTGAGTTAGCGCATTTTGCAGATACATGAGAGTGCTTATCAGATGTTGTATCAACGCAGCATTTTGTCCGCGCATTATTCGTGCCTTCTAATTAAGTATCGATATCATGGTATTTTAAATTTGTTTGTCCCATTTTTGTCCAAATACGTTCATCCTACCAAAAAAGTTATAGAAACATCTTGTTCGGACAAAAATCTTAGAATTTCGAAGGGCGCAATTGGGTTAGCGTATTTTGCTGATACATTAAACTGCACTTCAGGTGCCGTGTCAACGCAGCAGTAAAGAGCCTGATCATTTTTTTAAAGAATTCTTACACTCGTAATGTAAGATATACGATCCGAAACCCTGAAAGTTTAGTATTTTTTACAATTTTTTGCAAATAACTTTAAAACCATTCATGATACAAAAAAAAATTCTATTTAAATGAGGAGCATAATATTTTAATAATAAATTGAGGATCATAAATCAATTGGAAAGCAGATATAAAAAAAACGAACATGATATATTTTTAATTAAAATAGTTATTTTTCCAAATTTTCCTAAAGTTTGTAAAAACACGTCCGTAATTCCATTTTAGTGAATTTTTGGTACTCAACTGACACAAAATTTTACCATCTAGAGCTTATTGCCCCCTAGAAAATTTACAAGAGGATGAATGTTTTCCGTGTTATGGGCAAAAACATTAAAAATTGAAATTTGAGTTTTTTTTCTCTCGTGATATCTGAATCTCTACGTAAGGTTTTTCTCTTAATTCTAATTAAAAATCAGAAAAACGCATTCAGGGATGATCTACTGTATATGGAGAACTACTACATAGAAACAACTGCATCAATATCTTTTAGCCTGAGCGCATTGCAAACGACAAGAACATAATAGGTCTGTTTCCGTACTTTACACTGTGTAAGATTTGTGTAAAACGTGTGCTAGAGAGTAAAAACGAAATGTGAGAATAGTTGCAAAAGTACGGAAACAGCTTCTAGTAAGTTTCGAGCACAAAACAGCTGATTTTGACTGCAGACGGCAGCACAAAATTTAAAACACTTTCACTCAAATTATTAAAAGCCATTTTTAATGCAAAACTGAACAATTACTTAATTTTTATTTATTACTATTTATTTATTGTACGTAAATTTCTTTTTAGGCACACAATTTGTGCATTTATTTATCGCAAAACATAAACAATTATGAAATGTAATTTGACAATTGCTTCTTCTTATTGATGCTTATTCTTCTTGATGCTTGTTCTTACTTTACTCGAAGTCTCGAGTTCTAGCACTCTCTGTGCACTTTGTGTGCTCGAGAGAGCGATTTTATGCTTGTTCTTCTTCTCCCATTTTAAGCACAGAAAGTACGGAAACAGAAAATAGCGTCCCACAAGTTACACAGTGTGCGTACGGAAACAGACCTAATAACACGTCGTTAATGCAGAAAGGCAGTTATATCATCGGTTACTTGATTATTTTAAAAGTCGCAGGAAAGAGAGAAATTGCTACCGAAATGTATGTAGGTAAACAAGCCCCAATAAAATGAGTCAATGAGGTTTGTCGCCCTGCATATGAGAAAAACTGACGCCAGCAACATTGCCACAATGAAGCCATGTCGTTGCGGCATTTCTACAAAATATGTCGCCTTAATAAATTAATGTAGCAGAAATTTCACTGATGTCGTTATGACGCCCTTCAAATTAGAAATATCTCTATACCGACGACTGCAACATTGTAGCAATAAAGCCATGTCGTTACGAAATTTCCACAAAATGCTTGGCCACAAGAAAAGCATGCAAGAAAAATTTGGCAGGTGTCAGATGTTATGCTGCCCTTCAAATTAGAAATAACTCTACACCAACGACTACAACATTGTCGCAATGAAGTCATGTCGTTGCGACTTTTCCACAAAATTCTTGGCCATAAGAGAAGCACGTGAGTGATATTTAACAGATATCACAATGTTGCCCTTCATATAAGAAATAGATTTAACCCGATGCCTGCACCATATCGTTGCGACATTTTCACAAAATTCTTGGCGATTAGAAAAGCATGTTAGAAAAGTTTGACAGATTTCAGATGTTATGTGGCCCTTCAAATTAGAAATAACTCTATACCAACGACTATAACATTGTCGCAATGAAACCATGTCGTTGTGACATTTCCACAAAATTCTTTGGCACAATAAATACATGTAAGAAATATTTTAGAGATGTAGTTATGTTGCTGTCGTCGCCAATATGTTTCGGGTATTATTGCTGTCTCGACTTGACTTTACATAGATATTTCTAACCTTAATATCAAAGTATGAGATTGGAAGTCAATAATTTAGTTTTACAGTTTTTGTTATAGACACAATATATTCCATTTCAACTTTTGTTATTTTTATTTTTTCCAACAGCTACGTAGCCGATGCTGGTGCACGCAGTATTCTTGTGTACGACATCGCTGGCGCCAAATCCTATCGTGTTGTACTGCCCAAGGCGACCGCACCCACCAATGATGTACTCTACATGGCGCTCAGTGCCAAGCCGGATGGTACTTCTACGATTTTCTTCACATACTTGAGCTCACCGCGTCTCTATTCGATAATGGGTCAATATCTGCGTGTGGGCCAGGGTGCGGGCTCCATAGTGGATGTTGGTGCAAAACCATATGGCAAACAGATGGTACTACTTGGTGGCGATGGAGGCAGCAATCTCTTCTTCCGCTACAAGGGTGAAAACGATATTTACATGTGGGATTCCAGAACGTGCTTTAAGGTGGCCAACTTGCAGGATGTGCAACGCGGTGGCGATTGTCGTCTCTCGACGCAGGTAAGCAAAATAATTCAGAAAAAACAAACTAAAAATAGGCGTTCACAGTGGATCCCAAACACGGCGGTTCTTATTTCGTAAAGCGAACGCACTCATCTCTCTTGAAGGTTTTTTTGTTGGGCAATATACGAGGTGTCTTCACAAAGTAATGGAAATTTTGAAATTTCGCAGGCTATGTTAGTCCGATTGGCACGATTTTTTGTTGTATTTGGGACAAGCATGTCTAGAAAGTATCTATACATTTTCAGCCATATTGGTTATTTGCTTTTTTGTCAGCTGTTGAAGGACTAACACGTGTTTTGATACTGTTGACGATTTCTAATTTTTTAAAAATTATGAATTAGAGAATTTGTGTTAAATTTAAAAAAAAAATGTCAAAAAGTACAACAAAGTTTAAAAAATATTCAAGATTACTTTTGGTGAATTTGCCATGAGTAAAGTAGTAGTCAACGAGTGGTATAAGCGATTTTAAGATAGCCCTGAAGACGTTAAAGATGAAAAGTGCACAATTCGTCCTAGCACATCAACAACGTGAAAAAAGTGGAGGCATTGATTATAAATGATCGCCAAATCACAATTAGAGAAGCTGCGGATGATGTTGGGATATCAATTGACTCATGCCGGGTGCAATTTTTCCGGCTGTTTTGGGTATGAAATGTGTTAAAGCAAAATTTGTTTCAAAGTGTTCAATTTCGACCAAAAACATAGGTGAATGGAAATACTTTAGGAGTACTTGAACAGTGCAGAACTATAAGAACGTATCATAAGAGGTGATGAAACATGGGTTTATGATTATGATCTCGAAAATAAGGCGAGATCGTTCCAGTGAAGGCATTCTGGATCGTCAGGACTGAAAAAAGCTCGACAAGATCGGTCAAATGTCAGAGTATGCTCACTGTATTTCCCGATTTTAATGGCTTAGTTCACCATGAGTTCTTGTCACAAGGTCAAACAGTCAATTAGGAATTCTACCTACAAGTTCAACGCCGTTTGCGTGCAGCGATCCGAAGAAAACGCTCGAATTTGTGGAAAAACAATTCTCGTCATTTTTTTCACACACCTCGTATATCAGTAGAATATTTAAGTGAGAACTGTCATCAAATTTGTCATCCAGAGAGTTGACAAAAAGAAATAAACAAGGAATTTTATGGCAATTTGACGATGTGAGCATCCACCAAAGTTTTTGTCAAATCATTTGTTGAATGTCAAAGTTCCTTTACCTATCTATTGTTTAAGCAACAATTTGACGAAAAATATAACGGTGTGAACAACCCTAAAGAGAGGTCGTTTTACTTCACATGAAAATAGAGTTGCTAGATAAAAAAAAAACCAAATGAGGTCATTGCGTTCGTTTTAGAAAATAAGGCCATTCGTATTAAAGTAACCTATCAATGGTGGTTTCATCAAAAAAATTTAAAGCAACTTAGAACTAAACAAACATGTGTTGCTTTTGTATATATTTGACTAACTGTGTCCGTCCTCCCTTTTAGCTTGTGTTGCAATATCATGCATTGCTATAGCAGTGCTGCCAGAGCTGGCAAAAACTCAAACAATTGCATTGTGCAACATGTCTAATTTGCTCTTTCAATCTTGTGTCTTGTTTTTGTTTATCATCCAAACAGGTGCTACCTGGACACAAAAGATTTATGTGGGCTCTAGAAAGTAATTTCCACGATTTCATCTCGGAGCGTACAGGCTGCAATGGTGCTTCCATTGTTCTGCATCCAGTTGTGCGTGAATGTGATGACTAGAATGTTGGCAGCAGTAGCAGTAGCAGCAACAGCATGAATCACAATGCATTATTGCAACATTTTGCCACAGACATATTTATACATATATCTATTTATATATATTTTAATATGTAGTTCGCATGAGAGTTCATCATGGTTTTCATCAGCAGAAACATGACTGCAGTCACTGAAATTCCTCAGTAGCAACTTAAAATTTCTATCATAAGTAACTATTTAATTTGACCTTTAGACAGGCCGAAATTAAACTGAAAAAACTATTTATGAAAATAACAATGTAATGCTTCAAAATATCTAAAAAGGACTCTTAAACATGTCTGTATTTAATTTTATTTTTATTATATTTTTTTAATTTTTATAGATTTTCTTAAAATTTATAGATTTTTTATTGAATTTTAAAAAGTATTTTTATCCTTATGTTTTTAGACATTTTATATTTTTTTATTATTTTTATTTAAAAGAATTGCTATCAGAAGTCACAAAATTGTTCTCTCAAATAGTTTATTTTTATAATTACGCTATAAATATTTTAAATTTAGAAGAATTCCTGTCAAATTAATCAAATATTTTGTCTCAAATAGTTTCCTTTTATACTCATCCTCATACTTTTCTATTTTTTGCAGAGAGAGCATTTGCTCTTTTTTACCCTCTCTCAACCAGAAATTTTTGGATATCCCTGCTTATTTTCGAAAAAAAAACTGCTCAGACCTACTGATTATTAAAAGAATCTATCCTTATGTTGTTTATCCTACCTGCTTTGTTTTTTCAATCTTGAAACCCTTTCGACAACATCCCTTATTTCTACTATTCCTCTTTTATGGTTTTTTTATTTTTTAACCTTTTAATCTTTTTTTTTATCTTCCTTACTCTTCAATTTTCCTATCCCTTGTGTTTTAATGTTAAAGTTCCTTTTAATCTCTTCTGCAGCTAGTTACATCTACATTTTCTTTTTTAATTTTTATTTAATTCTTCTCTAACTTTTTGCATTTAAATATTTTACTTTCTTTTCATAACTTGTGCAATTCTTTATGAAGAATAAAATCGATTAATAGTCCTTCGAAATTCCTACAGAAAAGTTAGAGAAATATTCTCTAGTTCCTTGCTAGCTTCTTTGTGTCTTATGTCTCATTTCTGTCAACCAACTCCCTTTATCTCACTCTCTCTCTCGCTCTCTCTCTATCTTTCTCTCTCTCTCTTGTGTGGCAGGTGTGGTAAAGTGCTATTTATCATTCTATGCTTGAAAAATAGGTATAACCGAAGAAGTTACAATAAAATCAAAAACCGTCTTCTAAAGATTATAGAGGCTTCCTTAGCTTTTTAACGTATCTCTCTCTCTCTAGCTTGGATGTATGGTAAATTTCTATATATCACTCTATGACCCCTTTTACATTGTTCAAGACTTGAAATCAGTTCTTTGCTTTTCCCTTTTAAACTTACTCTCTCTCACGTTTATGTCCGTCTTTTTCATCAACAAACTCACAGACTTGAATTCAAATCTTGACCAATGTAAAAGGGGTATATGCTTGGAATGAAGCTATAACCAAAAAAGTTATACTAAAATCAAAAAACGTCTTCCAAAGATCTTTCCTTTTTTTCATCTAAGAGAAGGCTCATTATTCTTTCTTGTATTGTTTGAACACTTCTGCTTTCCAATTCTGTTGTTCTATTCTTCTTTCTTCTTCTTTTTCTTCTTCTCTCTTCATTTTCTTCTTTTTTTCCTTTTCTACTACTTCTGTCTTTTCTTTCCTTTTATTTCTTTATTATTTTCATATTCTTTAAGTTCTCTAAAAACTGTCATCTTCTCTCTCATTTTTCTTCACATAACTCTTTTTTAATAATAGCTTGAACAGATTGTCATCGACAGCAACATAAAAACATCTGTCAAAATTAATTAACATACATTTGTTATGTATGTAGAAGAAATTTGTGGTTATGTCGTAACGACATAATTTAATTCCAACAATGTTGCAGTCGTTGTATAAAAACTATTTCTAATTTGAAGGCAATATAACGACATCACTTAAATTTCTTTTACATGCATTAACTATGGAGAAGAAATTTGGCGTAACGACATTGCTTCATTGCAACAATTTTGCTATCGTCGGTTTGGTTCTATTTCTAAACTAATGGGTGAAAAATGTGAAATAGCCTCATTTCCTCAGGATTGGTTTACATTTTGGTAGCATTATCGCATGTCGCTGTCGTGTTTAAAATAATCAAGTAATCAATGATATGACTACATTTCTGCCTCATCGCCGTGTCGTAATGTTTTTGTCGCTCGCATACAATTTGTTGAAATATCCACAAATGCTTTTCTCTCCTTCTTTATTTTCACATCCAATTTTATCCTTAACTCTTTTTCTCTCTTTTTTTGTTTTATTTAATTTTTTCAATCTTAAATCTTAATTTTTTCATTCTTAAATCTTAATTTTTTAATCTTGTTATTTGTTTTTTAATTATTCTATTATTATTTTTCATTGATGTTCCTAATTCAACTTTAAAGTTCTTTCATTTCTCTTTTAATTTGCTTGTATAAACTTTTTAATTTTAATTTTTCTTTATTTATCTTTTTTAGTTATTTTATATTTGCTCTCAATGCTTTTTCCAGTGTTTATTTTTTATCTATTTTACATTCTTTATTTTCATTTTTTGTTACAATTTAGCTGTTATGCGATTTCTTAATTTTATTTTAAATTTTTGAGTATTTTTGTTTTTTTTTCCTTTAGTTTTTTTATTATTTTTTATTATCTCCTTATGTTATTCAAAAACGACCCTTTCACCCTTAACGCTTTCACCTGTTTCCGTAAATATTCAGGTGGTATCTTCCTTTTAACTTTCTTTTATCTCTAGCGACAACTTAATCCGAATTTTTTTTTTACTGTTATGCAAAATTAAATTTGAGTCTATAATTTTCTAGTTGTAATTAACTCCAAATGTTGTGTATTTGGCCAAAACTGCTGCTACTCTGTTATTTATGAATACATTATAAATTTTAGTTACTATTAAGCCACACTTGCGACTATCTATTAAATATATAACTTACTCATTTTAAAATATTAAAATAAATTTTGTACATGAATATTTTACCAGAAAGTTGTTTTAATATGTTTATAAATATAATTTTTTTTCCTACAACATGACAACGAAGATATAATATTTATAATGGAAAAAGTAACATTTTTTAAAGACTCGGAATCTTATTACAC
Source organism: Pherbina coryleti (assembly GCA_943735915.1). Classification (NCBI taxonomy): domain Eukaryota; kingdom Metazoa; phylum Arthropoda; class Insecta; order Diptera; family Sciomyzidae; genus Pherbina; species Pherbina coryleti. The sequence continues at coordinate 126,077,740 of OX030952.1, read as the reverse complement.
CGCCAATCATCATTCTTCAAGGCTTTGCTTTGACAACTGCAGATCATTGTCAAATCATATTCGAAAATCTTTATTAATTATTTAAATAAAAAATTTAGGAATTTACTTCTTTGAAATAATATAGTCTAAGTGACTTGTAAACCAACACGTTCACGATTCTCATTTGAACGCACAGCAAAATTGATTTTCAGACTAAATTCTTTAAAGAATGATACAGACTGATACAGATTAATTTACACTCCATTTTTTTTTTATTTTTTTTTATGATCTTAGTCGGCCGGAATTTGTTTTCCCAGTATGTTCTCCTAACCCACCTTCTAAATCAGAAAATGAGAGAGTGTTTTCTCCGTGCTAAAGTCACCGAATCACTGATTTTGTAAAATTCTCGCACACTTCTGAGAAATTATCCATTGAATGAATTCCCAAAAGACATGCTATCGATTTACATACCCCCACACCACTGAGATTTTGTGGTGACAACTTTACGCTTTACCTCAGGTTTCCAAAAAATGTTTGAAACATAAACATTTTTCCGAAATGTATCGTCGTTGCATGGAATTGTTTTTCAATGAGTAAAGATGCTATAATAAAAGTATTGAGATGGCAATAAGGTTAGTCCTTTGACTTTATTACAAAAATAAAAATAACAATAATAAATAATAAGCTATGAACAAAACTATGACACGACAGTAAAGGCTGATACTTAGCCATCATAACAAAAATATACAAAAAACTGATGACGTCTTGAGGCCGCGAAGAGAACCGTTACAAAATTGAAAATACATCAATCATGCAACGTTGTTGCATGGAATTATTACTGCATTTTATTTTATTATAAACGAAATTTTGCTTTGCAACATTGTTTATGGAATTGTTGTTATATGCAACAATATAACTTGTTGTTTATGCAACAAAAATGCAATATTGTTGCATTGAATTATTACTCGCTGAGTAGAAGCACTTCGAAAAATTTTATTTTACGACCACAAAAAATGGTTTTTTAATCGCATCACGAAAATAAAAAAAAAAAATGTTGAAGTATTAGGACAAAGATTGTGACAAGGATTAGAAAAAGGATAAGGACAAGAATTAAGACATTAGGGCCAAGAATAAAATAAGCAGTAGATTTGGATAAAGATTAGAGCATGAAATTGGAAAAGGATAAGTACAAGAATTCACACAAGGATTGGGAAAGGGACTATGACAAGGATTTGGACAAGGATATTGAAAAAGATTTAGACACACCTTAAATGAAATTTATGAGAAGATTCGGAAAATGAGAAAGATAAGAAATGGGTTAAGGAATAAAACAAGATTTTGGACACACTAAGGACAAGATTTAAGTAAAGGCGAAAAGGATTAGGAAAGGAATTTGAACAAACAGAAGATGAGAAATTCGGGCATGGGTTGATCAAGAGTTTGGACAATTATTAGGGCAAATATAAGAACAAGGTTAAGGATAAAGACTAGATTGGGAACAAAGTAAGAATAAGGGGCAACAATGAGGACAAGTATAAAGATATGCTGTTACGTCGAAACTTACGGAAACTTGGACACTCTTGGATCTTCCTCTTGTTCGTTCTTAATTCATTAATGCGTTGTCAGATCATGATCTTGGTCGCCCAGATTGTTTCTTTTTCGCGGTATTGAGCATGTCCGTTCCTTTGACCAACCTTCCATATGAAAGATTATTTTCTCCTTGCTAAAGTCACCGACACACTATTTTTGTAAAATACTCGCATACATAACGCACGGTCCGCTCCGTAGAAATCCTTGATTTACTGAATTCCTAAATTAAATTCCCAACACCTCTCAGATTTTTTTTTATTTACGCTGTTACCTAATCAAATATAAACTTTTTGTGTGACACCTTGTATTTTAATTTAAGCATATTTATTTATTTTTTTTTTTTTATAAAACATTTTCTGTTAAAACTATGACGAAAATGGTTTTACAAATAAACAAATTATGGACTGCTTAAGATTTGAATATACTTTGGTTCGGACGTGGGGGTATTTTAACTTCGGCCCAGTCGAAAATCATTTCTTACTAGTTTTTATTTACGCTGGTAGCTAATCAAATATAAACTTTTTGTGTGACACCTTGTATTTTAATTTAAGCATATTTATTTATTTATTTACAAAAACCCAAACGTAGATACTTTTCATTATTATGCAATTCAACAATTGCCACCCATACATGTTTCGAACTGCTCGTTGAACCAAGTGCCAATCGGGCATTTTATCGAAGTGGATTCGCCGCATCGCTTATACGAATGACAATCTGTAGAAACTGCAACTAATGATCCTTTTCTGCATGGAGTAGGTTTAAATGTTGTCAGACCGGGTAACTTTGCAGCAGCATCCGAGACACATTGGCCGTCAGCAAACACATGGCCAACCGGACAACGATAGAGCAACGGATAAAACGCAGGTTGACCATCGATGTTCTGCGTTAAACAAACATAATAGATATTCGGCTCACTCTTCCAAGCCGCAAATTGACCAATTTTTTTGCACTTAAACTGACGCTTTTTGCATTCCTTGCTTTGTTTGGACAAGCTGCAAGTGCCCTTAGCCACAGCATAGCCCATACCATTGCTACAGACATGCGTAGTGTGCTCATTCCGTGCGCTACATTCATGATAGTATTTGCAATCGTAGGGATCCGGATAAATACCCGGATTTTGGCACTCAAATTGTGGACCACGCTGCGGTATATTACATTCCTGACTGTAGCTACAGCCGTTAGCATCCTCATTGCAAAAGAGAAAGCCATCACACTTGCCCACTTCTGCGGTAACCCAGGAGCCGTTGACTTGACTGCAGAAGCCATAGGTTTGACAGTCAACACATACGAATTGTGCATTACGTATTTGACTGCACGGATTCTGTGCACCCAAAAATGGTTCCAACTCAATATCGCTAGCTGTCACTTCGGCAATCATCACAGCATGAAGGAGTGTAGAAAAAGCCAAAAGCTTCAGGAGAATAAAGAGAAATAAAAGAAAATGAAGAACATTAATAAAATGAGGTTAAAAAAATTATGTGAAAGAATTTGCAGAAAACTGTTGATTGTCCCCTGATTAACTCAATAAACCCAAAATTTAACGCCTATAATTTTCACATTTTTTTTTTTTGTTTTTTCTTAAAATCAGCTCAAATTTTCATAGACAATAAAATAATCTATACATTTGTGCAAGTAACTCAAACCCCTTGTTGAACTTCAATGAACAGCGTTAAGAAACACCCAAAAATAAAAGATGACAGATAATCTCGTAATCCTCGAACTTAACCTTTAATTTGTTTATTTTGTTTACACAGTTCTCAAAAATAAAACACACCAATTCAAAGCAGCAGAATTTCTTTGTAGCAAATGCCATTTTTTTTTTAATTTTTTTTTTTCTCAACTTATCCTCTGAAGTTCTTACGTTATACTAAAGATACTTAAATACTGTCCAAGTTCATTTAACGACTTGTCGTGGCCATCAAAAGGCGGCTTCCTTTTATCGACTTTTGTCTATTATATATTCAAAACGATAAATGAAAGCTACTATCTTTGAAAAGAACATCGCAATTTTTTTTATGATAAGCTACAAATAATATGGATTTTATTTAATTATTTATCCATATCTAAATCTATTTTAGTTAAAAGAGGTGTTGAAGAACATAAACGAGCTGAAATTGATAAAATAAATAAATATAAACTAGTTAGGAATTATATTCGGCTTGTCCAAACTTCGAAGTTACCCCACAGCCCCATTTAAGCATATTAAAAGCTAGGCATGTTTTATTATTTTGATGACGTCACTTTGTGGGACGTTACTCTGTGAGATAGACGTGGTTTGTTAAATTTCAAGCTTAAACTCCTTTTAAAATATCAAAGCTTAGGCGTAAAGTATCAAGGCAATATATTAATTTTTTTTTTATTTATGAAGGTTTTTCTATACTGATGACGTCACTTTGTATGAAAGGAAGGCGTGGTTTCATTCGAGTTTGCAAAATAAGAGTGCACAGTTTCAGTTATTGAATTAATTTTTATAGAAAAATTCGATTTTCGGGTACAAATTTAGTTAAAAAATTTTTAAAATTCTCACAAAACTGTCCGATAAAGCAATATTCAATTCGGCATCTTTTAAAAATAAGATTCTTCCACACGTTCATCCACTTTAAACACTTTTCTAATTAAGTTTCCTTCTTAAAATTGGTCCCATAAAACCAAAAAAACAAATTTATACAAAAATGTGTACATATTCAAAAGGGGCAGAATGGGGCAGTCGATTTTTTGATAAAAATATTATAACTATCACGAGTTTAGAAGAAAAAAACAACTTTGTCAACTTTAACAATTTGTCTATGAAGATAGATAAAACAGATGGATAAAACATATTTTAACATTCAAATAAAAAAAAAAAATAATATCCGTGAGTTTTAGAGTGGATTTAAGAAAAAATATGCAAAAAATTTAAAAACTTAAAAATGAATTTAAAAAAATAAAAATTATTTCTAACATCTAACATAACATTTTTTCTATTTAAAAACCATTTTATCAATCCAAATATTGCCCATTCTTCTTTCAACTAACTTCTGCTATTTTTCGACTAGAACCATGGGTCCTTTACTATAGAATTCCAGGATTTTATCTTTGAAAAAATGACGCGGGTACTTATCGAAATTGTCTTTGAGGCCAATTTCCAGCAAGAGATTGTTGGCAAGATCGAAACAAATGATCATCTGACTGTGCAATATCAGGACTATGGTGGTTTCTTCAAAACTTCTCAGACATAGGCTCTTAGTTTTTGCCGAGTCAACAAATATGCGTGTAGCCCTGCGTCCCTTACTTACATTTTTTACACTGTGTTCATGAGACATTATTAACATCCAGCTTCTTTTTTAAAAACCAACTTTATGCAAACTTATTGCAAAGTGTGTTATGTGTTCAATCTTCAGTTCCTTGGCGATGTCGTGACTGCTCAAATGATGGGTTTCTTGAATCTTATTCATAATTTCACCAAATTGATCGGTGATATTTCGCCCATCTTTCACTTCAAAATTTCCAAAACGAAAGCGAGCCAACCATTTTCTCGCAGTTGATAAGGTCGAAGTAAAATTGTAAAATGAAAAGAATGTTTTTTTTTTTATTTTTGAAATTTATCTCATCTTTGCTTTTCAATAACTTTTAAGTCGACACACCAATCTCAATAAAAGTTGAAAAGCCGGGTTGACAATTTTCGACGACAATACATCGGTGAATTGAGACTGGTTTTTTAATTTCTAAAATTATAAAATCAAAAAAAATTAAGCTCTTTAAACTGAATTCCTTTCCAAGAAGAACACCAACATCTCCACAGATAATTGTTTCGAACTTCATGGGATGCAAACAAACAAATTAATACCTTCAAAAAATTTATTGGATTTTTTTTTAATCTTACTGCCGAGCCATTTTTTACAGGTTTGGAAATAGGAAATAGTCACAGGGGACTAAATCTGGCGCATATGGTAGGTGGGTAGCAGTTCGAAGCCCAATTTATGGATTTTTTCCATGGCATATATAGATGTATGATCTCTCTAACCCTAGAGAGGTAATCTACGTCGATTCGACGTATGTACATATGTACATATTTTCAATATTTATTGAAAATATGATTACCTCTCTAGGGTTCAATAATATTTGCTGGTCATTTTTTTTACTCTTTTCAAGGTAATTGATGTGGATGACGATGTAAATGACCTCGTTGGCCAACGGATGTACAAACTTCGCCCTCGTTACTGTACGTTCACCCGGAAAAGGTCACTGCTTTGACTTTTCCTGGGTCTCTGTTATGTCTACGATTACGAAACGAGCCAAAATTACTTTCGGATTTTCGGTTGAACATCACCAAAATCGGACAAAATTTGTCCACGAACGAAGCACATCCACACAATTATTATGGAATTTTGCTTAAAATTGAGACATGTTCTATTTCATAAATGACTTATATTCCATCTTTTTCAATTATATCTTCAACCAGCACTTCTTGCAGTAGGTGCACTACTGCTAGAAATTTGAACTTCAGGTTTTATGTGTTAAATTGGTATAGTTGTTGATTATCCGAATATGCTTAAGAAAAAATGACATTGCATCTTAAAACTTAAAATTAATCCCAGAAATTTAAACCTGTGAAATAAAAGGATTAAATCTCACAATTCGAAGTGGTTACAAGGGTGCGTTTATGGTCGACTGTGAGCAATCCCGGCTTTTTCATGTCCAAATATTCATGTAAAATGTGATGTACCCGCTTAGTTCAGATGCCTAAAAGCTTCATCCATCTCACGCTCTTTCGTACGATTTGCCGATCGTTTTATCGACGATTTCTGACGTGACGACCTCTTTTAGGCAACCACAAAAGGATTCAGTGAACTACTTATTAACTATTGAAATTTATGGTATCAAGCCTTTCCTGGGTTCCGGTGATGGTCTTCTACGCAAAACATAATGCTTGATAAGTACACGAAATTCACTTTTTTCCATTTTCCATCGAAATTTACCAGGTTGTCTGCTTTTAATGGCTGTCAAAAACAAACACAGACAGTAGTCTGCCATTAACAGATGGTAGTTGATAGGACCACTATTGCATTTAAAGTATGCATAATGCGGGTATTTCAAAATGTCACTGACTTCTCAAGTTACCCTCGTATAAATGCATATTCTTTGAGCCACATAAATATTTACTCGTAGGCGTAACTCAGTTTGCTATATTTTAGGATTTCTTTGTTAGAACTGGTTTACAAAAAACGAGTTTTCTTTAAATTTTCTTAATCGATTGATTTAATCGATAAAATATGCATACATCTTAAAATTTTCACAAGCCTGTTCGAATATAATGTGCAACATATACGTATTATGCAACATCTACAAAGTTAATTTATGAATTTATTCAGTGTTGACTATGATTGTAGTTAGTTTGTCCGTTTTCTCATGACACATTTCTAGAGATTACATAAAATTTAGTACTTACCATCAGCGTATTTATTGAATTATATTTTGCTTTTATCTTATCCAGATGTTTTTCGCATTATGGCAAAAATCTTGTGGCCTCCCACAAATCCATGCAACACATATACAAACAAACTTACATAACGACAAAAATTAGGGCTTATATAGTACACTTCCGCTAGAGAATAATAGAAATAAATATCTTAAGATAAGAGGCGAATGTACGCACATTCAACATGCGCCTGGATATCAAATCAAATTCAATCTTTAAGTATGGTCGAGTTTAAGATAATGTTTATCTTACTTATAGATAGTATAAATTATTCTTTATTTTTCTCTATTTTAATGGGCATCCCAACATTAAAATGGGTTAACGCTTCTTCTTTCAAAATTCTATTCACAAAAATGTACATTATTTCTCTGTTTAAAGTTAGAAAGTCCCTTCAAGTCATTTTTAAGAAAGAAATACATTTTGTGAATCCCCAAAATCAACATTAAAGATTCTTGAATCCCTCTAAAACCCCAGTAAAATTTATTTAAAACTCAAAAAGAATAATGATTCATATATTATACGATAAGACCTTATTGCTCTTGTACTCTAAATTCACTGACGTACATACATATCATGACGGAAAATTTTTTAGGAGTCAAAATTAAAAAAAAGTACCCAGCAAAACCATTAAGCGATATATTAAAGATAAAATTGCGACATGTTTATTGATAAATAAAAATACTTTCTTATGCCTTACAAAAAAAAATAACAAAAAACGTTCTGTTCTTCATTATCTATGTATTTCGGCAAGCACCTGGAGTACACGACGATATGGCTTGATTGTAATAGGTACCTGATGGGCACTCGTTGTGGCTCGATTTACCATTGATGCCTGAGCAATAGTAATACATGCGACAATTTTCTGGATCCGGTATTAAACCACGGTGCTTACACTCGAAACCAGTCGTTGATTCAGATCCTGGTCTTGATGTAGTGCTCTCTGAAGTCATTCCTGGTCCTGTCATTGGCCTCCATGTTGTTGTTGCTGTCAAATTTGTTTCCGACGATGTCGGTATACAGTAGAATCCATTAAATATATCACCAGCATCACAGCGATAGAGAGTGGGGTACAATACTCGCACCTCCTGATTCGATGTAGCCTTGCAGACATAAAAAATATTTGGATTACTGGGCCAGGGATGCGCATCGCCGGCATTCATGCAGACAAACTGCTTGTCGTGACAGGCAGGATCCTGTAGAGACAGTGAGCACTGTCCTGTGGCTACATTGAATGCTTTATCGGAACCACAATCAACTGAAGCCGAAACAAGCGTCGACTCGACAAAATAGCACATGTGATAGCGTTGGCAGTCATAGGGATCGGGAAATATACCTTGAGTGGTGCAGGGAAAATTACCCTCAAAGCCGAAGGGATGACAGGGACCCGTAGTGTTGCTGCAACCGCCCAGGTTGACATTACAGTAGAAACCGTTCTGAGTGTCACATGACTCGACGGGTATGTTGACCCAACCTTTGGCGAGCTTAACGCATGTAGCAAGCAATTCGCACGATTCACAAATGGTGCCCGGGGCCTGGCGTTCCTCACAACTATTGGTTTCACGTGTTTGGATGCGATTTCTTACTAAGCCGGCACCAAAGACACATCCAATCAGAAGCAGTAGCACCTGGAAAAGATTTGTAAATTAATAGCTATTAGTTGAGTTAAGATTTAAACACAAAATCAACCAAAAATAATCAAAGTGAGGATAATAAAACATGAATCTTTGAAAGAGTTTAATTAATAAAAAATATCATGCGAGAATATTTTGAAAAACTAAGAATAGCATGAAATCAATTTCTGTTCATAGCAGTGATTAACCCATCTACTTCGCAATACAGAAAAAACTAAAGAAAAATCCAAATGTTCCGAAAATTTAAAAGTGAATACGGAATGAATGAATTCGAAATACGGAATGCATAAAATTGCCCAGTTTCCTACTTTCTTGAAATATTTTCATTTCAGCCGCTCAGATTAATAGAACATTGACAGTCATTTCAATACCAGACATCGAGAACTAAATAGAAGAACCTATTTAATAAAAAAGAAAAATATCTTTATTGAGGAAAGAAGATTTCATCTATGCTATTGTTTAGATAATTTTTCCTAATTTTACATAAATCGTAGGAGGATCATAGATGATTTTTACTAATATTTTAATTTGAATCTATCTTGATGGCCTCGATACCCGAGTAAGCAGCATGCTCGACTGCCAACCCTTAGGTCCCAGGGTCGCTTCCCGACCATGCCAAGGTCCTACGCTTTAATCTTTCGCATTTGCAATTTTCTTTCCACGTTTCAAATCAACTGAAATTGAAAATTCATCAATATTTACGAATTGAAGTCGTAGTTGGTGGTAGAGAAGTTTGTGGATGAGATTGCCTTATAACTTGAAATGACTGAGGTAAAGGCATAACACTTGCCTCAGATTCAAATTCACATGTTTCTACGGCTTTCCACCACGCTTTGAACCAAGGTTGCCAGTTATGTGGGAAAATCCAATTCGTGGTCATTTTTAGTTGCCCTTAGGAATTTTTTTTTTTTGGAACTCCCATGGTATTTTTTAATTAGCGTGGGAATTAAGTGTGGTACTTTTTAATTGCCGTGGGATTTGGAAATTTTATATCAATTTTATGCCATAAGTTACGTATGTAACATCCCTTAAATTTTTATTGCATATGGAATTTATTGTGGCATTTTTGAATGGGTATGGGATTTTTTTGGGATTATTAAATGCATATGAGATTTTTGGTGGTATTTTTAAAAAGCGTGGTATTTTTGTGGTAATTTTTAAGGATCGTGCGATTTTTTATGGTATATTTTAATTGTGGTGGGAATTTTTTGTTTACTTTTGCCATGGTAATTTTGATGGTGTTTAATTTATGGTACTGTGGGAAAAAGGTTATTTCCATGGGAACTGTTCCGAATTATAGCTGGCAACCTTGCTTAGAACATTCTACATATGTTTCACTTGATGGTCCATTCCTTCCCACGAATCTATTTTCCCATTTCGAACTAAGGCAGACTTGACTGAAAAGGTATTATACCTGTAATCATTGGTTAAAAAAAAAAAAAAAAAAAAAAAGAACATTGACCGTTTAACTTGAAAAAAAATTATTGTTATTATATCATGATTACACGCAAGTTTGCAGATTTTAACAAAAATTTAAGTTTTACTAAATTTCTGGACTAAAATAACAGAAATTTATATTCACTCTTAGAAAAACAAGTTTTTATTTTTTGCAGTTTAAATTTCCTTATAGCGAACATATTTAAATTTGTTTGCAGGATACCAAAAAAAAAATATTGATTTCAGCTTTTTCTTAACAATTTTCAGCAACTGCTCGGTGAAATTTTTTTTAAAACATTAAATAACAAAAAAGAAGCCAGTATAGAATTAATTGCAGAGTTTGTTTTTTAATTTTCGCATCATTTTTATTGTTTCATCATGCCTTCAAATTTTATTTCCGCTGTAAAAATAAAAAATAAGGACGAAACTTAATTTTCAGTAAAATTACAATGGAAATACTTTTCTGGAGGAAAATCTTCCAATGCGAATATGTGTAGTAGTAATCTCCTTAATTAAACTAAATCTAGATATTTGCACATTTTGCAATAACAATAAATGCTTTTTACATCTTAGCGTTTGTTCCCATTATCGCGTGGAGCAAGTCCAAAACTTTGCACTATTGGTGAAATTAGTGTTTAATTTTATTTTTGTTCAAATCTAAAAATTGTCAGAACCTTTTTTCATCACAGCCGAAAAATTCTTTAAATTAAGTGTTTATATTTATAGTTATAACTTTTTAACTTTTATTGCATTAACTCTTTTTGAATACCGTTAATTTGTTAAAATCCACATTGCCACATTAATCAATTTGAAAATATAAAATTTTTATAATTAAAAAGTTTTTTGATCAAATGCTTACCACAAATTTAAATAACACTTGATCCATTTTCAGCAAAATTCAATCCTTGAATCAAAAGTCAAACAAATCTAATCTCTTAAATCTTTATATATAAAAACAAATATTCCTTTTTAAGCTTGTGTTGCTTCGAAGAAGCGTAGATAAAGTCTGATACTGCACAACTTTAAAATCACATATAAGAGCAAGAATTTTTATCGTTCACTTAGTGATACTGATTTCGCTAAAAAGTCAATGAAGAGAAATCAATTGGATACAAACGTAAAAGTTAAATGATGTTACCATAAAAAATAGTTACCTCTTTTTATCAATATTTACGAAATAAAGGTAAACTATTTGGACCTACCAAAAATTGTATATCTTTTGTCACAGAACAACAAGAAGCATTAAGATATGGCTTGTATGGTGACTCAATTCAGTTCATACACCCAAAAAAACAACGGCTTTTGATAACTTCTTTTATATTTTTTAGTAAAAAATGTGGCTAAAATTTATAGCGTCAATTTTTTCCAAATTCATCAATATTCAATTTCAATTTTTAGGTAAATCATCGCAGTGAAGTAACTTTTCGAAATTAATGAAATGCTTTCCTGTAAAAATTTTTTTTGCAAACACCAATTTGACAAATTTACGGTTATTTATTTACGGTTTTAAATACGGTTATTTGTGGTTATTTATTTTTTTGAGTGTACAATATACCCCCTGCTAATATAGACATAAATCTCCGTTACTTCTGTTACATGTTCAATCACTTAAACTTTAAATATCTTGCCTTACTTTTTATCATGCAGGTTACTTTTTATTGACAATGGCAAATAATACCGACTCTCTTTTGATGTGTGTCTAAAACTTTGCTTTACTTTAGAGAGATTCGATAGCTGTCATATGGTTTACAAATACTTGCTTTATTTACTAATTTTTTGTTTTTGTTTTTCCACTGGAGATAATGGTAATGAACCATGTTATTGATTCTTAGCAAACATAGCACATAAATGTGCCCCAAAAAATGAAATTTAATTGGTATGTGAAAAACAACTGCAGTGCATAACGTTAGCTAAAGTAAACAATACAAAAGAGCTAAGTTATTAATACTTAGTTAAGTTTTTAAATTGTTCATTGGTTCAAGATTTTGTTTACTACAATGTTCTTCACTTATTTTGTTGAACCCCATTGATTATTTTAAAAAATAAATATATATACTTTAGAAAAATAAAATTAAATTGGGCCACTAGATGGTATGTATAAAAAATAAATTATCCGATAAGACTTTTTTAAATTTTATTAATAATTATTTCACATTTAGTTTTCTTCGTTTTTCTTTTGAATGCTGAAAAATTATTAACCTTCATTAAAAATTTTTTTTAAATTAACTTTCTGTTGGTGTAAGCTGTGCGTCACTGTAATTTATTTTTCAAGTTTCTATTACATTAAGATAATAGAATATATTTAGATATGATTAAATGCAAAAGTAAGCACTTTTCATCTTTGTTCCTTTGGCGATCATCGCAAAATAGCTGCATATTTTTCAACCAATTTTTTTTAACTCAAAATTATATACAGTTTAGAGCAAGTACTTGGCATATAACATTAAAATCTAAAAAATTTCGCTTGGTAGGAAGTCAACTAATTGTTCTTGAAAAATGTGATTTTTCTATTTACACATGAAAAATTACGCCACAGGTATATATTAAAAAAAATAACAATGCCATCAACTTCAAGGTTCAGAAATCTAAAGTTGTGTTTTCAATATTTTATTAAAAAACCTTAACTTTCGCTTTACTTTCTGTTTAAATATTTTTATTTTCTTGTATATAATATCGTATGCATTCTTTTTATATAAAATATGTATAATATAATAAATCAATTGAAAATGCTAGAACACTTTTCCTCGATACTTTTGGTCTGTTCGCGTACTTCTCCAGTGAAAAATATCCAGCAGCAACTTGCAAGAAAGTAACGCACAATTCTCTCTCAAATAGAAAAATATCCAAAAAACTACTCGAACGCAAAATTTGCAAAAACTAGCAAGCCTCGATAACAGCTGATAACATTTCAAGTGGAATGAAAAACAAAACGAAATTGGATATGAAGTATCCAATTTTTTATTTTTTTATAGGAGATTTTCCACACAAAGATATAGGAGATGTGATAAATAATGTTAGTAGCAAAGTTTTCTACAAAAATTTAAGATACTTTTCATATTTTGACGACTGCAGCAGTCAACCTCCGGTTTGTGAACATCAGTTTAACTAAATTTCTTTGATTGTTCAATTTGCAACTGACTTAAATCAGCTGTTTTCTAGCTTGCAAATTCTCGACAGTAAAAATTTTTCCAGCAGGAATTTGCAGCTTCCCCTCCAAGTCAACTGTCACTTTGCGCTCTCAATTTCTCTCACTTTGCAAGTTTTTTGCGTACTCGAACGCCAAAAGCTGATAATTTGTGATCATTTTCACAAATTATCAGTACTCGAACAGACCATTTATTAGGTCTGTTCCCGTACTTTTTGGGCTAAAAATGGTAAAACTGTCAAAAACGTGAGAGTAAGAAAAAATCTCTCAAAAATATTGAAAAACACAAAAAAGTACGGGAACGCTTTTAGGACTAAAATTGTGTAAACTGTCAAATAAAATCGTTTGTTTGGTGTGGAGCATTGGCAGTGCAGACGACATGCTAAAGATTTTGAACAATATAAAAATGAATTTTCAAATAAACATTAATATTTAGTTTTTACACAATTTCCCATGTTTTTGGTTTCCGTTCCGACAGTTTTTTATTTATTTCAAAGAACTTTTATTGTTTTGCAATTTCTTTGCTAACATGTAAACATATGATTTTAAGCAGACACTTTTACCATTTTTGCCAGAAGAAATTTCTCGGACTAAAACTTGCAGCTTTTGACAGGGAGGGGAAATTTTTTACACTCTCGATTGCACTCTCTTTTACCATTTTTTCGAGTACGGGAACGCTTCTCGGACTAAAACCTGTAAAAATGGTAAATTGGACTAAAACTTTAGAGTACGGCATGGTGTAATAATAATAAGGTGTTAGTGAATTTGACACTTCTCTCTCAAAATGATAAATGTTTCGCCCCGCTTCTGTCAAAAACAGCTGATGGTGAATTGGAATGAAAATAAATCAGCTAACGTGCAGTCGGTCGAAGCTCAATGCCATATCCACTTCTTTTGATGGCTATTATCAGTTGGGGTATTGAACATTCTTTCATGGCATTCGATATTTTCTTGAAGCAGTCGATGTGAATGCAATACAATTTGCATGCTGGCCAAAGCTTCATGTCGGTGGCACCTTCCAGCGGACGTTTTCGATAAAATGGCAAAACCATTAATTGGCGAATTTGGCAAATGGGCGAAGACAACTGCAATAACTTTTTGTCAACACAACACGGCACAATTAATTGAATAAAATATTAATTTAAACTTTATTCGCACAATAACCTATAAAAACTATAATATATCATCATCTAGCAACTCAAACAAATAACACAATTTGACAACTATCAACGGCTCCTCTCTTTCGCTCACAACTTTTTGACAGAAAGAAAGCTATTCTTGGTGTTGTCAAAAATTCACTAACACCTTATTATTATTACACCATGGAGTACGGGAACAGGGACCGGATTCTCTAACTGTGAAAAATAAAGTGTTCACAAAATTCTGCGAATAAACTAAATTTGCGATTCTGTAACTGTATGAAGTGAATTCATGTGTCAAAAAAGTGAACACAATGGCCTAAATTTATTCACTGATTATTTTGCGGTGAAGTTAAAAATTGAATACAGCGAAATGGCAAAAAAGTGAAAAAAGCCAGCTAAGAGCAGAAAGAGTTGCTCACAAACTTCATGGAAAACAATTTTACATTCTCGCAGGACGAGTAAGTGTTTAATTTTTTGGTGTTATAAGTGTTATGTTTTTCAAAGTTTTTGTTTCAAGATTTGAAAGAGTTGACGGCATTTTCGTCATGAAAAATGGAAGCAACTGAGTGAGCAGCTGAGCAACTTAGGTGGTGCAGTGAAAGATCCCTAATTAAGTGATTCCTATTAAATTAAGAAAGACTCATTTGTTAACCGTATTTTCTTAATTGAGTTATTAATACATATATGTTTCCTTCTTCTATTTCTCAAACGACAAAAAAACTTTATTCGCAAAAGAAAACTCATTTTATTTAATAAATTCTACGATTTTATGTAACCATAAAAGCTTTGAACTTTTTTCCTTTATTTTTTTTACAAATATTAGCTGTAAAATCCAATTCAGCGCTTTGAAATTTTAATTCAGCTACTTTGTTTTTTCATTCAGCACTGTGTTGTTCATTTGCACTTACAGAATCGCATGAAATACAAATGTGAACACTGCGCGGGAAAGTGAGTTTTTATTTTGTGTTCACAGAATATTTCTCACAGTTACAGAATCCGCCCCCAGACCTATTATAAACTTCAAATAAACGACTGGCAACGCTCCTCGTCACATATATTGCATGCAACAATCACACTTGACAGCATTTCTATCCCATGCGATTTCTTGTATAAATTTTCATAATTTGTATGTCATCCAATGTCCGTGAAGATAACAACCAATTCTGACAACCAATTCCATTCTCACCTCGTTCTATCAAATTTTGACAGTTCTTCAAACGTCAAATGCGATTTATCAACAACTTTTTTGGACAACAGTTTTGCGTTTTTGAGGCGATGGACAAAAAGCGATGCAGTAACTCAATAAAAAACAATTGGAAAAATTTGATAAAGCAGGTAAGTAGATATTTTATTGTAGTATTCATATAAAACTAAATGAAATCATTTTCTTCACACATAGGCTCAGGAAAATTCGATGTACATTTTTGTGGACCTGGAGCTTTTTGGAGTTGTTGGGCATAAAGCCTCCACAAAGATCAATGTTTTATACATGGACAAGTTGGAAAAATATACATCTTTTTGATGGCTAAGATTAAAAACTAATAACTTTTTCCATTGTGTCACAATAGGCCTTAATCTCTGGGGCATGATTTCACTGGATGCTTCTTGGACCTCCTGGACAGAACGCGTAGCGCAAAAAATGTGATTGATACACCATCAAGTAGGTATTCACAATATCTTTCAAGTAATGTTTGAATTTTTGATGTATCTCTTCAGCTTCTTCCAAAAACCATGCCAATCCTTCCTGGACCAAAATGGACATTTCCGTTTTAGGAGTTGTTGGCTATATTTTGCAGCAGGAGCAACTTCCATGGTACCAGCATCAATCAGGTATGTATGCATCTTCTTGATAGCATTTATTTCAAGATGATAACCCTAACCGTTTCTCTCCAACAGCCTTCATCCTTGAAAAACCCAGATTTTGGACAACTCTTGGGGATTCTGGACACAGGATGATGGTGACCCTAAAAAATTAAAAGCCATCAAAAAGATATTTACGTAAGCTTTCATTTAATACCAAATTTAATAATAATACTTGCTTACTTTTTCCAGAACTCCACCTAATCCTTTTTGGGCCAAAATGGACAATTCTGTATCAGGAGTTGTTGGGCATATTTTGAAGCAGGAGCAGCTTCAATGGTACCAGCATCAATCAGGTATGTATGCATCTTCTTGATAGCAAGCATTTCAAGATGATAACCCTAACCGTTTCTCTCCAACAGCCTTCATCCTTGAAAAAGCCAGATTTTGGACAACTCTTGAGGATTCTGGACACAGGATGATGGTAACCTGGAAAAATTAAAAGCCATCAAACAGGTATTTACGTAAGCTTTCATTTAATACCCAATTTAATAATATTACTTGATTACTTTTTCCAGAACTCCACCTAATCCTTTTTGGGCCAAAATGGACAATTCTGTATCAGGAGTTGTTGGGCATATTTTGAAGCAGGATCAGCTTCAATGGTACCAGCATCAATCAGGTATGTATGCATCTTCATGATAGCATTTGTTTTAAGATGATAACCCTAACCGTTTCTCTCCAACAGCCTTCATCCTTGAAAAAAAGAAAATTAATTTATAATTGTAATATTTTTTTTGTAGATATCTACTTTGTTTTAAGCGCAAACAAAAGTTTTTCCCCTCACCGGGAACTGCCTCCCAATAATTGGTATTGTAATAAATAATGAGCTAATAAAAAGTTATAACAAAATTAGTTAAAAATAAAGTATTTTATTTATGTATAAATTTGAGGTAATTGGAATGCTTAACTTTAAATCGTAACATACATTAAAGCGAATAGTTTGACAGCGTTTAAGCTTCACCATTTTGCAGGTCCCATTAGGACCATTCCTTCACGAAATCTGCATGCTTTTCCAAAGCTGGGCACCATTCCCACCACCATAATCGATTTTTGGTTGTGTGCTTTTGTAATTTTCAGGCAGAATTTCTGGCGAAAGGAATTTTTGCAGAGATTTCATATCACCACCGTGAATGTGTATCTATTAGTAAGTAAAATGTTCAATTTGTTATAATAATTCCATTAAAGTAGAAAACATACTCTCTTATTAAGTTTTTCGCGAACAAAAGGTTTGAACAGTGCCCACACCATCTTAAAAATAAATGGGTCCAAAATCTGGGTTTTCAATAGGATGAAGTCTAGTGGAAAGAAATGGTTAAGGTTATCATCTTGAAATAAATGCTATCATAAAGATGCATACATACCTGATTGATGCTGGTACCAGTTAAGTTGCTCCTGCAACAAAAAGTGTCCAACAACTCCTAAATCGAAAATGTCCATTTTGGCCGAAAAAGGATTAGGTGGAAATCTGGAAAAAGTAAAGTAATATTATTGAATTAAGTATAAAATGAAAGCAAGACTAAATACCTTTTTAATGGTGTAAAATTTCTCTCAAGTTTCCATCATCCTGTGTCCAGAATCCTCAAGATGGTCCAAAATCAGGTTTTTCATAGGATGAAGTCTAGTGGAAAGAAATGGTCAAGGTTACGAACTTCAAATAAATGCTATCTAGAAGACGCATACATACCTGATTGATGCTGGTACCAATTAAGTTGCTCCAGCAACAAGAAGTGTCCAACAACTCTTTAATCGAAAATACCCATTTTGGTCCAGTAAGGATTAGGTAGAGTTCTGGAAAAAGTAAATAAGTTACGTTATTGAATTTGATATAATATGAAAGCTGGTACAAATAATACCTTTTAAATGATGTTTTATTTTCTTCAAGGTTTCCATCATCCTGTGTCCAGTGTCCAGTATCCCTAATATGGTCCAACATTAGGGTTTTAATATGATGAAGTCTAGTGGAAAGAAATGGTTAAGGTTACGAGCTTCAAATAAATGCTATCATGAAGATGCATACATACCTGATTGATGCTGGTACCAATTAAGTTGCTCCCGCAACAAAAAGTGTCCAACAACTCCTGAAACGGAAACGTCCATTTGGGCCCAAAAAGGATTAGGTGGAGATCTGGAAAAAGTAAAGAAGTTACATTATTGAATTGTATATAAAATTAAAGCTAGTAGTAATACCTTTTTATGGCGTAAAATTTTTTCAGGTTTCCATCATCCTGTGTCCAGAATCTAAGAGAAGTGTCCCAAATCAGATTTTGCTAAGGATGAAGCCTGGTAGAGAAAAATGGTTAAGGTTACGAACTTTAAATAAATGCTACCAAGAAGATGTCTACATACCTGATTAATGCCTGTATAAATAACGCTGCTCCTGCAACAAGGAATTCCCAACAGCCCCTTAAACGAAAGTGTCTACTTTCATACAAGAAGGATTAAGTAGAGTTCTGAAAAAAGTAAAGAAGTTATATAATTAATATTGATGACAAATAAAAGCTACAATGTATACCTTTTTGTTGATGTATAATTTATAACATTGGCTTACATAGTTCCGTTCAAAATCCTTAAAAACCATCGCATAAATGATCCATATATTGCATTGCATTCTGTCCAGCAGGAGCAACAATTATCCAGTAAATTCATAGCTAAAACAACAAGGGTTAGTGTGAAAAAGGAGAGAAAGTTATTAATACACAATTTAAACTTTAAAAAATATACATTTCTTCTCGACTGATCCATGCACAACACATAGTTCTGGGTATAGTCCTTATGTCCAACAACTCCAAAAAGCATTTGATCCACGAAAATTAAATTATATTTTTTTGTGTTCTCTTGAGTGAAACGATTTGAAATATTTTTGTATTAATATAAGAAAATTATTGTCACTTACATGTTTTCCAATGAGCGTCCATAAGTATGTTTAGTGCTCCTGCAGCTCATTCTGTCCACCACCCAAAAAATTCTATGCAAAATATCGTCATCTTTCTGCTATTTTTGCCGAGTTTCTAAGGGATAGACATGATATGAAAAACTTTTATTTTGATTAAAATGCACAATTACTTCTCACCTGTTTGTCCAAATTTGTCCACGAGTGATTCCAAGGGACGCTGTTCTGCATTTTGTCCACCACCCAAAAAATTCTATGCAAAATATCGTCATCTTTCTGCTATTTTTGCCGAGTTTCTAAGGGATAGACATGATATGAAAAACTTTTATTTTGATTAAAATGCACAATTACTTCTCACCTGTTTGTCCAAATTTGTCCACTAGTGATTCCAAGGGACGCTGTTCTGCATTTTGTCCACCACCCAAAAACTTCTATGCAAAATATCGTCATCTTCCTGCTATTTTTTCCGAGTTTCTGAGGGAAAGACATGATACAAAAAATTGTTATTTTGATTAAATCACACAATTGCTTCTTACCTGTTTGTCCAAATTTGTCCACGAGTGATTCCAAGGGAAGGTTAACTGCATTTTATCCACCACCAAAACTGTTGTCCAAAGGTTTGTTGCTAAAAATTGCGATTTGACAAGTCGAGAATTGTCAGTCGTTCCATTCTCACCCGTTCCTCATTTTTTGACAGCAAAAAAGTTGTTGAAGAAAAGTTGTTATCTTCACATCCGCTGTCATCCAGCAAAAATCATTTGTTGTCAAAATATATTTTATATAAAACTCGGATAAAACTCATATTGCTTAAACAACGAATTAACTTTGGAAAAGGAAACTTAAAATCTCTAAATTCCAACAGACAAGCTCACTAAATCAAAGGAACACTAGTCAACTTTAATAATGGAATTCCTTCATGAAGGCATTGCGCTAGGCGTGGACCTACTTGTTTTGGGGCTGTGCATGAAGGAATACTACAACTACAAGAAACATGCTAATTGCCTAAAAGTTAGACCTTAATATATGCTAAGGACAAAACCAGACTAATATTTCTACGTTCTCTCTAGGCTGCACCGCAACTGGCTATTGATGGTGATCTTAAAGATTTTGTGTCCAAGCAGAAGGACAAGAAGGTGCCATACGCAGTGCTGCGCGGAACTGTAACGCCCATTGGAGCACCAATGCGCAGTGTTATGTCACCATCAGTGACCGGTGTACTGCAGATAATCAAACTAAGGTTTTTTTAGTTATGTTTTAATTGAAATGAATTTTTAATGAAAATATTTGCAGCGAGCATCGGGTAGCACGTGGCTTTGCTGGTTTCTGGACAGAGCAACGGAAACTCATTCACGTCTCTTCCAATGAGATGCCCTTCGAGCTTCGCAACGGTGGTCAAAGTGTTGAAGTTATTGATGCATTATCGGCAGCTGTTCTAGATATGGACGTTGTCTATGATAACTACGAGCCGTCTTCTTTATCTCTTTTCGACCATATATTTGGTTTCTTTTCGGGAGTAAGACAAAAAGGTCTACAAACTACGGAAGAAGTGCTGCGTGATGGTAGCTTTGTAACTGCTATAGGTGAGCTTGAGCTCGATGGCAAAACGCTACGCTTGCAGCCGTCTTCGGTTGGGCCACTTTTCCTAACCACCGCCACAAAGTCGACACTAATCAAGAAATTCGAAGAAGCAAAATCGTCAATGCTGTAAGTTAACTCAAACCATTTCAGGAAAAGTTCTGAATAATTATTTTCATCCTTTTTCTCAGCTTTAAAATATTTGTCTGCAGCACTATCTCAGCGGTCTTGGTTACTATCATAGTACGTAAACTTTACACAAAACGAAAACAACAGAGAGACGAACGAATTATAAAAGAAACATTGGAAAAAGAACGACGACAGCGACGTGCAAAGACACGTCCACAAAATCTAACTTCCGATCAATTGTGTGTTGTATGCTCCATAAATCCAAAAGAGGTATGAAAGCTTAACTTCTTATTTGTCCTTAAATTATGACCACCTCTCTGCTAGGTGATTATTTTGCCATGTGGACATGTTTGCATTTGTGAAGATTGTTCCGAAAAAATCCGTTCAACCTGTCCCGTGTGTCGTGCAAAAATAAGTAACAGAGCGGCAGCATTTATTGCTTAAGCGACTATTTTCTTTAAACAAAAAACAGTAAAATGAGATCTCAGCAGTTAACTCACAACTACTCTGCAATGTTTTTAAGGTCCTGAGATATCGGCTTAAATTTCAATGAATTTAAATTACGTTATGCAATAACAGTAAAGGTATTTATTATTAATTAAAGTATATAGTTCATTATATAGCGAAATAATTTGTATAAATATGCTTTAGAAATAATAAAATTTAATTGTAGTTTAAATAAAAGCAACAAAATATAAATTTCTTCTAGTCAATTATGCCTCCATCATAGTTTTGTACTGTTGCTGATGTTCCAACATTTTCAGAAATACGCGATATTTTCGTTGATGATATGCTTGCGTTTCTGCATTTGGACGCATCAACTTGCCAGTGCCACCCATAGCAAGTGAAGCTTCCTAAGAACCATTTGTAAAAATTGGACAAAATTTAATTGTACTTATAACTTAATCTTACGCACCTCAAGACTTGTATAGACTTTAGCTGCACACGCGCCTAACATGGCCGCCCCCACCAATACCATCTCCTG
The DNA here is from genome assembly GCA_943735915.1 of Pherbina coryleti. Lineage (NCBI taxonomy): Eukaryota > Metazoa > Arthropoda > Insecta > Diptera > Sciomyzidae > Pherbina > Pherbina coryleti. The sequence continues at coordinate 126,055,916 of OX030952.1, read as the reverse complement.
TTCCATTGGTATGATGACTGGCAGTTGACAAATGTCGGCATGGCTTTGCACGTAGAGAGCATTTTTGGCCAATCCACCACAGAAGAGCAAAGTGTTAAATGCCACGCGCTTGTGTTGCAGCAAATTATCGATAATGTGCCGCGTGCCGTACTAGAAGAAGGTAAACAAAGTGGAAACATTTGCGAGAATGACAAAAAACAGAATTTTTGGATTTAAAAAACAAACCAAATTTTAAGAGCATTTTCAATATTTCTTAAATAATAAAAAAAATATTCATTAATTCTAATAACGTTTTTAAATGTTTTTCATTAAGATAGTTTTTACCGCTAATGCTTGCACAAATGCTAGGTAAATCGCTGCCAATGACTCCTCGTCATCATTCATGCCAAGACCACTTATCTAACGAAGAAAATTACTTTTTAAGTAATCAACTGAAGCATTTAAGAGCAAATTGCATCCGTACCATTCCTCGTAAGTTTGCATCGGCGATAGGTGAGCGATTACCATGAAAATCCGGCCAGACATGCAGGTCTTGTGTTAGAAAACATGTATCCTTTAAATCCTTCGCCGCAGCCATTTTCAGCAGCAGTTTATTTAAATACGTATAGATATGTCTGTAAAAAGATGTTTATAATAATATACATAGTTAAATCAAACATCTACACCTACTCATTGTCCTCTAATTTCAGCTTGATGTGCATATACTGTGGATGCGTTTTTATCACATGGTCTAGCAATAAGCCGGTTGCACTCTGTCCGCCCTCATTGAGGTAATAACCTGGCAGAATAGCACCACAATATGGACCCCAAACGCCACGAGCTGCACATGGCTCGCGCGTCAGACTCATGTGACACGTGGAAGTGCCACATATAAGAGCCAACTTGCCTTGTAACTGATTATTTTCAGCAGCACTAGCATCAGCTGCCCGGCAGCCAAACATGCCCAAAGCTCCAGCATGAGCATCTATTAGAGAGGTGCCCACCACAGTACCCGGCAGCAGTCCTAATTCCTTGGCTGCATGTTCGCTCAAGCCTTTGCCCACAGCGGCTCCCGGTTCTTTAATGCATGTACCAATCACTTCAAAATCATTTCTACATAATTCCTCCAAGCCAATGTTGTGCAGAAAATCTTTGCTCCAACACATTTGTTTGGCATCGTAGTTCCACTTGCAGACCACGCTGCACAAAGAGCGTGTATCGCAGTCAGTGCTGCGCCATGTCAGAAAATCGGGCAAATCAAATGCACGCCACAGCTTGGTCCAGGTCGAGAGATATGCATTTCTTTTAAGCCACAAAAGTTTTGGCATTTCCATTTCCACGGATACCTGGCCACCTACAAAGCTAAGCAGTTCATGCTGCGTCGCATTGATATCTTTGGCTTCTACGTGTGCTCGATGATCCATCCAGAGCATTACATTCTGCTCAGGATTACGATTTTTGCTCACGGAGAGTGGTCCACCAGCTTCGTCAAGCAATACCAGTGAGCAGGTTGCATCGAACGAAATTGCAACGATCTCTTCTTTGGGAATTCCATCGATAACATTCTGAAAAAAATGTAGGCTCAGTATTAATCAGTTTGTTATCTGTGGACATTTCTGCTCTGTTATGTCATGTGATTGTCAATTTGTTCGAAATAAAAAAAAAACGAAAACTGCTATTTTCTACTGTTAGTTTCCCTCAATGCCAGTCATGCTGGCAGTAGCGCCTGCCATAATTTTATTTACAACGCTGGTTTATTATGAACATAGTTCATTAAATACAAATAAACAATAAAAACGTTTATTTGTAAAAGTTCAATTATCTTATCTATCAAAGCTAATCGCCTCGTTGAAGCCAGCTTAAAAATGCTGTTGCCTCTAGGTATAAGTGCCCAATATAAAAAACGAACAAAACAAAAAAGCAGCAAACGTGCGTTATATACTCACCGTTACACAATTGCAAACAGCCTGCCAAATGTCCTGCGACGATTGTTCGAAATGATCTTGCTCTGGATGCCAAATTTTAATGGATTTCACAGCCTGTTTTAATACTTTACCATCCGAAGTTACCAACGCAGCACGCGCACTCGATGTACCAACATCTACACCAACAAAATATATTTTGGGCATGGTCACGCTTCACAATTCACGCTACCGAAATCTACAAAAATGTATCCACTTATGAACTTTATTTTTTCGCACAATACGCAACCAGTATTTTTGTCAGGTTTAAATAATTTTGGATTTCACTAAAAGCTATATAAAGCACAATAGTACTCTCGCTATTGCTTTTGTTACAGAAACGAATGCCGCCGTCGTCTTATCAATTCTAATTACAATTGCAACCTAAACAGGCCATGTTTCGCAACCCAAGGCATTTGTTCCAAGTTGCGGCAAAAAGCTTGAGTTTGTTTTTTTTTCGTTTGTTATTTGATCAACTCTTATCAATTTTTTCGAAATTGTGTATCTTCTGCATTATCAGCTCACCACGAACACAGGCTAAAAGCGGCGCTTCACTTAAAATTAAGAAAGTATTAATAATTCTTCAGCATCTTCTGAAGTGATTGTGTTTAGTTTAAGGAACACGTTTTATTTAGATAAAAAGCTTTAACCTGAGCTTAAGTTGAAGTTAGTCTCGTTGAGAATCGTAAGATTAAATATTTAAGCATCTTACAAAAGCCAAACTTGAGCTTTATGATCTCACTCTCTCAAGCTCTCTCTTTTCGAGCACTTTGATAGCTCACTTAAATGACCCAGTAGAAATCTTAAATGCTCTGAGTTTTAAAAACCAAGTTATCAACACCATCATAAGAAGTTCGATCAAATTCCTTTAAAGGGCTGAAATGGTCAGCTTATTTTTTATTTTACAATAACAAGGTAGGCTGACTTCATAAACGCAAGTTGCAATGCAACATTGCAAAGCATTGCGCAACTAATGCAAAGCAATGTTGCCTTACATCACTACTTTGTCAAATGATGCAGTGCATTTGAAGGCGTTTGTGAACACCACCATGCAATGTTTGTACTTTAGCGCCAACTGTTTGTATAAATAAATAAAATGAAATATATATTCCATGCTTTTTATATTTTAGCTTTTAAATTTTGTGCAACTGGCAGAAAGTACATCTTTGATGCGTTTGTAAGTGACCATTATATTCAAAAATCATCTACTTATTTCGTCCCTTGTGAAAGGAAACGTGCCATCAATTTCTTTTATCTCCAGCAAAATTTTTTCCCAGATTGTGTTCCTTTTCTTTTTGTTGGCGGTAAAGTCACTTTCAAAGCGCAATCTTGTGCTTATTAGCAAGAACTTCCTTTCGTGTGTCCATTTATTATTACTTTAAATAGAATGGTAAATAATTCATGCATTAATAAAATCAAATATTTTATAAATTTCTAATTTAATCAATTTAATAATGTATAAATATACTTGTTTTGTTTGTGAGACATCCATGTTGCATCATAAAATGAAATGATGCGCCGAAATGACATCTGATGCGCATCGCAAAGGGTTGCGATGCATTAGTGAACACACTACATTGTCAAAAATAAAGTGTGGATGTTTATGAACATTTGACTTTGCAGTGTTGCATTGCAACTTGCGTTTATGAAGTCAGCCGTAGTCTCATTTTAAAATGGCCGCTCAAACGTGAAATTATATAACAACAAAGCTTTAAGTGCCACAAACTCACTTGTCAAAAGACAAAAGCAATAACAGCAATTTTAAAAACTTAAAATCAACATCCGACTTTGACATCTAGTTCACCTTTTTCTCCAATATGAAACTACCTGTTTATTGTATCATAGTTTAAACAAGCAATTGGCCGCGTAGTATTCAAGACGTAGACAACGCTATTAAAGACACAGTCGAGAGTATCTTGTCGACAATTGCTACTATCGACATGTCGACAATATATCATCCATCCGTCAAAATTAAAGTCGAAAAAGGCAGCAGTAGTACGTCCAACTAATTTTTCTAAAAATTTCTGACAGATTTTTTTAATTTCTAACAGTAATGCTGCCTTTATTGACTATACCTACATCACTATTGACTATACCTACATTGTCTCTGTCGACCACAATATATCAACAGTTAAATTCAGAGATGAAGAAGATGAAACTGGAAGCACTGATTAATACAATTTTTACACGTGAATAATTGCTAGATAATACAATTATTACAGACGAATGATAAGTGAATAAACTTATGTCAAGATGTTTAAAAGAAATACATTTTAAATTCAATAACTAGAATTTGCATTAACTACATCTAATATTATCGTCAATGACTAAATAATAAGTAATAAGTTCTAACTGACTGATCTAACTAATAATTTCGTTATGGGTTGTATAAGAAAACGTGGAAATTATATTTTCGGTGAGACATTAAAACACTTGCGCAAGAACTTGACGTATTATTACATGTACACATTGTTTTGGTTTGATTTTTCACATTGCTTTTAAAAAACGAAAAGAAACAGACTTCTTCTACTTCAGCCAAACAAGCTGAACCCAAAAAGGAATTGTGGAAAAAGAATAATAACAATATAACAACAAGCTTTGATAATAGTAACAGCTGTGATCAAGCTTCAAAAAGCTGCATACGATTAGAGATATGCCTGAAAGTTTCATTACGATGTGTTGCCCTCTGATGGCATGTAATTACAGCTTTGATGGTATGTAATTACAGCTTGTCGTCGCTGAATTCTCTCCATAAGAAATACATGTAAAATTATTTGACAGATGTCGTAATGTCCTTGCCGTCGTCAATGCGTTCAGTGCATTACGCACTCTACCCACTGCGTCACGGCCACCAATTTATTTCTCATGCACTGAACACATTGACGACGACAGCGACATTACGACATCTGTCAAATTTTTTACATGTATTTCTTATGGAGAGAATTTGGTCTAATGTCGTAATGACGTGTTGTCCATATAGAACTATTCCTAATTTGACAACTTGTCGTCACTGTTGTTGTCAATGTGTTCAGTACATTATTCTTCTCGAAAAAGGTTTGCAACCGTATAAGTATCGATAATTTCTTAAGAAATGCAACGCTGTAAAGAAGTAATAAAATTAAATTTCAAATAATTATATGGTGAAGGAACATGGCTACAACAACAAATACAGATACCCCTGACATGGTATAATAATACATGGTAGCATTGACAACTGCTTATTTTCTCTTCAACAGGAAAACATAAACTGTCAAAAACAGCTTTTTGTGGAAATACATCTGCAGCTGCTGTGGTTGTTGTTTTTTTCACTTCAACGTTTTCAACATGGCTTGTGTTTTCAATGGCGGATTGTGAGCGCTCTCTTTTTGAGTATATTTTTTGACAGTATATGATTTCCCAAGCAACTGTCAATGCTACCTTGTATTATTATACCATGCCCCCTGAGAGTGCAGAATATTTTACATTTTGACCTCAACTCAAAAAATGTTGACTAAAGCCGCGTTTCCATGCTATCTTCTATGATCTTCTCCTATCCCATATCAAAAACTTTTGCTATAATGAGCGAGATGGTTATATATCACTATAGCTATAAAAGTTTGATATTTTTAAATGTTTGTAAGCAAATCAAAAATTTATTTGTTTTCCAAAAAAGCCTAAACAAAAGATTCCGCCAGCCTCAACATCAGATGGAACAAAGCTAAATCAGGCCCGGAAAAGTGTATGAAATAAAATACAACTGTGCATTCACCGCAGCAACCCGAAGAAGAATCACGCAAAGCGGTAGGTTTTTATTCCGTTTTTTTTTTCAGACATGAAATAACTCGCTTTTTCCCCATGCAGATATGGTTCACAATGGCAATTTTCCACAAGATATGGTTTACAATGGCAATGTGTGAGCATAACCATTGATGAGGCTGTAAAACAGCTGAGCTTCACGCTGAAGAAAGGTGCCACATCCGTAAAAGGGGTTGTACTGGAGGCACAGGAGCCGGCAGTGACGCAATATTATGTATAGTTACAAGAAGTTGTGGACACCGTAGAATCAATGTGATTAATTGAATTTGTAAAAACACAATTCGCAAATAAAATCAATATTTAATATTTATTCAATATAGAAAATTAGTTTTACAAAATTGTCACACAAAATTGCAGAAATAACACAAATAAATAACAGAAAATATAAAATGTTTGAAAACTTCGTGCGTGATTTTATTATTCGAAAAAATTTATTAAATTTTTTTTTCATTCATTGTCAAAACTTGGCAGCTCACAAACGACAACTATAAAATGTTAATCAAATTTATAGCAAGTGATACACTTTTATAGCAAAAGTTCAAAAAGCTGAACTTTTCCTATCTTCTAGTATCACATGAAATCACAGGGGATATCACATGCTATAAAAACAAAAAATTAATGCCTGTTTCACACTCACATTCGTCAATCCCATATGGTGAGGGTCACATGCTTTTTCTTTCTAACAAAAAATGTGATTGTGGGAGATCGTAAGTGATAGCATGGAAACGCGGCTTTATTCTTAGTCGATAAAAGATCAGAAAAAAATACAAAATTTTTTAGTGATGTTGTGTTAGCTTCACTTTTGCTTACTTTTATAATAATATTTTTTTTTTCATCCATGAAATAGCTCAAACTATTTATAATGAAATGTCAATGATAACGTTCAATATTTTCTTAACATGTCACTTTTTTTGTTCATTCAGTTGATAGCATTTGAAGTCAGAATTTAAAACCATCGATCTTGAGAGTGCAAAGTTCTGCATTTTTTTACTTTCGAGGTCAATATCGAGAAAAGAACACGATTTAATTCACAGTTCAGAATTTTTTTAGAAAAGAACACAAAAAGGGCAGAACTCTCAAAGAGGGCAGAAAAAATGCAGAATTTTTAGAAAAAAGAAAATGCTATAAGCCGGCAGTGTGAAGTTGCCTCTTATATAAGAATTTAAAATCGATTAAATATTGAGGACGATACAGAGGAAAAAATATCGCACATCGCTAGTCTAATTTACTCAAAAACTCGCATGCGATTTATTTTATTATTTTCACTTGATTGCTGTCAAAATCAGCTGATATTTAGCTTAAAAAACACAAGTCGCTTAAATTGTGCAAACTTGTTGATAAACAAAAGAAATGGTGCGAGTTAAGAATCGGTGAGTGCACAGATACTGCCAATTAAGGAAGTACCGTAACTATTCTCTTACCTGCAGCTACATCGTGGTCCAGATAGTGCCAAAAACTCCAGCCAAATCGCTTAGTTTTACCGACAACACGCTGACCAAGTGCGTGCTACGATATGTACAAAAATACTACGGTGACTATGGAGTGGGTACGCTGGAGTATGGGTTTCGGCTAAAGTATTGCAACGAACGCACTAAAATTGCAATAATACGTTGCCGTCATCAGCCGCATCGTTTTGTAACCAGCATCCTGCCATTAATTACTGTGGTAAGTTTGTGTCCCAGTAGTATATACTCATATTTTACCTTACCCTGTTTTACTTTTTACAGATCGGTGATGTCCAAGCGAAGTTTCGGACAATTTATACGGGCGCAACAATTATGCAGTGCAACAAGTTTATTGTAAGGCATCACCAGCAATTTCTAGATCGTATGGTTGGCCAGATTGCATCAGCGAAAGAACGTCAGGATCTGATTAAAGCAGTTCAGGAATTTGAACTTGACAAATAAACGTTTTTAGCTATTAAATGCAAACTATTTTAAATCAATTTTTTAAAATTAAATTTTTTAACCTTGCTTACGTGGCTGTGCAGTCAAACGCAGTTAACACTCTTAAGTCATAAATTATTTATTTTATAATTCGTAAACCGAAAATATTCATAGCTTTTGCACAAGAAAAAACAAGTGTGTACATTCGTCAAATTATTCTTAAACATTTAACTATATTTGCTAAAGTCATACTATTTGCTAGGCACACACATGATAAAATACAATATAATAAAATTATGTTTATATAAAAGTAATTTCCGTGTTGCGTTCTTTATCATATATTTAAAATCTTACACTTCTACCAAATATTTTTTACTGTAAGATTTTCTAGCACTTAGAACACGCAGAATTTGAATGCATTTCTTTTGTATATCGCTTAACGTAAGTTTGTGCTTCTTGCTGTAGACATTTAGATAGATGCCAAGGACAACAACAAGACCGGACCAGAAATATCTAAAAAAGAAGACATAGTTTAAAAAATGCATATTAAAAATTTTTTAAAACATTACTGTATTGTGAATGGCTTGCTGAAGAACACAAACGATATGGCAATTGTTAGAGCCTTGCGCGCTGTAGTCACAGTTGCTGCTACGGGTGCGCCACTACTACGCACTAAGGCCAAGACAAATTGTATGCCCAAATAACCTGAAAGGCTGAAAAGAAATCCATAACCAAATGTTTCACGTGGATGCTGTAAAATGCAGAAAAATATCTCATCATTATCATTTACATTTATACAAAAATACCTCTAGGCAGAAGGCCAATCCGTTAAAGAAATTCCCAGTAAGCAGCATTATGCACAATAAGTATACAAAACCTAGTCCATACGAATAGAGCACCACTTCACTACTTGGTGCATTATATTCTCGCATTGCTTTTTCCTGCACATTACCAATGGCTGCATCACACAATAAAGCTAGTGAGATCATTAAAACTCCAAAAGTATTGAAATTTGGGGACATCTGTGAGTCTGCCAAAGTAAACCATGTCAAGCCTAAACACATGGCAGTTGCTGCCGCAAAGTCGAGAGGTCCATAACGCTTGCCTTGTATAAGGATGCTACCTATGAGCACTGGTATCAACTTGCAGCACTTGAATATCACTTGTGTTGGATAATTCAAGTAGCCTAAGCTAGCGTTGGAGAGTCCCATTGTCCCTAACGTTAATGCAGCCAATATGAAATATGTGCGCATAGGAATACATCGTTTCGTTGCAGTACTATTAAAGCCATCTCTGCTCCTTGCTTCAATTTGTCGCTCCACCAAACCAAAACAGATATAGTAGAGAAATTGGACAAGCGTTAGAAACCAGCCATAGGGTTTGAAGCCCTCTAAAGTAAAGATCAACTCTTGCAGGTATCCATATAGCAAATAGAGTACAAATATTCCAACACAGGCCAGAAGAAACTGTGTTCTTTTACTATAGGGCGTAAGATTGAAGCACAGGATTTTAACCTCTGGAGTTGGCTGAGTTGTCGAAGACTTGCGTACCGGGAATATGGAAGACGAAGTGGCTACCGGGTGTATCGTTTCTGTTTTAACCGTTTCTGACTTTTCATTGTCCATGTTGCTCAATTGCTCGTTTGTGGCTTATGTCGCGTTGGCTACCTATCCAAGCTTCTATGAAGCCCTCGAAGTACTCAAGTGTTACTCATTTAGTTCTTGGCTTGGTAAAAATAGTTTATACAAGCAATGTATTCGTGTTCAAAATTCGCAAGTGATAAGATTTCACTCAAAAGACATGTTTACGTTTGTTTACATTTAGACCAGTGTTGAAAAATGCAACTAAATATAATTTATTGATTTTCAAAATCTAAAAGGTTCTACGCGATACGAACGACTGTACAATCACTCATCGTACAGCAGTTGGCAGTTTCAAAAGGATGTTTCAGACTATGCTACATGTAGGATGGACATGTAGGATGGCAGAATAACGGGAATGTCTTTACGAGCTTTCGAACTATCCTACATGTCGGATAGACTTCATTATTTTTCAGCGCTCAAGAAGAGAGCATCGTACAATAGGAACACAATTTGTTGCTGCTCTAATAATTAATGATGTTTTGGAAGAAGAAGAGAGAACTCCTTCCAAAACACAGTATGCGAAAAAGCTGCCATATTAATCCCAGCTAGACAGCTCTAACGTAGTTACAAACACAATGAAACAAAATTTGGTGTTCACTAACACACTCTTACATTTTGTTGTCATGTTAAACAAGGAAAGTTGTATGTGTTTAAATAGCTTGCTCTTTTACGCAGCAAACAAGCTTGGGGTGTGAAAAAAACTTTAAGCGGTGCAGGTGTAAGTCACGCAATAAATAATATCCTAAAATAATCATCTCATATGATGATGGCCGTGGCGCAAGGGGTAGCATATGGAACTTATATGGCGGAGGACCGTGGTTCAAATATCGCATGAGATCCAAAGATTTTCAAAGTGCTGTTTAATTATCAAAATTCATTAAAAATAGACAAATTAACAAATACCTTCTTTCAAAAGAAAAGAAAATTTTCCTTGCTAGAGTGAAAAACGAAGCGGCTTTGCGAGCCGCTAACAGCGTAGTTATGTAAACAGCTGAGCTTGTTATTAAATTCTGTACGGAATGTGTAATTGGTGTGAACAGAGCAGCTAAAGCTTTTTTTAATGAAGAAATCATATGAGGCAGACAGAGATGCCAAATCACACGGATAGGCAAAAGGCGTTAGATTTTTCAAAACGCTAGAACAAACCTAACGTACTTTGTATGGAGAATTTTATATGAACCTAACGTACAAGGCGTTAGGTATATGCCATATATATGGCATATCTAACAGTTAGGTGTCTAGCTGGGATATTTCCAACTTTGCGCTTTGTTTACCTTTTTATTTATATGTTCACTCTACGACGGTTTTTTTAGAATGAGAAAATGTATGAAGTCAGATGAACGAGCGTTCGCACTTACTACATGTAGGACGGACCAACAGAAAAAATCAAAACCTTTTGATTTTCATGCTACATATCGGACGGACCGTAGCATTTGCTTTCACACATACTACATGTCCATCCGACCTGTCAAGTTGATCCTACATGTAGGATAGTCCGAAAGGCCCTAAACATTCAACCGTACAATATTGAAACTTAGACCCCTTTTACATTGGTCAAGACTTGAATTCAAGTCTGAAGCGACGAAAGGGTAAGATAACATTGACGCTGTACCTTCAATTTTTTGGCAATTTTTTTTATTCCTTTTGTGCTTTTCGCTGTTTTGTCGAAGTGCTACACATTGTTTTTCGTTTGCTTGCGTGCGTTTAGTGCTTTAGCTGAAAATTGTAAGGCTGCGAACATATTAAAGCGATAAGGAACGCATTTTTTTTGCACCAGAATTCAATTCTTGACCAATGTAAAAGGTTTCGTCAAGTCTAAAATAGATCGTCAAATAAAAACTTTATTTCAAGTCTTGACCAATGTAAAAGGGGTCTAACTCGTCGCATGTTTGTATCCAAATAATACGAACACAACCATCAAATAGCAACCGATATTGGTACAGCCGTTGCATCGTGTAGAGCCAGCTAAAGATGCCAGCTTATAAGAAACTTCAAACAGTTATTTCCGTCAAACCAATTATCAGATGGCAAACTTTCGGAATAATTTGTATTTAATAGTATTTGCCATTTCACAGCGATGCCATATATGCTTTAACAACGTTATCAAATTTTAAAACTCTAATTTCAGTGAATGGTTAAGAAATCAAAAGTATTATAGGAAAATGTTGTTGAGCGATGAAGCTAAGTTTTGACTCAGTGACTATGTCAAAAGCATAATTGTCACATTTAAGTATAGTTTAGCCAAGAGTAAGGTAACCTAGCGCGACGTTGCCAAGTGTCAAGTTGAAATTTTTGTAATAAGAAATCGGTATAAGTGGTTACCGAAATCGTAACGTGGCGGGACGTTGAGAGTTTTGTAGAAAAAGAGATTTCTTACGCCACGTTATGTTTTTTGACAGTTCGACAGCTGTGTTCGACAGCAATTGCAAAAAATTGTGATGAACTTGAAAATTGCATTTAAATGAAAAAATGCACTACGATATCGGTAATCGTTCATTGATGAGGCAACATTCCATTGCGCTATATCTCGCTACGCCACCAAACGTTACGATTGAGTAATCAAGCTGGAAGATAGCCCACATGAGATCATCAAAACGCTGTCAGATACCAAATAAATTCGCAGTTTGATAGGGTTTGTGGGCTGGTGCAATTATTGAACCATTTGTTTTTAAATAATAAGGATAATAGTATTTAAGACTTTTTGCAGATTCTACTGTCACGATTTTTTTTTAGATATTTATTTCAAAAGTTGTAATTCTTGCTACCAAATGAGAAAATTTTAATATCTCATTAAAAAGTGTTCACACTTTTATATGTCATTTTGTTTGGCGGTTGATTTTGTTGTATCATATTTTTTTTATTTTTTTTTTTTTTTGCTTTGAAAGGTATGTTTACAAAGCAGCTGAAAATGCTCGCATCTGTGTTTAACGTGAAGTTATCTCATTTGCTACTCATTTCGTTAAAACGAGTTGGATATTCAAATTAAAATTTCTATAGGAACTGAGTTAACATAATTGAGCATCTCATTTGTGTTTTTTTTCCCGAAATTAGCTTAGATGTGAACGTACTATAACGCGACTTATAGTACGCGTTTAATTAGCTGACCAAAGCTAATGTCAAATTCAATATAAATGCAGTGAAGTTATTTGCTGAGAATGTAATGCCTGCGACACATTGGCATAGGAAACTTTGATTATCTTTTGTAGTTTAAAATATAACCATTGGGGATGACACACTCAATATTTTTGTTTACTAGTTTATAAAAATAACGAGAAATATGGATAAGCGAACAACACTATGATCGTAAATTTCAGAGCGTTTGCTCGAGTGAGAGCGCTATAGTTCTCAACGAAAGTGTAGAAAGAGGAATGTCAAAAACAGCTGCTAAAACTCGTTTAACTGCGATAAACGAGTTTCGGAAACTAGTTTTGACTAAACGAATTTTAAACATAGTTTAGCAGATATTTAAACGAGAAAAAACACTTAACCGAGTTTAAATGGACTAATGTGTCGCAGGTATAACACTGCTTCATTGTAACAGTGTTGCAATCGGCTTTGAAAGCAGAACAACATGTAATTGACTCATTCACTCAGGGTTTCTTTACATCATGGTATAATAATACCAGGTAGCATTGACAGTTGCTTGGGAAATCATATACTGTCAAAAAATATACTCAAAAAGAGAGCGTTCGCTGGTCGGCCATTGTTAATAAATGAAAACACAAACAACAAACGAATTTTCTGCCAGCATCAAGCCACAGGCATCAATCCACCGCTGGCGACGAGTTTCGTTATTAGGCACTGAATAAAATTTAACATCACGGACTGAAAAACTTTTCGCACAAATTACACAAGATCTTTTTATCACTTTCACGATTTTAAATGTTTATTTCTTTATGATTTGTTTATTTAAACGCACAATATTCTTATTAGTTTTTTGTTTGTTTTTGTCACTTGCTTTAATTTTCGCTTCGTTTCGCAAACAGCTGTGTTTGACAATTTATGTTTTCCTGTTGAAGAGAAAATAAGCAGTTGTCAATGCTACCTGGTATAATTATACCATGGTTTACATTTTGGTAGCATTTTCTTTTGTCTCTGACACGTTCAAAATAATCAAGATTCTGATAATAGGATTAAATTTCTCCCTTGGTGTACTGTTGTTATCGTTTGCAGAGTGTTGATGATATTATACATAGAAACCATTTCGACAAGAATAGTAATAGAAAAAAATCAGAGGTTCTCAAGAGAGAAATTCTTTTCTGAAAGATCATAATTATGAACATGATACAATAACAAGATAGGCGCTCATATTGGAGAGCAGGGTGCGCTAGTTTTCAAAATCAGCTGGTAATTTTTAGTTTTTATAATTGTTGTTGCTTTTGTCGTTTGACGTTTGTAGCTCCTACTCCCCAACTCACACGATGATTGGCAATCAAACAACCTAGTCGTTTTGTTGTTGCTTTCAATGTGAAACTGTCAAAATCTGTGAAAGCCACAGCGGCTGAACATAGATTGCAACAATCTAAATTTGTTCATTTTGAGATTGCTGTACATGTCGGCAATCAGCAATCTGAATAGTGTTGCTAGGTTAAAAAAAATTTTTTCAAGGAAATGTCAAATTATGATTGGCGTGTCGTGTGAGCTACCAACAATCAGAATGTAAACGAGAGTAAGAAAAGTTCATCGATTGCCAATCAAACCATCCCGTGTGAGTTGGCCATACAGCTTTGTTGTTGTAAAATTTTTCATTTGAGCAGATTCTGTAATGATTCTGAGTAATCTCGCCCTTCAACATAACACTCAAAAAATTTAATTACATGCTGTTGGATAATGTAATGGCTCTATTCTTGAAAATGCAACATTGTTAGTGAAACTTACTTTGACACATGCTAAATGCAACACTGACAAACCAGACCGGCGCAGGTGAACATGGCGTCGTGAAAATTTCTGACAATTTAAGTAGACATCTATATTGAATGTGAATTTTTTTTATAAAGAATAAATTAATTGGAATTGCATTTTAAAAAGTATAAATATAATAAAAAATATATAATGGATGGACCACAACCGCCGCGAGGTAAACTTTTTGTTAACGCTATCACTTCTGGATTAAACAAATTTGGGCATTTTGATGCCAGCCTCAATGGATACACAATTGTCTAATCAATGAACATCATTCTACTTTCTAGATATCAGCCTTTGCAATATCATCGACAAATTGGCGGAGTTTGTTGCTAGAAATGGACCAGAATTTGAAATGATCACCAAACAAAAGCAGCAAGGCAATCCAAAGTTCGAGTTCTTGTATGGCGGCGAATATGCGAATTACTATCAGTACAGGGTGGCAGCTGAACATGCGTGTAAGAAGAAGTTTTATAAATCATTAGAATTTTGATGGACTTGAACTAAATTGATAAATAATGTTTAAATTGATTGAATTGAAAGTCTAAAAAGTTTACTGTGCGTTGCAGTTTTGAAACAACAAGGCTCCCTCTCGCAGGCTCAGTCGGCAGCAGTATCAAACGGCCAACAACAGCAGCAGCAAATACATCACCATCATTTTGCGCAAGCAACGTCGGCAGGGCCAACTCAACAACAGTTGGTTTCAGTTTCCGATCCCAATGCAAATAACTTGTACGGCAACGTGAATCAACAAACAGTTGTACCGACGCAACTGTGGGGTGGAAATCAAATGGCAACAACGCAGGCTGCTAATACCAGTGCACTAGCACTAAATTTAACGGCCCAGATTGAAGCGATTAACATGCAGCAGAATGCATTGCGAGAGCAGATACTTCAGTCGGAATCAAATTTGTCGGCACAGCATTCGGTAAATTAAACTTTTTGCTTTTTTTTAGATCTATACATTTACAACTTTCCAAATAGTTAGGCGCCAAACATATATGTTTGGTTAAGTTTTAGCATTTTTTTTTTTTTAACTATTGATATAATCATACCATAATGGGTCTCCAATCAAATGCCTCTGGACTCCTCCAATAGTTATATATCTCTTAATTGGATTATATATATATACTCTCGTCGTTCCAGTTCGGAACATAGAGCCACATTGTTTGGGCTGGTTTCCTTTCAACTTTTTATAGATCATATTTGTTTAATTTTTTAAGTATACGTAAATCTCTATCTTATTCCGCAAATTATTGAAAAACCTTTATCAACATCATTTAATAAATCCATTTGAACTCCCACAGAATTTTATTTACTTCAAATTCTGTTTTTACAGAGTTAAATTAACATTCTATACTATAGAGTAATCTCTAATACCAAGATGTTCTGATGATATGGGCCAATTCATTTTATTAATGGAAATTCGGGAACAACTTTGTCCAATTTTGTTAATTACTTGTCTGACTGCATACAAAAACAAAATTATTTTGCAGGGTCTGTTGTTTCAAAAGCCAACACTTTCCTTAATATGGTCTACGGATAAGGTAATTAATAGTTTGTCTTGTTGCCCTCCTAAAGTGTCCTGTGTTACGTGTGCGAACGGATATCATGAAAATGCCCCTAGAAGAATCGGACTATGTTTTCTTATGTATAGCAGATATATTCTGGATTTCATCGTTTTAAAGATATATTGATTTGGAGGAATTTATACATTTACAAAAATGTATACATTGATATGTATACAAAATATGTCTTTAATTTAATTCTAACGATAATGACATTTACGATGACATTAGTTAGTAGATAAAAAACTGATGAACATCTAAAATTTGCACTGATCCATTGAGAAAGTGAAAATAAAATTGGTCCAATCAACCTACAAAGCAACTAAAATTTATAAACTGTTTTGAACATTTACAAGCTTCAAATTGAATATATTTTTCATAAATAAAATTTAAATTGAATAGATCTTTGTAAAAGTAAAATTTTTTTTTAGTCAACAAGAAATTCATTTTTAAAGAATTTTATAAAGAACTAGAACTACAAGTATGCCTCGATATCCCTTACTATTGTCCTTGAGATAGACAATATTTTTCTTCAATTTTGTTTTTGCCAAATTGGCTGTACACAATGCGCCCAAGATTGTACAATATGCAGTTGTACCATATACGAAATTCCTTAGCTGCTGCTTGTGCGAATATTCAACAACACTAGAGAATATATAATTATACATATTAGGGATGTTACGGAGGTGACTTTATCGGAACCAGAGTCGGAATCGCAGTTTTAAAAATTTGATTTATAGGAGCCGAAGTCGAAACCTGAGCCGAAATTGGTGTCTGAATATACGAAAAATGTGTTAAATACCTTGAAATCGATCGAAAAAGAAAAGGGAAAAATGGAAACCACAACAAACAAACGTTAACGTTGAAGCACAGTGCTGCCAGAGAGTTTATAAATTATAAAAATTATTTAACGG
Organism: Pherbina coryleti; assembly: GCA_943735915.1. NCBI lineage: Eukaryota > Metazoa > Arthropoda > Insecta > Diptera > Sciomyzidae > Pherbina > Pherbina coryleti. Next base: position 126,039,268 of record OX030952.1, on the reverse strand, counting down.
AGAAAAGCGCGTGAGAGAAGTCAAATCGAAAACGCCGCTGCATTTAGATCTTTGTTATAACTCCGAGTTGGAGTCGGAGGTGTAAAATCAATCGGAAGTCCGACCTTTCGGAACCGAACTCGAAGCTCCGTTACATCCCTAATAAATATCATGATCATTGCAAAGAACTAAAAAATTATTTTTGTCCACCTAGTCTAGGACATTTTACCCAGTGTGCATTTAAAAAACCAAGAAATATTCGAACACTTAAAGATTTCCTTGGAAAGTTTATATATATGTATAAAAAAAACAATTGGACCGAGCTTCTTATGATCAAACTGTGTTGTGTGTGATTTGTACACAAATGATCGAGAAGAAAACCTACTAGTTTCATGCCGAGTCCGAACGGCTAATGTGCATGTTCTCAATAAACTTTTACATGGCACTATTTACTCTCGGAGACTTGCCATTGTCTGATGAGATGTGTCAGCCAATCAGAAAAATTTGGAAAAACCTGTTCTCGAATTGACATCAATTGGTCCAAGCATTCTGCCACGATCGCCACAAGTATATAGTCACCAGGAAAGTCTACAGAGCGCTGGAAAAATTAAAAATAATATTTCCCATAGCAGGATAAAATATTTTTAAATTATGTTTTAGATAAAAATTGTTAAAAATTTTATTGTTTTTTGTTGATTTTTAATGAATATAGTATAAATAAATGTTATCTTCCACTCAAAAGAATACGAGGTAGAATTGATAATAATTAATTCTACGTAAGAATGTTACATTCTCGTTTATACACTTCGCCGCCAAACCACCTCGTGTGAATGAAATAAAAAATTTCCATCACCCTCAGATAGAAATATTTCTTCCTCGCACATCTATGAACAACTATTCATGTGGCACATTCTTTCTTTATGCATAGAAACAAACAATACAAGGAAGCTTTCCTCATTTCTACTGTACAATTCGAAATTTGAACTCTAAAGAGCCCGCATTTGCCATTACCCAATAATGTCAATATTTGGCCATCGAAATAAAAGTAGTATGGGCGAGTGTATTATATTCTTAGCTAGTATTGGCTTTCTCTGTAAAATGGATAATGTCCAAATCAAAACCTACACTTTCTTCTAAATCTCGTATGTATGACTATAATCAATCTCGAATGAAAATATATGTATCCTGATTGAATCCAAATATTCAACTTCCAAGAAGGTGAAGCATAACGAATTCAAATTTGTTGCAGAGCTTGAACAGTTATTTTGTCTTTATTCTGATAGACCCAAAATATCCTTATTCCAAAAAGGTGATGCTTACGTATGCATACAATTGTCACAATGCTACGTACAATTATTTTAGTCATTCAATATTTCGGCGAACGTATTGTCCTTTTTTTACCTCATTTTCGACAAGTATTTTCCTCTATCTTTTTGTTGGAACAATGTAGTATATAGCTGCTCTGTTGATTTTATGAATCTTCTAAAAAAATTGAATGAATCCAAGACTCATTCTTGTCATCGGCAAAATTTTGTATTATCACAAGAAATTATATTTCAAGTTGTTGATATTTTATCAATTGACCCTCGTTCGATTCTAGTTGGGCACTTAATTTTGCCATCATTTATTTTCTACAAAAAAACAAAATCTGGTTAGATTTTGTAGTCCTTAAATAATTTTCATAAACCTCATAAATTCCATATTTTGAGTAAAAAATTCTTATTTTTGTATAAAGTATCTTCCAATAGAAACCGAAATTTAAGAAATAATTGAAATATTTAAGACATTTTTAGAAGTAAAAAAATCGCTCTAAAAAAAAGAAAAATGGACTGTTAATGAAAAATTTTTCAACTCTCCAAAATTCTAAAATTCAAAATCTCAAAAAAGAAAATTGACTATATCTCGAAAATGATGAAAATTATATATACCGATTGATAAAGTACTCTTTACATGATTTTTATGTTTAAGAAAGACAAAAGCAGTCGCATCATAAGTTGTTCCTTTCTTTTATCTAGAGTGTCAACTAATGTTTCAATTTTTTAAATTTTCATTTTTTATTGGGAAAACTCTCTATATCGTTTCTCTCTTGGGCCCCCTTAAATTTTGAAATTATTAAATCTGGGTCGCAAAATTTATGAAGCTTATGTCGAAATCACAAAATAACTTCTTTTTAAAAAATTACTGATGACAGAAGTAAAAACGAAAAACACGTTTTTGTATCACAATTTATAAAATCGAATGGATTTCGGCATAAGCTTTTCTTGTAAATCCATTGAAATATTATTGCTTAGAATAATTATTTATATGAAGTAGTCGTATAAATAATTCTTCAATCATATCGAATAAGATTACTTTTTTGGCAGCTTACCTACATATAAAATATATTGTGCATATTTTTTTTTTCCTTAACACATATATGTATGAAACGTATCTACATTTAAACTTTTGCTTTACTTGTTATTCTCTTAAATTCCCATATGTAACAAACCATTTTGCCTCGAATATAAAAATAAACCAATAAAAACACAATCACAAATTCCAATTGTGAAAACGACCAAAACTTTAGGCTATGATGGCACAGCAAACGAAACAAATCGAAGAGGCCATTGAACAAGCACAAAATGTCGCTCTGGAGATGCAGGCTGAAGAAAATGGCATTTCATTGAAAGAATTTGATAGCATATTGCAGCCGATAGTTGAATCTTGCACCAAGGACAGCATATCGTCAGGTAATTGTACATAGATAATTAAGTCTCTGACCAATAATAAAAAAAAGTTATTTAAATAAAGAGTGTGCAAATTTATTTGAGAGGGAGGAAACTTCAAATCAATCATTCAAGTTTTAATTAAGCTGTGTTGAGACCAACTGCGGCAGTTCAAAGTCCTACGTCTGGACTGTACATCTCAACAAATACAAAATTTTTTTTTGTATAATTTTAAAGTTGGTGCTAAAAACACTGTTCAAATAAATTTGCACATAATTTTTATAGTTATTAGAAATAAATTTGTTAGGTACAAGGCAGCCAATTTACATTTTTAATATATATCGATCAGCTTTATTATCTTTTTTTTTTCATAAGCAACTTTTTTAATAACAGGGCCAAATAGCGTAGTTATAAGTAATTTTGGTAACTGACAACTATTCTTAATAATTTTAATTTCATCGAATCGAATTATATTTTTGTTTGGACAACAGTTGGACAGTTTTTTGTCAGTCATCTTATTACTGTGTCTAGTATTTCGCCTTAACTATATATTTATCAACAAAGTTAGAATTAATTTGTTAATTAATTATTATTTACTTTAATACTGATAATTTAATATTATTGCTTACTAATAATACAAAAGCATTTAATATCATAAACAAGAAGCTTTACCTGCAAATAAACAGCAAAGAGGTTTTTGGTAAAACGTGCAAATAAGATCAAAAGTGGCCACAATATATTGAATTTAAAAAGATTTTCAAAATCCTCTATATGGGACTCTACTCACAGATTATCAATCTTCCTCATAAGCTCCCTCTGTATCTTGAATGATGTAATGCTATTTTATACTTTCTTGTTATGTCGAACTTCACCATCACTTATCTCAGGAATCTTTAATAAGGATTCTTTAGATACAAGAAACCAGAATGATTGGAATTCTTGGCTATATTAATCTTTAAATTAAACATCAATACAGAATACTTAAGTTTTTATATGTGGAGTATATTAACCAATATGGGTCTATTGGTTAAACGAATATTTGAGTAACTCTAGCTCGAGCAGGAATTCGCATTACTCCAAAGAAGAAAATTTAAGGGCGGTACTTTTCGCTTTTAGCATTCGGGAAATACCTGCTGTTCAACATCTAAGTGCTGTATAAAATTTCAAACGTTCTAAGATTTTCTGTTGATGTAATAATTTTTAACCCGTGATAGAACTTGATTAATTAACAAGACAACTCCAGCACATTTGAATGCTTCTGAAAACACGCTCTTCCATTCTGTGCTTGTTCTTATATTATTTGCCAGTTTGACTGCATAAAAACTTCTTTTCTTAAAAAATCGTTAAATTGACAGTGTTAAAAAGCCAAAAGAACCAGCAGAACTTACTCACATTTGATCCCAAACAAAATAATCAACATCATTTATCTATTTAAAATTACAAATTTCTTAAGGACTTTAAAATAAATGATCAAATTTGAATAAGTCAGATGTACTTCAATAATTCGATGTGTGCATTTCAACAAAAAACAGGCAAACTAATAAGTAAAAAAAAAAATATAAATACATTTGCATTAATTCTTTTCCGGTCTAATTTCTTTTTTATTCTATTCTGAATACCCCGCCAATATTCTGTGCCTTTCGTTAATTCTATTCTGGATACCCAGCCAAGTATTCTATGCCTTTCGTTTTTATTCCGGAACAAATAAAGAAATGTATCCACTATTTTAGGGTGCTGCAACTGTTGCCTTGAAAAGAAATAAAATTTATCGAATATATGTGAACTCTTCTCATATCAAGGATATTCCCAACTTTTGAAACAGGTTATACAGCATATATACTCTTAGATAAAACATAGCCTGGAAGGCCCACAGAAATGCCGAAGCAATAACAATAACACATGAATTTTTTTCATGTTTACAAATTTGGTTTCCTTTTCTGTAATAAGCATAAAGCATTAGTGTGGTAGGAACCTTGTTGGCCAGTTTCATTTTTAAAACTTTCGAAAATACTGTTTTCTGCAGTAAGAATAATATTTTTTATAAAAATAAGCTTAAAGTTAAGATAATTTTTTGAATAAAAATTACTTATTTGTTTTATAAATATTAAACATTAACACTATCTTATGTATAAATATTTTATAAACTGTAATTTGAAAATTAAGTGAATTTTTGTAATTGCAATTTTAGGCAAAAACTGGATTTTACAGCATTCATCCGACAACGCAAAAAACAATGTCGTTTTACAGTATCTTTTAAAGAAGTATGCGTCAGATAAGGGTCTTAATCTATACACATATTTATATAATAAAATATTTTTCATATTTCTACTCGTGCAAACAAGACAAAGAAAAGATGAAAAAATTATCACTAATTTTTCCATATTTTTCTACACGAGAAGAAAGTTGTATGTTCGAATAAGCTCCAACCTGTTGCTCATGACTCCACTTTGAATTTTTCCTTATTGAAGAGTCGAAGAAATATTTGTTGTCCAAAAAGCAGCAAAACTATTTAAAAACATTTATTTCAATTGTGTGTTCATCACGAATTCTTTGATAAACATCATTTGAAATAGGTTGTTAAAAAGTTGTTTTGACATTAGTCAAAAGTTCGAAATAAATTTAAATAATAACGTTTAAACAATGATTAGTCTAAAAGGCGAGCTCAAAGAGCAGAAGACGAAGAACAAAAACAATATCTTTCGTTAATCTATTTCTAGGGCTTTAATCAATGGATCAACGTTTACACAAAAATTACATCTTATATATTTAGTAAATGATATACTGCATCATTGGTAAGTAAACTTTTAACTTGCTTTCTATGTTGAATGTTTCTATTATCTTTTTCTGTTCTAAGAAATTTTACGATTAAAAAATTTATTTAATCTGTCGGTCCGTATTTAACTTACACAGCCTAGCAATGCCATGTTCCTATTTATGATCAATTAAACAATACAAATTAGTCATGAATATAAAATATAAATTCTAATCACACTTATGACATGGTTTTACAGTGTAAGGAAGAACGCCAACGATCTTAAGAACAGCCTGGAGAATGTTGTTATTCCAATGTTTTGCAGCGCCGATTTAAGTATGTTCAGAAAATTGCGTTCGTTTTTTAAAGCTTAAATTAATATAAATCTCTTCATCAGTTGCTAGTAAAGATCAGAGAGCTAAGCTTACTAAGTTGCTCGCACTATGGGAATCAAAGGCGAAATTTTTCGATGCTTGCGTAATATCAAAATTACAATCTCCCGATTCATCTATGCAAGAGTATAAAACCAATTTACAGAATAAGCATCATGATATTACGGCAAATTTTACGCAATCCACCAAAGCTACGCTTGATAAGTATGAGTTATAGCAATGATTTGTTATTTTGTAAAATCCATTTTATATCAATATGTTTAAAAAGATGAACTTTTGCAATATCAAAAAATGTCATGTACTTTAAGATTTATGTCAAAAACAAAAAAGAGAAGAAAAAAGTAAATAAGTGCTTGTTAAGATATTGCAAAATTTCTCTTAAGATCGATTTTAAGTTTTTGTGTTTCTTTAATTACTTTTAGCTATCAAAAGCAACATCAAATCTTTATACAACATGCAACGCAACAAATAGCACATTTTGAACAGCAGAAACAGCATTATGAACAACAAATTTTGTCTTCCGTTTTGCCCAATACACCGGTGCTGCCAGCAACGAACAAATCACAGCAACCAATGCAACAGCCTAAAAAATTGCCTGCCTTGATGGCGCAGCATATAACGATGCCTATCGAGGATGATGATGACCCACCAGTTAATAGGTTTAATCAGCAACAACAACAACAACAACAACAACAACAACAACAACAACAACAACAACAACATAACAACTTTGCTGGCAACTCAAATTATCAAAAACCACCACATGTTAATCCATTTAAAACGGAGACACCACATTCAACGCTGAAAAATGATTTTCAAATAGCGCCACCTAACTTTTTTATTCCTGATCTTTCAAAACCACCGCCTGGATTTCTTGGAGCTTCGCAAACTGGTGCAACCAGTACGCAATTAACACCAGCTGTGCAACAACAGCACCAACAACCGCCACATCAACAACAGCCTCAGCATACACAACAACAACAGCATCATTCACAGCAGCAACAATTTTCGCAGTTGACTCTACCCACTGCCATAAACAATGAACCTTCCAGTTTAATAGATTCCTCCGGTTTTGATATTTTAGCTGCCAATGCCGCTATACAATTATTGCAGCAGCACCAACAGCAAATGGAACAGCAGCAGCAGCAACAACAATTGCAGCAACAACAGCTGCAATTGCAACAACAACCGCTTGCAATACCCCCCTTAATCGACGAAGAGCTTCCAGTACAATTAGCGCCTGCAATTGTCGATATGCCGGAGGAAGAGCAAAAACCATGCGCACCATACTACGACTTGCCTGCCGGCCTAATGGTCCCCCTTATACTGCTTGAGGACTACAAATATAAACCACTCAACCCGGAGGATATTCGTTTGCCGCCACCCGCGCCACAGAGTGAACGTTTGACTAATGCACTAGCAGCATTTTATGCAATGCCTAGTCATGATCGTCCTCGGGATACGTAAGTTGATAGGCACACAATAAATTGTGTTGCTTAGTTTCACTTTAATTTAATATGTTGCCTTTGCTCTTGTTTTTATTTATACAAATTTCTAGTGAGGGCTGGGAAAAACTAGCGCTTTATGAATATTACAAAGTAAAAAACGCGGCCAAAAAACAAAAAGAAGATGAAATCATCAGCGGTATACGTGAAAAATCACGTTCACCCACTCCAATTTTGGTAGAGAAACCCAAGCCCAAAAAAACTAACAAGCGTTGTTACAGGTAACCATCTTAGGAATTTATGTTTATGTGTTTACTCCACACATAACCATGTAAATTGATGCATTAAAACTTCTGTTTTATAGATCAAAAAGTCGAAGTCGATCAAAATCTCGATCGCCCTATCGGTCAAGATCGCGTACACCACCACCACCAGTGCGCCCCAAAGAAAAGGGACGCAACAACCGCTATAGTCAGCGCAATCGTTCACCGCGTAGATCACCAACACAACGCGAACGTGATCGCAATGATCGTGATAGAGATCGTGATCGTGATAGAGATTTAAGCAACAATCGGAATGATAACCGTTCCGAACGTAATAACATAAGACGAGAACGAGAGCGTTCATTAACGCCACCAAGTTTTTTGTAAGCAAAGCCATTCATAAATCCCACTTTCCCTCATTTCCTATTTGCTTACACAACTTATAAATATTTTTGAATTTATAGTGCTGGCAATTTTACAAAACCAAATGAATTCATCGAGGAAACAAACAAAGGTCATCAAATGCTCATGAAAATGGGTTGGGCTGGTTCTGGCACAGGGCTTGGAACCAAAGGACAGGGCATTGATCAACCAATTTCCGGTGGTGAAGTTCGAGATCGTAGGGATATGTTCAAGGTAGCCAAAGAAGCAAATTAAATAATTTCTCTACGTATAAATTGATAAATACGTTTGTATATTTTGAACAGGGTGTTGGCGTCAATTTAAATGATCCATTTGAAAATTTTCGCAAAAATAAAGGAGCTGCATTTGTGCATCGCATGCGATCGCGAGATGATAAGAGTTGAACTTCTGTAAAAAAAATAAAATACAGAAAGAAAACAACAATTTGTGAGAATTTGTAAAATATACGACGATAAAGAATTTGACAAACAATAAAGAAATTTGCGGACAGAAAATTGTAATTTTTTTGTAAATTCAAATTTTAATTTTGTTAGCAATTATAAGTCTACCAACTGTGTAGGTGTTTTTTATCGAATAGGAGTGCGTACATGAGGTGAAATGAGAACGGAGAAGTATTCAGCAGTATGTGCCACTTTCCCCACACAAAACCATTTTAAACAAGATATATTCATATCATTGCACTCAAATTTATTTGTAGATTTTAATGCTTTAAAAAATCATTCCTTATCCAACAATAAAGTTCACTGAAATTTCAAATACTTTTTCAATTTATTCACTCGCCTTTTTCATTAAGGAAAAACATAACCGGCAATTTGTTTGCAATCAAGCAATCAGAAACAAGATCTTGGAATGAATTAACAATTTACAGCTTTTTATTACAAATTAAACTATCGAAGAAGTTGCCTTTTTCATCGCAATTTCACTGGAGCACTTTCTCTTAATTTTGAATTTAGCCAAAGCTCAAATTAATTAATGTCGTTGGTTGTTCCGATTTTAATTAATAAAAGTAATTGAACATTTTTCAGTTTTAGATCTTAACGTTACAACGAAAATATTTAAAAAACTACGCCTGCACGCTGATAGCATTGTAGGCAGCTTTCATGTTTACTTTCTCGAGTATTTGAACTAGTCCTCTACCAGGACCACATTCGAAAACACGAGGAAATTCAGTACCCTGTTTGCGTTCGAACATAACGTGCATACTTTGCTCCCACTTCACAGAACGAACAATCTGAAATTTTCAAAGATCCAAGTCAATGCATCCTGAATGCGATATATGTTTAAGCATGCTTACCTGTTTTGGCAGTTGTCGCAATATGTGTGAAGCATTCTTATATGCTTTGCCATCCACATTCGAATAGACGCGAATAATTGGGTCCTGGATAAACACATTTTTAAGAGCCTTCGCAAATGGTTCTATGGCCGGCTGCATAAGTGGTGTATGAAAAGCACCACTGACGGGTAGTCTTTTTAAACGACGTATTTTAAGTGCTTTCGCATTCGCCTCCAAAAACTCCAATGCTTCTACATTGCCCGCAAGCACCTTGCAGTGTGGATACATATAGTTGGCAACGCCACAATATGGTGACTCAATTCCACGATCCAAACACCATTGTTTAGCCTTCTCACAGGCCAGTGCAATCTGAGTATCGGGTTCATAAAGCATAACAGCCATGGCACCAGCTACTTGATCACATGCCAGCTGCATTGCGCTAGCTCGCACCTGCACCAGTCTTAATGCTTTATCAAATTGCAACGCGCCAGCAAACACCAACGCTGTTATTTCACCCAAGCTGAAACCTGCCGCCGCAACACAATTATCAATGGCTTTGGGTCGTTCCTCGCGCAGTCGTTCCAATGCCGCTAAAGATGATACCATCACAGCTGGTTGCGCATATTCGGTGCGATTTAATTTCTCACTTGGTCCCTCTAAACAAATCTTTAGTAAATCATAGTTTAAGACTTCGTTTGCAAGCTTGAATATAGCACGTGCTTCTGGAAATTTTAGCAAACATTTAGCCATGCCAACATATTGTGTGCCCTGTCCAGGAAACATAATGACAGAGGTGTCTTTTGGATTTATAGCAGGGCGTCTTGGTGCTTCAGTCTCTAGAATAAGCGGTAACTTAGGTTGATTAGTTGTCTCTGCTGTAGATGTTTCAGGTATTATTTCGCCAATAGTCTGCGTTTCTGTTCCTGATAATTTACTACAGAGACATCGTAGTGCGTTTGTAGAATGAACATATAACTTGCTTGAAAACTCGCAATAAGCTATGGTTTTATTTATTTTTAACATTTTCGTGTTATTTAAAATTTTATTCACTGTATCAGGAGCTACTTAATAGAAAACATATGGTAAAGATCAGCTGTTCTGGCATCGTGATCAAGGTTGCACAAGTACGTACTTTTGTACCATTTTGGATACTTTTTTATTATTTAAATACGAAGTACTAATCTTTTCGTACTAGTACAATTTTATTTCCATCCTTCCCTTATGAATTTTGTTCTTGGTGTTGCCAAACATCTTTAGATTTACTTTCTTTATAGTTATATGGCAGCACTCCAATAGCTATTCCAAGATTGTTTACGTATGGGATACAGAAAATACACAAGGAATACCATTTCAATGAGGAAAGTACGAGGAATACCAAATATAAAGGAATACGAAATATGGAACGTACTTGGTACCATCCAGTTTATATGAAATTTTCATACAAATCTAATGGTACCAAGTACGTACTATTTCGTACTTCCTTTATATTTGGTATTCCTCATACTTTACTCTTTGAATCGTATTCGTTATAAGTTTGTTTACAAATAATATTAAAACAGAGTGAAAGAATGAAATGATGCTGCCATGCAATTTTAATTAAATAATAAGAATTTCTCATACGATGCAACATTTTTTTGCAATTAGTAAACGTTGTTATTTGAAAGCTTTAATTGTGGAAAGTTAATATAATGCAAAAGCAAATAAATCTAAATAAAGTAAATGTTGAAAACATTAAAATATATAATATTTGTTTTTGCCACAGTCAAATTAAATAAAAATTAAGGAAAATTTTATATCAAGCTGGCAGTCAAATTCGAAAGTGTGTAAGTGAAAAAGTCTAAGTGTATTGCAACTTGAAAGGCAAAACTTGACCGCGTTACCCCTGTGTAACTCAGTTTATGGGGGAATTGAGACGGATCACTTTGCTTTTCTTTTTGTCACTGGATGTGACCGTTGAAAATTATATCTTGCCAAACATATTTTTTACTGACAGGTAAATGCAATCATGGACTTTAACTACTTAATTGAATACATATTAGAATATTTAAAATATAAATAAATAAAATATATTAATACCTATATTATACATAAATATATTAATATATTAATGACAACACAAAGTTTTTATTTCAATTAATATGCATGGTAAAAATGTCATTCCATATAGTTACATAATAATATACGATTATATAATATAGAAATAAATTCATTTATTTTATTTTTTCTAAAGTCATACCTTGTTAGAAAACCGTTACTTTTTTATAAATGTGGCACCACATTTTATTTTTTAATGCAGTTTTTTATTTTTGGTGGCAACATTTATTATTTTAATAGTACTTTTTTATTTTTCTCCGATGCAACCTTGATCGTGATAACCGAGAAGTACGTTCCCCGCAATTGTCTTTATCATAAATTTGTAGAGTTGCCATTCCACCTTATCGCGAGTTTATATTCCGCACGAGTTTATTTCCAATTTTCCCTTATTGTGAAGTACAGTCGATATACCATATTTGTCATGTTCGAATAAATTGCTCCAATCAATTATTTCGGGCGAAAAACGTCGTAAGGGAACGCTTTATTTCTAACAGCGAATCTGAGCGGAAACAAGTAATTTAAGTTTAGAACAGAATAAATAAAAAAAAAATTAAATTTTATTGCTTTAAAGGGCTTACACACCGGCGAATCTGTTCGTCACACGGCGGCCATGTTCACACAAGTTCGCTAGTTAAGAAGCGATGTTCGACAGTTTGTCACACGGTTGGCCGTGTTTACAAAAATTTTTGATTTTCTCTGTCGAACAAGGGATGCTGCCGAAAATGATGACAAACAACAACAAAAATCAATGGCTTGTGTGACGAACAGGTTTGTTCAATTTGAACGCTAGCTTTTTCACACACGTTCGCGCCGCCATATTGTTCGACGAACAGATTCGCCGATGTGTAAGCCCTTTTACGAGTTGCTTTGCTTTCGATAAGACCCAGATCGAAATGTTAATAAGCCGCATGGAGGAAAACCAGAAAAATGCGATGGGATTTGTATAGCAAATTCATGGCGCGGTAGCAGCGTTTTAGAAAAAACTGGCATTGGATTTAATTAGTGCAGTTTGCAATATAGTTAGGTGCTTGTTACTTTCCGTATCCGTTTTTGCTCAGAGGTTATAGAAATTCAAAGTCAAATCTTGAAATTACGATGCCTCTGAATTTATATGATATCTGAATAACATACTGAATTTAACATACATCTGTTAAATATATCTCTGAATTGTCATTATTTAAAGAACAAATTTTTTACTTTTGTTTTTTTCTCTTAGCTTACATCGATCCTCCAATCACTTACCTTACATCGAAAACAAATTTTTAGTACTATAATAAGTCCCCATTTACAAATGATGGACTAATTTTTTTTTACATTTAAAATAGACAAAAAGATTTTAAATGTTGCATTTTATTGTGAATTTTTGTAAATTTATGTGAATTTGTGTTAACTTGAAAAATGTTCCTTTGTTTTGTTGCAAAGATTAAGAAGCTAATCAAAGAAAATATCAAGAAATCAATAAGTAGCACAAAATCGGTAAGAAAAATGGGCCTTTGTAAATAATTTCGAGTTTGCAAATAAAGTTTGCCTCATATTTAGTTGCAGATATTTTGCTTGCATATTTGTTAAAATTACCCAACTGTTAACTTGAGACTATTAATTTATTACTAGCAAAGACTACAAAGTAACTGACATTAAAAATCACTACAACAAAATAGTAATAAATAATTTCATAGTTATTTTATTTTTATCATCTAAAATGAAAATATATCAAAATTAAATGCGTCTATGTCTGCAGTAATAAGAACAAATATTTCCTGCTAAATGCATAAGTATATAAAATGCATATACGCATTAAGTCAGCACATAACTAAACATATAAGATTATTTTCAAACCCAACATTTTGATTGCTTTTTTAAACCTTTATGCAAAAATCACTAATCATGATAACTTCGTCATATATTTTTTATAACATTTTGATAGTAATCTTATGGGACAGTTTCAACATCTCCTGATAAAGTAGTCTAAAGCTATATTGCAGATAGACATATCTGGGAGTCAGTGATGGTGTTAACTAAAATTTTATCTAATCTTCTGATCCAATTAATACTCAAGCACTTGACCTTGTTGATACGTGTATTTTGTTTTCAAATAAGAATATATAAAATATACAGCGTATTAATAAATTTACAACAAACATACAACATATTAAATAGCTAATTCAAATTACATCTAAATAATCAATCAAATCAAATAGAATATTATTTCTTAAATATGTATGACAAAAAATCGTTTGGCATATTAAAATGTTTAACAAATACTAAAGGAAATATTAAGTTCGAAAAGAAGCTTTTTCGTTACAAATATAATAATTTAAAACTCATCAAAATATTTTGACGGCATTCCGTCAGATGAAAATCCTTAAGGTGTCAATACAGTTTCGGATAGGGAAAAAGTAAATAACTTACTAAAGTTAATAACTTGGGTCCTTTATTAGATATTAACATACATTTTTTTTTAATTTGTACACCCTTGAAGTCTGAAAAAAAAAATAAAATTCATAATAAAATTCATAAAATTCAAATTCATAAATAAAATAATATTAATTCATAAAAATTTGTATGACTTCTAGATGGCGCCAAAGTGAAGTGCTCAAAAACGCGGTGTCCATGTGGCGGACAGTTAATCTCTGGAATGGAACGTCTGAAACAAAAAACAAAAATATTCTTAAATAGGGATGCCTTCCGCCCGGCAATCTACTGTAATATTTGAAAAATTGAAAAAAAAAAAAAGTGGGAAATAGTTTAAAAAAAACAAATAATCGACCACAGTTTTGAACCTTTTTTTTAATTTTTTAAAGATTTTTTGGTAGATTACAATAGAGAATATGTTAATAAAGAAAATTAAACAATGTTTTTCTAAATCGGCCAAGCCAATCCTGAGCTTAACTGTCCAGTTGAAAAAATGTTGTTTCGAGAAAAACGCGTTTAAAGATAAGAAACTGACTCAAGACGTGCGCACGCTTTACATCGTTTTATACTATTGTTCTTGCTATTCTATATAAACTATTTTAATAGGTGTTTTTAAAGGTATAATAATAAGTTGAAAAAAAGAAAAAATCGAACAGTTTTTCACAACTGCAATGATACCTAAAACAAAATATACCGTCAGACGAAAATCCTTAAAAACAAAAAATATGTTTGAGGCCGCCACGCGCGGCAGAAGTGAAACTTTAACCCAAAATAGCAGAGATGTTCAAGTGATTAATTGATTTACTCTTTAATATAGTCGCATTTCATGTAATGGCAAGAGTAGATTAAATCTGTTTTCATACAATTTTGAAAAGTTTAATGTTATTAAGGCCGTGTGCTATTCGGAAACTTTTCACTCGGATGATGAAATTTTGACAGTCTGAAAGAGAATATTTGGCACTTGTGAGGTGAATATGATTGTCAAAAATTCATGTAGCCCCAGGGGCTAGTATAATTTTTGACAATCGGAAAGAGAATTTTTGACACAAGCAAAAATGAAAAAAAAAACACTTGTGAGTTTGTGAGTCGTAAAGCAGTTAAAAATTTTGTGTTTCCGACAGCATAGCAACCAGAATCCCTAATTTTCAATATATATCAACAATTTCGCAAATTAAATTAAATTCTTGTGCTAATGCACTACCAAAATCTAAAACGTCAACATTTCTAGTTGTCAAAATTTCATCGTCCTTTTGGCACAGCAAAAATTACAATTTTATTTCAACAGACAGAAATGTTATTCAACTCAGTAAATTCTCTCCTACCACGAGTGAAAAGTTTCCGAATAGCACACGGCCTAAGACTGAAATTTTTTACAGTCTGAATGAGGATATTTGGCATTAGTGAGGTGAATATGATTGTCAAAAATTTATGTAGCGCCAAGGGCAAGAGAATTTTTGACACAAGCAAAAATAGAAAAAAAAAACACTTGTCAGCTCGAGAGTAGTAACGGGGCGTCTCAACTAGCGATAATTCATTGCATGCCATCTGTTGAACATCAAATATTGCCAATGGATGCAATATTGCAAGCCATAGATTGCCAACGCGAACTTGGCAATGAGCTGTAATTTTTCTTGTTGGCCATTTCATTGCTGATTTAAAGCATCAAGCGTGCTCTAGCAGCGTACTAATTTGTTCGGCGCCATTTTAAAAATGAAAACCCACCCACATCAAAAACCCACCCTTGAAATATTGCCATTGCTTGCAATGGATTTTGACAGATGGCATGCAATAAATTATTGCTAGTCGAGACACCCGGTAAAGAAGTACAAAATTTTGAGCTTCCCACAGCAAAGCAACCATAAGTGCAAAATATTTGCGTAAAATACTGCTCATTTTCAGTATATATTTACAATTTTGCAATCTAAAAAAGTAAAAATTTCTAGCTGTCAAAATTTCATCGTCCTTTTAACACAGCAAATATGACAATTATATTTCAATAGACAGAAATTGTATTAAAATCTATCCAATGACAAATAAGAACAACTTTAGAATTACACAATCACACAAAACCCATTATAAATTCCATGATCATCATACCACCATACTATACCATCATACAATGCTATCATCCTATACCGTCATACTGTAGCGGAAAACTATGGGATATATAGAATTTTATATCAAACACATTAATATATAAGGAAAATAAATGCTTTGCAGAAATATGCTCTGAGTAGAAATATTTCTTGGTTTATTTTGGTTATTCTTGGTTATTCTTGGTTTTATTTTAAACAGGCAGCAATTTGCTCTTCTGCGGCTATACAAAAAGTGTGCATGATCAGCAAATTCTGTACAAGGCATATATAACAAGGTAGTTTCGTGTCGGATTGGTGGGTATAGCAGCTGTCAAACACAAGAGAATATAAAAAAAAAAACAGCGAATAGGAAACTGTTGGACCCCTTTTACATTGGTCAAAACTTGAAATCAATTCTTTGCTATTCCCTTTTAAACTTACCCTCTCTCACGTTGATGTCCGCGTC
The DNA here is from genome assembly GCA_943735915.1 of Pherbina coryleti. Taxonomy (NCBI): domain Eukaryota; kingdom Metazoa; phylum Arthropoda; class Insecta; order Diptera; family Sciomyzidae; genus Pherbina; species Pherbina coryleti. The sequence continues at coordinate 126,022,989 of OX030952.1, read as the reverse complement.
TTTCATCAACAAACTCACAGACTTAATTTCAAGTCTTGACCAATGTAAAAGGGGTCTTTGCTTTTATTCGTAATCAACCGATTTTGACAAGTGCTGTTCCCACCACAAGAGAGAATTTCAACAACTAACACATGGTGTTATTAACAAGTTGAACGTGACGTTTACTAATTTCCCTACGGTTGTCAAAAAATTTTGAAAAAGTAAGAAGAAAGGAGACAAACTGCGGAAAAGTGTCAAATCGCTTGCACTCAATAAAAAAGTGCAATAGATTACTTTGCAACTTTTGCTTAGAATTTACCATCAGCTGTTTCTGACAAGGGTAGGTAAAATTTTTTTGAGAGATGTTAAAAATTCGCGATCTTAATTACACCATGAACTAACACTACCTTGTTGAATATAGCTTGAATCTGTAAGCACTGTATTGAGACCCAACCGAATGTTGTACGCACCCGTTTCGATTTCTGTTTTAATTTGAAATTACTGCACAAAAGTTTGAAACATACTTTAAAATATATGAATATGAAATATATGAAATAATATGAATATCAAAGACATGCTCCATATGTGGCAATTTTTTTCATTTCCGTTTCATTATGAATATATCGGTTTTTAAAGAAGTTTCACTTCAAAAACGTTTCAGTAATCGTACATACACCATTACAAATCAAACATTATCAAATGTATGATTTGATAAACGTCTTTACCATGTTGAAAAAAAACTAACAAGCTCGCTGATTGCAAAATCAAAATTAGATTTGTCCTTATCAAAAATTCGTTACACCTATTTATCTTAAAAAATCTTAAATATTAGCTTAGGTAATTAATCAGACCTTTTAAATACGCCTTTAGTTTCACATATGTAACAACAAAACTCAATTGGCATTGAAAAAAAATAAACTGTCCCTTTCCCCGATTATCTTGAAGATGATAACGAAAGACTTTAATAGACCAAGGTAATTTGTTACCTAATCGAATTTATTACTAAGCACTCTAATTCACAATTTTATAACAAATATATGTATATAACAAATTTAACTTTATCTGAATGATCTTAGCCAGTTAAAAAGAAAAACAATTTGATATGTTATCAAGCTCACCTACGCCTTTCTGTTCAATGCACTTGATAAGGTATTTTATCGGAACTTTTGAATCGGTTTAATCAATAGTCGTCGATAGCTTTTCATCAATTTATGATGTAAACAAAGCATAAGTACAAACATTTCATATCATTGTTTTGAATTAAATATATACATACAGTATGGAAAATCCGTATTCGTACAGGCTTTTTTTAAAGTAAAAAGCTAAAAAAATATTATATAATAAAGGGTCCGCCATCTAACTTTTTTTTTTTCAACAAGTGCTTATTTCGTGAATGGTAACACTTAGCACATGTCTGATTTGACAGATAATTAGTTTTATCCTTCCGCTGAACGAATATGGTTGTGTATACGCTTGAACAACGCTGGGAAATATTGCGACATTACTTTGAAAATCATGGTAATGTTGCAGAATGTGTGCGAAAATTGCGTACGGATTTTGGAAGAACAGAAGCACCGTCAGCTCCGTATGTTCGTTATCTTGTGAAAAAAGTGAAAGAAACTGGCATCCTCATCGATAAACCAAAGCGTGAAAAGCCAAAAACAGTGCGTACACCCGAGAATATTGCTGCTGTGGCAGAAAGTGTGCGTGAAGCGGCATCAACATCAATTCACCGTCGTTCTCAACAATTTAACATTTCGGAGACATCATTGAGACGAATTTTGCATAAAGACCTTGGTATGACGCCATATAAAGTCCAATTGGTTCAGGAGTTGAAGCCAACTGACCATCCAATGCGTTTTCACTTCACTGAGTGGGCCTGCGATCGACTTACAGAAGATGCCGATTTTGCCAAAAAAATCATCTTTTCAGATGAAGCTAATTTTGATCTTGGCGGGTATGTAAACAAGCAAAATTGTCGCATTTGGGGCACAGAAAGCCCACACGCATACATTGAAAAGCCGATGCACCCAAAACGAGTCACTGTTTGGTGCGGATTTTGGTCCAGAGGGCCATTTTTCTTCGAAAATGAGCAAGGAGTGGCCGTTACAGTCAATGGCCATCGTTATCGGGCCATGTTGAACGAATTTTTGTTCACAAAAATTGAAGAGGAGGATATTGGCAACATTTGGTTTCAACAGGACGGCGCTACGTGCCACACAGCCGAAGCTACACTTGATGTTTTGCGCCCAGTTTTTGAAGATCGCATTATCAGCCGCAGAGCTGATGTCGTTTGGCCACCTCGGAGCTGCGATTTGACACCGTTGGACTATTATTTGTGGGGTGCCCTCAAAGATAAGTGTTACGCCGACAAGCCAGAGACAATTGACGCTTTAAAGGACAATATTCGTGAAGCCATTGGTGAAATACAGCTGCACACAATCGATAATGTGCTTAAAAATTGGACCGATCGTGTGGCTACTGCATGGCCAGCCGAGGCAGCCATTTGAATGAAATTATTTTCCATTATTAACCGGAAGGATTGTACATTCAAATAAAAAAAGAAATTTGAGAAAATATTCAGTAGTTTTTTTTTATAGCATTTTCCCCTTTATTATTGCTTTCATCAGAGAAAAATATTAAGAAAAGAATTCATTTATTTATTTATGTTAAAAGAAAAGGTTAAAAAACTTAAATTTATTTATTTCCTTTTCAGTTAGTAAAATGAAAAAAAAATCAAAATCCGTATTTTTACATTTATTTATTAATAATATTTTTATGAATATTCTTTTATAATATTTCGTAGGGTATCCTCTCTGCTTCAGAAGTGCAAGCAGTCTAACTGGCATGGCTTCCACTAATTTTGTTGTTAAACTTGGTGAAATTTTGTTCCATTCAGCACTTAAATAACTTTTAAGGTCGTTAATATTCGTGTCATAATGGCGATGGTTTTACTTCAATATAGGTCATAGGTTTTCAATTGGACTAGTATGTGGACTTTGGGTTGAACTTTTAAAATAATTCCGGCAGTTATAAAGGCTTCATCCAACCTCTAGTAATGAAGGCCGCATGGTAAGCATCGTTGTCCTGTTGAAATATGAAATCATCATTATAGCCCAGTTTTATGGCACTTGGCAATAATTCCTTTTTACTCCAAGACGTCACTTAAACTCCAAGACGTCTTTTAAGTTTATCAGCAAGTTTCAAACAACTTACCAGAGGTTTTTTTCGAATTTGTCGAAGCAAAAAAGACCGAGATCTTCTATTAAGTCAACACCTGTTCTGATTCAGTCGTTTTTTCTTGAATTCACCACTATTTTTGTATTCATTTGCGATATATTGAATAGTTGACCTGCTTTTTTTAAATTATTTTTACAATATCTTGCACTTGATTTGCGAACCACAGCTTTAATTTACAGCAAAAAACACGCCTAAAGACATCTACAAAAAACGAAAGTAAACTGTTTGTGTTCTTTGGTAATTACTGCGTCGCAACTTCGGAGGCATTTTTCAAAGTAACGGCAAGATTCCTTACAGTGGAGCCAAAAACATTGCAAGTAAGTACGAAATCGAATTTGGTTTAGAACTATAGATTTCTGCTATTATTATACTTATAATATTGAATTTTCGTTTTAAGTAGGGTACGTACGAATACGGATTTTGCTTACTGTATGTATATTATTAATATGTCAGCAATACACGATTATCAAATAGAATTATCTGCCTCTTCAATTAAAAGTGGATAGGTTTATTATATGTTCTTAATCAGAGATCATACGCTTAATGTCTGATAAGAATTTAGGTTTGGTCTTTTAAGTACATTGGCATTAAGTACATTTATTTGTTTACTATTAAGTTGAGAAGCGAAGGGGGTTTTGAGCTAAAAATTTAATTTTACGATCTCTTACGTAAGTTTAAACACGTAAAATACCTACTATACCTTCATCTCACTTACACATTTGGCTCATGTATTTACGCAATTGTGTTTTTTTTAGCATGTTTGGATTAAAAGTAAATTAAAAAAATGTTCATATCAAAAATTGATATTTAAACAGAAATAATCTTTACCAGAATTACGTTTTACAAACTGCATGAAGTTAATATCAAACTTTCAGTTGATCCAAGAAGACGGAAGTTTAAATTTAAAAAATTATTTTCTTGAAATGATTTCATAACGTCATTGTAAAAATATACAACGCATTTTTGACAATTTTATTTAAGTCTGAGCATTCCAAAAAAGAGTTTGTGAAACTTGAAAAATTATATAGTGTGTACACACAAATAGATAGATATATAGACTGATTCAAACTTGTTCTTTGTGACTTGAATATTGTGGAACTGCAATATTTTCGGAATAGATTTTCATAACCGTTACAATGAGCTTTTCAAAATTCAAACAATTGCTGTTGACTTCGCAGAATGGGGGTTTATGCTTTATTTGGTGGAAGGTGACAAACATAAACATGCAAAGCGATAAAATAATTCATAAAAAAACCGAGCATTTGCGCAGCAGTTCACCGTTCGCAGTTGAATCCGAAGCATGCAAAAAACCAATTATCCCGTTGACTGCAACATGTAGTGATCACCACGAAGGCCGTCAAATGTTGCATAAAATTATTCCAATTAGTATTGATACCTTGTATAAATTAATGTTTTCTAATTCAAATTTTATGACTGAGTTTCATAAAATGCGTAAATCTACAAATATCAGTTTCGGTGATTGGTTTTCGAATGAAGATGGCAAACAGATACGTACCGTGAACACAACTGTAAAAACTGATCTTACATTTGGGCCAAGTACTTCAAAAGTTACTGAGAAACAAATCATGCGAGATTGCAGCAAACCTGGCGAGCTCTACTCAATTGATGTAGAAATTTGTAATGCTGGCATTCCGTATGCAGAATGCTTTAAGGTTTGGTTACACTATTGCTTGGTTAGAACTGCTGATGACCAAACTTTACTTTCGGTGCACGCGCGTATTAATTTTATGAAAAAAGTTTTGAATATAATAAAAAACTTAGTCGAAAGCAATACATGGTGTAGATTAGATAACTTTTTTCAGGCTCTATTGCACTCACTGCACGTGGAATTGAATATTTCACCAACCGAAGATCAAAGCTTGAGAAAGTGCGAAGAACTACGTTTGGGAAAAATTACCCCATCAATAGAAGAAAATAAAAGCAACATCATAGAAAAGTTGCCGAATCTAAAAACCCCCCACATGGTCAAGGGAATTTCTTTGTTAATGATGTGTTTTACATGTGTTTTTTGTTGTGTCTACATGAAGTGATGGAGTGACTTACAATGCAACGAAATTTAAAACAAGAAATAAGACTTAAGATGAAGGTGAATATTTACCGAATACTGACGGATTAGTTGATGTTTACTCCATTTGTGGTTAAAAAAATAAGACATGGATAAATTTAAAGCAAATATCTTAATCTAAGCGTTACTAAAACTCAAGCCTGACACTGATTTTTATAAAAAAATTTTATAGTGATATTTTTTATGTATCTGATAATTTTACTAAATTGTTTAATTTGATTAGTAATGAATATTTTTTTTTATATTTAGAGCACTTTTTTGTAATATTTTTTATTACTGATATAAATTCATTCCTTTATAATAAATAATTTAATTTATGTAGTAACCATCAAAAAATTAAATTTTATTGATTCAATAAAAATGAAATTGCTTATGTAATCACTGTGTTTGCGAATCATGATCTGTGTAACAGTTTTCGACGTTAACAATTGACAGGGAGGTTAATTTGTTTACAAATGTTGAAACTAGTTTTTCTCCAAAAATTCAAAATGTTCTTATATATAAAAATAAGTTCCATTGTGCTTGAAATCGATGTTCTCTGTAATGGCCTGAACACCAACAACCAAAGACAAACGTCAAAATAAAGAATGCATGTTTTCATATGTAGACGAATTTTATGATATCAACACGACAAAGAGACGACAAATTGTTGTGTCGCAGATTTAGATCCATTTCTTATTTGACATACGACAAAACGAAAGCATCACGGATTGTTTATGGTGATTCATTTTAATTGCACTAAACTGTTCCTTCTGTGCGGTTTTTATAGTCGTAAATTTTTTTAGTTTGTGATTTTTTGCTTGGAATAATTTAAACTTCGGTAAGTAAAGAAACTTCGGTAATTATGTTTTGATACTGAAAATTGGTATATAGATGTTATGGGCTCAAAAGGTGGTCACTATATATTTGAGCGAGCATTAGTTAGGGGGAGGGGCTCCGCCCACACAGGCCAAATTTATGATATCGAGTTGCTTCGGAATGTTCTATAACTGGCAATGGAAGTAAAACTGGCTAGAATGGCTATGGAAGTAAAAGTCAGAGAACATTGAAACTCAGAATGTAGATACCATTTGGTGATACACCTAACAATAACAATACACTCATACTTTTTCACCAACACAAGCAAGCTTTGGCAATTGCAAATCAATTGCCAGGCAGTTGTCAGCATGACAATAGGCTGGCAATAACATTGGCAATAATTTGACGTTTGTTTTAAAATTGACGTAAATAATCGTGGTTGGTGAACAAAAAAAAAAAAGGGAAAATGTTGAGTTTTCATTCATCTTCAATTATGTCAAAAATTTTAGGCTAGTGATGGTTACAGCGACAATAAATATAATGAAATACCATTCATTGTCATGCTATTGCCATGCTTTTGTCAGGCCACGTACGTCACAATCGACAATTGCTTGGCTGCCGACAATGATTTGACAGAATATACTGTCAGCGTCAAAAGAAATTGTACACGTTAATATGTTATGTTTTTGTCTTTATTTTACTAGTTTGCTTTATCATTTTATTCAACATATTATGTTTTTTGAAAAATATATTGCATATTCTTTCATTTTATAAAAAAAAAAATAAAAAAAAATTTAACAATAAAAAAAATTATAGAACAACAACTTAAAATACTTCAAATTCACAGCGTCAAAAGAAATTGTACAGTAAGTATAAAAAAATTATTTCAAAGAATTTTAAAGAGGTTAGTATTTTGTTTGCTTTCCATTTGCGTTGATTACAGCTTGCAATCTTCTGGGCATCGATTCCACTAGGTTTCGGGTTACATCGGAAGAGATTTTTTGCCATTCCTCCATTATCACTGATTTTAGAGAGTCTTTGCTGGTAATCGTTCTTTTTCTAATTTGACGGTCCAGATGCTCCCACAAATGCTCGATAGGGTTAAGGTCGGGTGACTGGGCGGGATGATCCAGCTGTTTTGGGGTATGATATAGCAGCCATTCCTTTACTATTTTAGCAGTGTGCTTAGGATCATTGTCTTGTTGAAAGACCCAAGTTTGATCCAAGCCCAATTTGTCGACACTAGGTTGCAAATTATCTTTCAAAATGGTGAGGTAATCTGTTTTATTCATAGTGCTCTCTATGAAAACCAAGTTACCTACACCACTGGCTGCCATACACCCCCATACCATGACCGAACCACCACCATGCTTGACGGTAGATACAGTGAGGCCTCGATTTTCCGTGATTCGATTAACCGGCAACATCAATCATCCGTGAAAGAAAAAGACAATTTTTTTTTTTGCTTCGATTTAAATTTTGTTTTTGCATCGTTTAACCGTGATTACCTCTAGTATCCGGGATTATAAGCACAATTGTTTTTTCGGTTTCTTTTGAATAATCAAACACGATGTGAACATAGCGAAAATGGGGAATTCCCTTGTTTGCATACGATGAGTGAGAAGCAACATTGCATGATTTTTTTTAAAAAATTACTTAACAATAAATTCTTATGCTTGCTTTTTTCTGACAAAATACTTTTTTTTCTTATATTATTTAAACATGTACATTAAATGCTTGAATTTGTTACTGTAAAACTATGTAGAACCTTTATTCCTATATTCCTTTATTAATTAAAAAAATATATATAAAAAAAACTACTAAATTTGTTACTCAATTAACCGGGAAAATCGATTATCCAGAATGCTTCCGGTCCCGACCATTACGGATAATCGAGGCCTCACTGTATTACATTTTGTTGGGCAAATGCTGAATTTTTGCATCTCCAAATTTTAGTTGGTGTTTTCTTACCAAAAATTTCAAATTTGCTCTCGTCAGTAAAGACCACATTATTCCAGAATGAATTTGGTTCATTTTGATACTTTTTAGCAAAATTCAGACGTCGCTGTTGATTGATTTTTGATATGAAAGGTTTGCTTCTTGGAACTCGTCCACGTAGTCCATTTGCATGTAGTGCTCTACGTATAGTACTGGAGCTAACGTTAACACCTGAGCGTTCTGAAATGTTCTCGGATATTTTAACAGCACTTTCAGTTGGCTTTTGCTTCACTCGTCGCACAATGGATCGTATTTGAGTCGCATTTAGTTTACGGGGTCTTCCAGATTTGGGACGATTTTGTAAATTTCCGAACTTTTTGTAATTATCAATTATATGTTTTACAGTATTATGGCTTCTATCAATCATCAAACCAATTTAACGCAATGTTTTTCCTTTTTTATAATATTTTAGCACAAGTTCGCGAACATCCGGGGAGGTTTGTTTACCCATTTTGAATATAAATTTCGTTACTCAAAAATCTTCAGATTTGAACTGATCCTCACGACATCAAGTCAATTAATAATTATTATAATTAGTTAATATTGCCTACAACATGATAAAAAGTCGAATCACTAAAAATAACGGTAATTTTTTACCGTTAAAATTCTTTAAAATATTTGGTGCACGTGTTGTACAATTTCTTTTGACGCTATTAATATGAAGATGTTTTTGTTTTTGTTCTATGAATTTTTGTGATTGTAATATTGTAGTTGTTTTTATTATGTACATTAAGAGAGGAGAAACTATATTATTAAAAAAACGAAAAATGTAAAACAAAAGGGAATTGCAAAAGAGTATAATTTAACTGCAAACATAGAGGAACAACGTGTACAACTTCTTTTGACGCTGACAGTACGTATTCTCAATTGTCATGGCAATACTATCTCGTGTGGCCGCAGCGTGATGGTGTAGATACCATTTTCTTATAGCTTATTCTATCGCTATCACATCCGTATGAAAACTAGGCTTTTGCGAAACAGTTCTGGAGTCGGAACGAACATGGAGCGTTTCTTTTGTGCAGCGAAACTTGTTCGCGGAAACAGGTCTACAGAATTATATCGTTCTTTTGAGCTGTAGAAGGGGAAAATGTGCTTGTGTACTAAATTCATAAAATAATATTCTCTTCATAAATACGATACTCATGTGCATTTTATTATGCACATAAACTTTATTCTAAATTCTTTATCTGTAATTTCATATATATATTGAATTGAATTATTTAAACTCGTGCTTCATATGTATCAGTTGCTTTGGAAGCAAACATGTCCCGGAACTATCTATTTACACAGTTCCGCCCATTCCATTCGATTGAATGAAACTCATGCATCTCAAATGGACCAGATTTTAACATGTCCGCGGAACTATCTAGTTCTGTAGGTCCATTTGATTGAATAAAATTCATGCATCTCATACGTAGCAGATTGTAACATGTCCGTGGAACCATTGTGGAATAAATATGAGGTGTTCTCATCCCAAATATCAGAAAAAAAGGCTGCCTTATTTTGAAATTTTCATACAAAAACGTTTATATGAAAACCTTCAGATTGTCAAAATAAGGCAGCATGTCAAAAAATTCATTGAAAAATGTCATAGGATAAGAGTAACTTATGATTATTCCACCATGCGTGGAACTTTCTAGTTCCGCTTGTTCCATTTGAAAGACGAAATTTCATCTTACTATTTCATATATCAGTTCATTCGTTCGTTTACAAACATTATCTTTGCACTTGTAGTCGATCACAAAATTCGTGTAAGCCATAATATGTGTGAAAGAGATGTCTGTATTACTTAATTAAAAAAAATCATTGCATCCGGAACTATTTGGACATGCTAAAAATGAATCGATGGTACGATTGGAGCTATGTCCGACTGTGAACATATACTATGTTTCCATGGTGAGTTAACTCGGGGTTAGGGTTTTCGTCGAGTTAAGAAAATGGCATTTCTAGCTCGATAGTGTTTCCATGCACAGCATCGAGTTGAGTCGAACTTGTCAATTTCATTTAACATTTTTGTTATTGTTTTACTAACGAAATGGATATACTAAATGGCAGCATTCACTTTGACAGATAGAACCCAGTTAAATCTTACAAGTTTCGTGGAGTTTCGTGGAGTTTCGTGGATTTAACGAAACTCAACTCAACTCGCGTTTCCATAGCGAGTTAACCCCGAGTTAACTCGCCATGGAAACATAGTAATAGTAATCCATGATACAGTTACCAGGTAGTATTATTCGCTGAAAATCAGCTGTGGAAAAACTGTCAAGATGGGCATATAGTGTCAAAATATAGCGAGTAGGTGCAAACAATGTTGTTTATTGTATTATTGACAATGAAAATAGCGCGATTTTTGTAACAATTTTTCATATTTTTGAAATGAAAACTTTTTTAGCGCGTTGAGAACTTTTTGGTAAAGCGTAAAACAATAGAATCGCGATATCATGTTGCTAACACCAAGAACGAATTTGTTTCTATATGTTTTAAGCGTTATACATACATACATACATGCATACATATAAGAACTTTTGCGCTATGGCGGTCACTGCCAATACAGTGGTACTTAATTTTATATTATACAACTGTGTACAACTATATACTAACTTTTCTAACAATTTTTTGGTGTTGTTGGGTTTTGTTGTCATTGTTGATGCAGTCTTCAAATAATTTTTAAAGTTTACATGAGGAAGTGTTAATAAAATAAAGATGAATACTTCAATTAAATCATTTCATTATATTTGTATTATATATAAAAAACAATGCAAAACTTAAACAGAGATTTAATTTCATCATTTTCTTCTAAATATTTAAAATTATTGGTTTAAATATAAAAAACAAAAAATCCCTTTTTACTTCTTGCTGTGATTGCAATACTTCTATTTGACACTATATGCCCAAGCAACGAGCATTGACAGTTGCTTGGGAAATCATCTACTGTCAAAAAATATACTCAAAAAGAGAGCGCTCACAATCCGCCATTGAAAACACAAGCAATGTTGAAAACGTTGAAGTGAAAAAAAACAACAACCACAGCAGCTTCTGATGTATTTCCACAAAAAGCTGTTTTTGACAGTTTATGTTTTCCTGTTGAAGAGAAAATAAGCAGTTGTCAATGCTACCATGTATTATTATACCATGATAGTAATAGTAATAGTTCCGCGAACTATACAGGTTCGAAACGACCTATCTAACGAGGGAAAAAGGTATTTTTGTGATAAAATTGGTTGGCAGCTATTAATGCTCTCATTCACAAAAATAAAAGATGGCAGCTCTATTCATCATGGCAGCGGCTGAAAATAACTACTTGGAGATCATTTGCTAGATTTTTTGCACTTTTGTTTGTTGAATTTAGTTGTCATAGCAAAATATTGTTTATATCTCGTAACTGTTTATTTTTTTTAATTTTGTTTTAGTAAGAATTTTGCAAAGATAATTTTATTCTTCATAGTAGTTTCGAAGCAGTGGAATTCGTATGGTTTTTATATTTGAAAATGGCTCGTAACGCATATGACGTTCAAAGAGATTTCGCGCTAAGCAGCGGCCTACGATCCGAAATAATATGGGATGCGTAAGTTTTATATTTTATTTATACTACACAAGTAGTAAAAAAAAGTAATACAAAAAAGTGAAATAATGGCTGTATAATCAACAGAATAAAGCAAAAGGAAATGTAATACCTTTTTCTTATTAAGAACTGCATGCGAACCAATTTAACCTTCTCAATAAGCTGCGGCATATAAAGTGCATTTGTACATATAATAATTTTTCCACAAATACATAGATCTAAAATTTCTCAATTGATATACTAGTTCTTAACTTAAAATAAAAAGTTTATCATAAATGTGAATTAGATTTGTTTGCTTTTAAAATCAAAGTTGATGCCGGTCATTTTGTTTGTACAAAATATATTTGTTAACCTGCAGTGAGAAACTAACTGTTGTGTACTAAAGTTATATAAATTTACATATGTTTACAAACACATAAACATATACATATACATAACATATTCTTTTCTAAGAATATAAAACTAAACCTCTTTGTTGGTAACGTTGTTCTGGACTTATGAATAATGCATGATGTTCATATTTTTTTAAAATTGAATTTGTATGCCATTGTATAGGGAAATTTGAGCTCTATTAAAAATTCCTTAATTCAGATTTCTAGTTGGATCATTACATTTTTTTATTTTTAAAACCATTTCAAAGATTAGTTTATACTTCATCAAGGTTCTACTATGATATTTTGAAAAAGATATCAACTATAAACATCCGTTCTAATTTAACAATTTACATTTCAATCATAATTTTTTTCCGACTTCCATAATTGCCCAAAAATTTTAAATTGTTACATCTTTTATTTTCTCTATTTATAGACTGGCAGCAGACCAACATGAAATTTTAAAGGCAAAGATTAAAACTATTATTCCCGATACCGGAAAGAATCAAAATGCAATCGAGAAAATGCGAAAGGATCTATTCCAAAATATTTGGTTGCAAAGTAAATAATATTATCTTATAATCATATTATTGTGTTATAATAAGGTTGTGGTATATGAATAATCATATCTTCATTCAAAAGCGAAGATATTTCTGAATATAATCAGTGTTTTATAAATTTTCTTACTTTCACTTAAATCGTTTTCATGTTAGGGAAATATACAAATAAAACTCTTCTTTCCACCATTATATATGTACTTGTAACCAATGAGACAATTTCCGAGAAGGCAAAATTTTCTACAAGCTTTTCCTGTCATCCAGTATTTCGTACCAGAAAATGCATGAGTGAGTCAACGTAAAGTTTTCTAAAACTACATCTTATTTTCAAGTTATCGATTAAAATTACTTATGTGTTAATCTCTTCTATTCTTCAGATTTGAATAAAAGCGCTGGTTGCTGTATGATTTTCATTGATGAAACTGGACGTATTTACAAAGACTGGAATGCCTATCTTAATAATAATGTTCTACCAGAGGGCATAATGGTTGTTCCTCGAAATGGCGTTTACTCCTTTGATGCTCATAAAGAAGTATGTCGTAGTATATGATAAGAAATTGAAAATTATATAAAAGGTCATTAAATACGCAATCATATGATAAGAAACTTCTTGACAAATCAGGTTAAATTTATCGATTTATTTTATCTAACAAAAATACTCGACAAAATTATAAATAATGACTTGAAAATATCAATTAATACAACTTTTAGGTACAACTCGACTATTTTCCAACTGTCTCAACATTTACCTCATCGAAAATAATCAACTCAACCGATACTGTTGCCGGTGTCGGTGGTTTAATGGCAACTGTGCCAATGGCAGCCGCCATTGCTTTTCCCATCGCTGCGCCTATTATGGCAGCTGCAACTGCAATAACGCTTACAACGGCTGCTTATTGCACTCTACGCTCGGTCATGCAATTGACTGATCGCCACAAACACGGTCAGTCAACTGCTTTAACTGATCGTACGGCACGCAGCAATTGGATTGGTGTAGCTGGTGGCGTAGTTGGCCTAGGTGCATCGGGTGCAACAAAAGCTTTAACCTATGCATCAGGAGCTGGACAGAAAGTCACATTAGTAAGTTAAATAATTTGCGCGTAATTATAAAATTGTTTTGACTTTATTAATCTTTTAAAAATATTTTAAACTCACTTCTCTATAAATAGGCTACTAAACTGGCAGTTAGCGGCATTAATGTTTCATCCATACTTCTGTCTGGCACAGGAGTTGTTAATGGAGTTTATGATCTAGTTATGGTAAGAGTAAAATCTAAACCGTTAGTGCTCCAAAATATTTGTTTTAACTGGTTTATTCCAGCAACATATCAATGTTTTGTATTGAGCTTTTCGAAAATTTGTTTCGGATTAAGTTTTAATAAAATCAATTAATGCAATCCAATTAAATCTTTGGATTCTTCTTAAGTCTTAGAGCTATTTTAAAGCTTAGTCAAGAAGGCATTTCAATTTAAAATTTTTTTATATTAGTGTAAAGTTTATTCAAAAAACCTAAAAATCGATGTAATTATTATATCTAATAAAATATACAAAAACTTTAATATTTCCTTGCAGAAAGTTAGAGATGAAGAAAAGTTGACAGGCTTAGATGTTCTCCATTTGGCCTCATCTCTGCTCGTCTTCACGCACTCCATAAATAATCTAAGAATTGCTTCCAAAATTGCTGCTTTTAGCAAGGGTTCCACAATTCGGCGAGAATATCGAACACAAATCAGAAATGCTTTCAAAAAAATAACTCGTCATACATCTGGCTTGCAAGGTGATATAATACGTACCGTCAATGATATTCCCCTTCAAGATGCTCTCCTTAGTCTACACAAAATCAACTCACACCTTAGTCCAATCGCTCTCACCAACTTAGCTTGCGCATATATACCCAAAATTATTTTTCATATTGGCGAGAATTCCGCAGATATTAATATTCAAAATTTAGCCGAGGAATTTGGCTGCAAATTTGTACAGCATGTAACTGATACAGAAAGTTTGTTGGATGTTTTAAATGCCATGGCAGCTTATTTGAAGGAGAATGCATTTCGTTTTCTTATGAATTTAGCCAAGAATTTTATTGAAGAAAAAAGCGATCTAATCGACACGGCTTTAAACACATTCATCTCGACGGAAACCATTCTTTTTAAGATATTCATGCACTGCGTTTCGAATTACTCTAGATTTTCATATGAATATCTGGAAATTAAATCGGAGGAAATTCTTAATCAAGTCGAGCAGTATTTTAGAACGCTAAATCCCATGGACAATCAAAGTTCAAAGCGTAAATGTAAACAATGTAAGGGATATTTCTATGTTTGTGAATTGTAAAATCTTCTAAATTGTGATGTTATTATGTCATGTTCTAATGATGATTTTAATTTAGTTTTAGTATAAAAAAAACAAAAAACAATTTTAAATACTTCCAAACCAATGACATTTTTAACACAACGATAACATTTTTCATTAAATAATAAATCAAAAATAAACTAAAATATTTGTTTTTTTTTTTTGCATTAATGGGCAATTTTAAACAATAGAATATGTTGATTATTTTTTTGAATAGCAACCAAAGTTTTTAAATAAAGAAATAAATTAACTATTTTTTCATGTTCAGAGCTATATTAAAAAATGGAATATTCCATGTTTTTAGATTTTTTGATCCAACAAACGAACGAGGTATAGGTAGAAACTCATTTTTGATTCTGTTATGGAATATTGTTTATGAGATTTTTATTCTTTTAAAACAAATCATAAAACAATTTTAAAGTTATATTCTTTAGCCAAGAAAGTTTTACACAACGGAATGAAATACCTTTCCTACGAAACATTCAATTTTATTAAGTAGTAATAATTAATAACAAGCAATAACGTACCCATAATTACGCACCCTACAGAGCGCATAGTTGAGTTATTTGGATGGTACACTTTGGTAGGAAAGGTATTTCATTAATTGTAACTGAATGCAGCTTTCCAAACTATTTTTTATCTTCGAATGCTTGTAATAACTAATTATGAAATATAATTAAATAATAAAATTTAAATTTTATTTTCTAAAATTTACATTAAAAAAAAATGATAAGTCTGTTTTGTAAATATTTTTATTTTGCGCTTTTGGAAGCATCCGTTTTTGGCATTGTAGTGAATTTGTTTTTATTTAACCAAGTCACCAATCAAATTTTGGTTTGCAAAAAAGAAATATATGCAATTTTGCTCACTATAAAATAGTGAGTATGTATTTAAAATATGTTTTCAACAACTTTTCATGAAAAATATAGATAAATTACGTGTCTACAGTCTCAATCCTCGTTAAAATATAATTGGCTTAAGACTCAAATGCCAAAATAGCCAAATAGTTAAATTAAAAAAATATAGAGAAAAATTTAGGGATATAAATAATTCTAACGGTCGTGACCGAGAACGTTAAACAGCGTGTGAACCACTCGATGCCAATGTGAGCGCAGGTTCGAACCCTAACTGAAACAACAAACTTTGTTGAACAAAGTTTTTTTTCCAATTGAAATTAATTTTTTGATCGGTCGTCACCTCTCTGCAGACAGTGGCAAACCTCAGAGAGTAAATAATGTATAATGTATGCACATTAGCAATTTGGAGTCTAAAATTCAAATTCCAATACTGTTTTTAATCTAATATAAATAGAAATATCTCGTGTCACAGTGTTTGTGGCCGTACTTCTCCGAACCGGCTCAACCGATTTTAATGAAATTTATTTTGTATATTTAGTAGGCATGAGAATAGGTCGTAAAGTATTTTTCAACTCTAGGATTCGCCAGAGGGGGGGGCTGAAACGCATTTTTGGGCTTTTTTGCATTTTTTACCATACAAAAAATTCTCCAAGGGGGGTGGGGCTAAAGCCCTTTCAGTCCGTATGTAGATCCGCCACTGGTTCTTTTTAATTGAACTTAATTTTATATATTCGATAATTCTTTCGATTTTTAATTTGGTACAAAAACACAATTTTCATAATACAAAGGTAAAAAATAAGAAAAATTTTAGAAAACCATTGAGAAAAAGTCCAAAAAGGTGGAATGTTATAAAATTCTTCTAACAAACAAACAGTGCCAGCGTTTTGAAAACCATGTCACTATTGATAAATCCTACTTCGATGACGTTGAAGACTCCGTCTAACTGCAATCGAAGAAACGAAAATAACTATTTAAACGAAATAATTCCAACGAATAATTTTTGCCAACAGGTGTTACTTTGGTCTGAATACTCAATTGAGAAGAAGAGTCTATCTCGATGAACTAAAGCCACCCTGTATAAATCACTTATAATACCATCCTATTATATGCAGCACCAACGGAAAGAATTTTAACAGCCTTCAAAAGAAAAATACCCAATAGCGTCAATAGTGAGCCCCGAATTCTAAAAAACCACGAGCTGTATGAGCTGTACGCTGATATCGACGTAGTACAGTGGAGTGAATGGCTCCGCTGGTTAAGCCATAACAATAAAAAATATTCAATTTGGCACCCGGCGGCGGTCAACCCAGAAGAAGACGCCCACATTTCCATTCCAAGGACGAAGTATTTAAGAATCTGACAGCACTAGGAGTTTTCAACCGACGCCAAGCAGCGCATAGTAAAAGTGGCTGGACCAAGTTATTGGCTGAGGCCAAGCCCCACTAACGATAAGTAATAAAGATATTACATTGTTGGTTTTAAAAAATGTAGGAAAACAATTTTCGCCGAAAATTCACTCACCATTGCAGTCGAATACATATCGATACTCCCAACGTATACGTTTATAACTCCAACTACCAATTTTTAAAGTGGCAGTGTTTAACTGTTGGACTCGATCTGGTGACAATTTTTGAACCTATAGCTAAAAATTTGAGGGATTGGCAGCTATTTTTAAAGTTACAGCTTTGATATATTTAGGTGAGGAATCCATGAAAAAACTTAGTACCTTAAGTTAAAAATATATTGCAAGAACTGTTTTTTTTTTCTTCTTCTGTTGATTATTTCATTTACCAACTTATGCATGGGACAAAAACGTTGGCAACTTCATGTACATTATTATTTATTATATTGTACATTAGCCATTTTTTCTAAAAAAAAACAATGGTTGTAAGTCATAACTACCATGGTCAAATATTTTGTCCATGAAATATATTTGTTAGTCTAAATACCAAACATTTAATTTCAAAAAAACTTTTAAAAAAATTTGTACCTTAACATACAACTACAAAAAAAAAGAATTGTTGCAGAAGACAAATTGGTAACTTAAGAAACAACTTACATGCATTTATTTTGTCCAAATTACTTTATTACTATTAAGTTTAAATTCTAAATATCTCATGAAATATATTTATAAGAACTACAGTGATTTCATAGTCGAAAGACATTAATTTCATCTACAATATATAGAAACCTGTACTAGATTTTGTTTTTGGTCTTATTTTTTTTTTTAAAACAAGACTTAAATGGTCATGCTGAAAAATTACGATTTTCGAGTTACCAGCTTATACGTTGGACGTATCGAAATATCTACCTAACACTTCTTTTTGGGTGGGAACGAAGCCTTTACAAAACTTTAAACTAATTTTGGCACTATAACGATTTCAGACCGCTATAATTCGAAAGTGTTATTGTATTAAAAGTAAAAGAGCTTTTAGCTTTGAACTAAGGATTTCAGCTGATATAACGATTCAGTCAGTCTGGCTTGGATCGAAATGGAAAGGTATATAAGTGAAAATGAAGTGAATTAAATAAAGGATGTTCCATATGTGGAGAAAAGTTGTAGGCAACCAAAACTTTTAAGCCGTAATACTTGATGAATTATCAATTATACTTGACTAAAAATGAGGAAAGAAATGACGAAAGTAAATGCTGATTACCTATATACTTTTTGCCTATAATTATTTATAAAACGTGCAGTTCATTAGTCAATTAGGATGGGGTACCAATTTGTAATTTTATCAATTTGGAAATTGTAATATGTACCCCAAAATTTATTTTGATAAATTTTTATATATTACTCTTCGTGAAGTGCTATCTTCTCATAAAGATTACTACGATATTTTCACCGCAATATAACAATAATGTTGACCATAGAGTGACGGCTGATCAGTATTGATCAACAAGTAACGGAATGTTATACAGAATTAATTACTTGACGATCATAGCAGGAATATCCCCTTGTATCAGCTACACTATGTACATTATTACACAATGAGCGAGACAAATGTATTCAATTCGTTTGCATGAAAACATGGCAGAATAAACAAAGTCTCGAGGCTGAGAGTCAAGAGTCAGAATTGTCAAAAAACATTGATCAACGAACAACAGCACAAAGAAAAGAAAACTTATTTGTATTGATTTTGACAGTTTCGACTCGGAGCGAGAGAGGATTTTTCAGCCGCAAGACTACCTTCTTTATTCGACCATGGCTGCAAATATATAAGTATTATCGTTCATAAACAGTTCGATCATACATAGAAGTTATCAGCTGCGTTGCAAAAGATCATTTGTTAACTTTGCAGTTGGTGTGCGTTGCTGTTTTGTGTTTTGTTAACCGCTGACTCAATTTTAATTTCTTGCTTTTTTTTCGATAAATTATCTTTCTCCTAGCGTATTAATATATCAAATAATAAACTGTGAAAATGTCGCGTTCAATTTTCGATATTCAGATGGAATTTGGCAGAATAAATGGATATAACAATGAAATATTTTGGGATTTGTGAGTAAAAGTTCGACTCCAATTTTTACAGAAAGATGATATCATATCGACGTAAAGAGCGAACGTATCAAACAAAGACAACTTTGCTATGAAATTTTGATGTTTATAAACTATGCTGTTTATAATCGTAGATCAAATAAATACAATTTGGTGTAAAATACCGTATCATGTTCTCTGAAAGTTTAAGATTGTGTATATATTGATGAGAAAAATTATGTAATTGAAACTTGAGTTGCGGATTCTTCAATTTGTAGTTCCGAGAACTCGATTTTGAAATGTTATCGAATTGCTTAGAACTGTGAAGCAATATAAATCGATTTTAAATCGTTAACCCTTGTGGTGACTGTCCAAACGGATCAAGTTTTATGGTCTAGGGCAGGGGTGCCCAAAACTTTCTTATGGAAGTGCAAACACTAATACATATAAAATCCTACAAACTTTCGTGAACGAAAGCATGCTACGTTAGACAACAACAAAGTCTTCGTAGAAGATCACTGTCACCAAAATGTACCAACAAAGCATACGAAAGTGTAGTTGCTTACACTTTGGCATAGGCAGAAAAAAGATCAAAAACAAAAAACACAAAATTGTTTGTGCATTTAGTATTGCTCAATGCAGAGTGCTGTGTGTATGTATAAGAATGCACAGCCTATGCCTAAGTGCTTTTACAAAAACAAATGTGCACCAAGTGCATAGGGCTTGGGCACCCTTGGTCTAGGGCAGGATGCAATAAGAAGGTAGAAGGAAGGAGAGCATATTAGCAATGCCACTTTTCTGTATTTTTCTTACTGAACCACATTAAGAACTGTTGGGCGACCCTGAAGAAGCATGTAAGAAAAAAGCCAAAAAATAAAATGGTGTTGAAGACATAGAATTTCAGATGTTATAAAAGTCCGAGTATTTGGTTTGTCTCTATACTGATATACTTGATTTAGTTAATTTAGTAGCATGTACATTTTTTTGTTTTTTTTTTTTTTTTTTTGAAAAAAATAATTTGTGTTTTGTTCAACAGAGTGTTTTCTAAAAGACTGGCTGTACTTTATTTCATTATAAAATAAATATGCAAAACATGTTATACAAAAATTTATACAACTGCATTACTAACAGTTTGCATGTGTACATTGTTAAAGAGAGAAAAAATAAAGTAATGAGTAATAACTAACAGATTTACATGTATATGTAGGTATGTATCCCTGCAAACACACTCCGAGTTAATTAACTACCCTGCAAACATCGGCTACCGAAAGTACACATACATTTAAAAGAAATTTGCAAATTTACTTACACACTGAAACTACCTTTTCTATTTACTTTGACAAAGATTTGGTGAAACAGTGAAAGAAATATGTCTGCTTCAACAATTGTGTGTGAAAGACTGAAAAAGGTATATGTGAAAAGGAATTTGCAAAAAATTACAAGCGCCCATAGGGGCTTTCGCATGGTCCAACATGTTGGATAGACATGGCATGTTGGACGACAAGTAGTACCATGCGTAAGCTAAAACGACTGTCGGTCCAACATGTTGGATGAAAATCAAAAATTTTTGATTTTTCTGCCGGTCCGTCCGACATGTTGGACATGTGAACGAATGTTGGTCCAACTCGCTGCAATTTTTTCATTTTAATAAATTTTCCAGCGAGTGAACAACAAACGATCTTAGAGACAAAAAATGTAGCAAGCGTTCCCAATAAAGAAATTTGGTTAAAACTCATCGAAAAGTCCAAAAGCTGTCCTGAAATAAAGAAAATCAAATATATATCCTCCAATACTTGGGCAATTATAAAAATAGCCAACAATTTTTTAGCCGCGACACCGAAGTGTTCTGCTTGAGAGTAAGAAAATAATGATGTCGTAGCACATGTTGGATCGTTCGAAAGCTCAATTAAATTTTCCCGTTAGTTTCTCATCCGACTTTGTCGTCCAACATGTTGGACCATGCGAAACCCCCTCATGGCGGAAGTGTTGATAGTTTGTCAATTTCTTTTATTTGTTTGAGTTGCTAAATTTTGATGTGTTAAAGTTTTTACGGGTTATTGTGCGAATAAAGTATAAATAAATATTAAATGCAATTAATTGTGCCGTGTAGTGTTCACAAAAAGTTATTGCAGTTGTCTTCGCCTATTTGCCAAGTTCGCCATTGAATGGTTTTGCCATTTTATCAAAAACGTGTGCTGGAAGGTGCCACCGACATGAACCTTTGGCCAATATGCAAATTTACTTGCATTCACAACATCTAACATCGGTGGCCATATCCATATCGGAACATATCGATGGCCATAATATGAAAGTTGCGCTTATCTGTTTGCTACGCGATAAGCCGTACGATCCATTTATTACGATGAGTTGATGGCGCGCTGCGCCGCCTCCACCCTCTGTATTATATTTTATATTCGCTGCTGTATAATATTTCAAATATTACATTATCATATTAAATAAATTAAACAAAAATACTAATTAGTGTATTTATTTACTGGTTTTGGTTAGAATACTAGTTAAAAAAGCGGTTAGAATATTGGTTAGAACGTGGTTAGGATATGAATAAAAAAACTGGTTAGCAAAATGGTTATAAAACGGTTAGTATATAAGGTATAAAACCCTATAAATACGTGGTTGTTAACCACTTTAAAATGAAAAGAGCGATGTCTGCGTACATGCTTTAGAAAGAGTCAGCCATCTGTACCTGACACACAGATAGAAAGTAAATAGGTTAGATTTTTCCCGACAGCCTATCTTTTCTAACTAAAAAACTAACTGAGACTCAACCGGTTAGGAAACTACCCTGCAAACACACTCCGAGTTAATTAACTAGTTTCCTAACCGGTTGAGTCTCAGTTAGTTTTTTAGTTAGAAAAGATAGGCTGTCGGGAAAAATCTAACCTATTTACTTTCTATCTGTGTGTCAGGTACAGATGGCTGACTCTTTCTAACGCATGTACGCAGACATCGCTCTTTTGTAATTATACATCATGAATGCTATCATTATCAAATCTATTTCAATTCGATATCAAACGTTTGACATTTAAGAAATACATTTGATATCAATCATTCTCAAACCTCAACGTTTGCTGTGAATCTTTCTATGTACTGTTGGGAATATTTTTAAAATTTAAATGTTTTAAAGATTTATAGCTTAATTTGGACTTT
Organism: Pherbina coryleti; assembly: GCA_943735915.1. NCBI lineage: Eukaryota > Metazoa > Arthropoda > Insecta > Diptera > Sciomyzidae > Pherbina > Pherbina coryleti. Next base: position 126,000,547 of record OX030952.1, on the reverse strand, counting down.
CCGTCGAAATAGAAAAAGTGGATTAAGTAGTTGGAAAAATGTCAGTATAACATTTGATTAGTACTGTTCCTTTTCTTTAGTTTATTTCTATTAATCATGTAATTCATTAATTCTATAATGTTTTAATTAAGATTAATTTATAATTTAATATTTCAGACTCTCAAAGGATCAACACGATATTTTAAAGGATAAAATTCTTAGTCTCATTCCCGATCAAAATGAAGAAACTGAAGATTGTGGTATTATTGCACCGGGAAATGAAAAAGCTAGAATGGCCTTTGAGGAACTGAAAAAAAATAAAAATAGCAAAAACAATGCACTTAAAAAAATGCGTCAAAATCTATTTCAAAGTGTTTGGGCTCAAAGTGAGTACACCTAATTTTTGCAAAAATATAAATGACTTAAATATATTATAGAAACAAGTATAACACTTATACAAACAATTATAATAAGATACCATTAATAAATAAAAAAGCTTTTTAAATATTTTAAAAAAAAACACATTTACTTTTAATATGTAGATAGTAAGATTCACATACTATCTATCCTATCTATTTTACTATCTATCTATTTCAGGAAAATACACAAATCGAAACTCATTAACATCAATAGTTTATGTCCTGGTTACAAAAGAAACTGTGCTTTCAAAGGCTTTGCTTTCGAAAGAATTTTCATGTCATCCTGTTTTTCGCGCAAGAAAATGTGTCGGTATGTTGCTTTTTCATTGCAATTTAAAAAAAAAAAAAATAACAATAAATATAATCGCACAAATAGCCGCTAACGATAGTTCTTCATGCTGCATGGTCTTTATCGATGAAATCGGTCGGGTCTACCAGACTTGGAAAGACTATCTCAATAACAACGTTCTCCCCAAGGGTACAATGGTTGCTCCGCAAAAAGGTTACTACACTTTCAATAGTAAAGATGTTGTAGGTTTCAACTGTGACGTTATTATGAAATAACACTTAAAAGAGTTTTTAATAAATTATTTACTGTAAGGTAAACCTTCAAGTTAATCCTACCCCAGCTAGCAGTGATTTGACGAGTGTGTTGGAAACTGCCGATACTGCTTCAGCTGTTACAGGATTTTTATCGGTAGGCGTCTCAATCGTTGCACTGTGCGCTATACCAGTGGCTGCGCCCATTATGGCAGCTGCATCTGTTGCTGGCCTGGCAAGTGCTTCGTATTCAGCAGTGCGTGCTGGCTCAAATTTAGTCGATCGCAGTTCACATGAACAGTCGATTTCTTTGTCTGATCGCCAGGCACGTGGCAGCTGGCTCGGTGTTTTGGGTGGTGCAGTGGGTTTGGGCGCATCTAGAGCAACACGAGCTATGACCACAGCTGCAGCGGCTGGCAGAGAGGTATCGCTGGTAAGTGTTGTATCGACTTGTAAATAAAACAGAAAAATTGCATGAAAGTTTGAGCTTTATAAACTCAATTCCACTCTGATAATACCTTTTTAAAGTGATTAGATCAAAATTATAATTTTTCAGGTTTTATTAATTACGAAACGATCTTTATAGATAAGAAAAGATTTTTTTAATTAGACTTTAAAAAAAAACATGTTAAAAAACTATTCTTGCTTTTCCAACTCGTCTGATGTTTATAATTCTTTAAGGTATCCACGCTTGTGGTCAACGGAATGAATATATCATCGATTGTTTTGTCCGGTAGTGGAGTTGCAAACGGCATCTTAGATTTAATCTTGGTATGTATAAGTTTACAAATGAATGTTTAGTTGATCACTAAGTTATTATTTTTTTCTTGATATTATACCAATAACAGAAATTGAATGATGACGAGGAAATCACTGCTATGGATGCTTTGCAATTGGCCGCTTCTTTGGTGCTATTCACACATTCAATTAACAATTTTAAACTGGCTTCTAATATAGTGTCAGACACTCGAAACAATCAAATAAAATCATATCGTGATGGTTTAAGTAACCGACAGAGGTAAGAGAAAACCTAGACAAAAATTGGGTCCATATCGATTGTTACTTATATGTTATACAAAAATGAGTTAAGTCTAGTTTGTTTTAAGATAAATACTTAGTTAAGGTGCTTAGTTAAATGCTGTTTTGTAAACCTTCAATGTTTTTTGTAAAAAAAGTGTTGTTTAAGAAAAATGATTTTTGAAATGTCTGTGTCTGATTATATGAAATCAGTTAATTGATTTGGTTAAATTTGAACAATGATTTACATAATTTAAATATTGAACAAGCTGAATTTATAATTCTACATTAATTAATTCCAATTAATTTAAGTATTCCAAACTTTTATTGCATCTTTTAGTTGTAACTGATGATACATGTATCAACCAATCAACCATTTTAAGTCATTTCTCCAAACGAAGCTTTTCAGTATGCATACACGTGTATTCTTTTTTGAATAGCAAATCAACTTTCTATTAATACTAATCAGTGCTCATAATAATCCATTTTATTTTCAGACGCATGTTCGACAAGATGACAAAGGAAACAATTCGTATTAAAGGTGCGGACAAAGGTCGAATTGATGTCATTCGCAGCGTTAATGAGATACCAAGTAAACAATATCTCAATGACTTACATAAAATCAATCGTCAATTGAATAAGCAAAAAGTGCGTCCCTCATTTGGTGGAAATCAAAAACCAGTTTTACTCAACAATGACATAGCAGTAGATACACAGGATTTGCGCAATAGTGTACAACATTCGAAAGGACCTGATGTTTTGAGCCAGGTTAAACAGCCAATTCCAAAGTCACACACACAAAATATAGACACAAAAAATATTCTGAATAAAACTGGAGCAAGCACAATGCCAAACAGACTGTTATTTTCGGAGAACAACAGCAACGATAGCGATTTCCCAATTAATCAAAAAAATCCCTTAAAGAATCCCGCATTTGATCCAGTTAAAGAACTCATGAAAACAAGTTTTTCACTTACAAGTGGTGCTATAATATCATTTGCGGATCTAGGTAGTTCCTTATTTACTCATGTTATCAATGCTGATACTCTGCAAGATGCTGTGATTAATATGGCGCGTGAATATAAGCCCGAAGTATTCCGCTTTGTCATTACCTTGTCAAATCATTTTATAGAAAATACATTGGAATTTATTGAAGCTAAGATCGGCATAAAAATGCCTAGAGAACTTGTTCTCGTAAAAATTAAGGAACTCACCCGTGATTATGCAAAAATAGGCCTAGAAATACTAAAAGATAAAGAACTTGAAATAATAACAAAATTGACAAATTTTTTCCGATCTGATGAAGCCAAGATTTATGCTCGAAATGATGCTCAGGAGGCTCAGGAGGCTCAGGAGGCTCGTTTTATTTTTACTAACCCAAATGCATCAAATGATTCTGTAGCAGCTCTAAAGACAGCAGATATAGTTCTGGCATGTGGTGCTGTTATCCCGCTAGCGGATTTCGGTACAAGGTTTTTGGATCGTATTATGAACACTGACAGTTTTCGGGATGTTGCCCTGAACATGGCCAGCAAGTTTCCAGAAACCACATTTTGTTTCATTTTCCATTTGGCGCAAAAATTTATTGAGTCTGATCTGGATAATATTCATAATGTTCTTCGGATTCCCATTGCAACCGAAGATATTTTATTTAGAATGCTTTCACACTGTCTCAAAAATTATGATAATCTTGATCATGCATATTTAACAAAACAATCTTCAGAAATATTGAAAACTTTGAAGGATTACTATCTTTCGCTGAATCCTGAAAATAGTAGAGAACGTACTAAATGCCCGGATTGCCCTGGTTATTATTCTATTTGTATATTGTAAATGAAAACTAAAGCATTTAAGAATATGAAAGCTTGTTAATTTTTGCATTTTTAAATAAATCTGCATTACTTTAGATTTAACATAAAACTCTTAATAAATAAAATATCTTCTTACTTCTAAATATTTTTGTATCATTTGATTTATGATTTTATATACAGAAATTGTAGACATAGATTGTGTTGCAGGATTTGAATATTACAAGTGAAACTAAAAAAAAAAAAAACTGGTGCGGTCAGAGGACCCCCGTCAAGAACAAAGCTTCTTACGTTTTACTGTATAAAACAAAAATAATAAAAGAATGTAAACACTTGTATAAAAATATACAGTTTTATTAACTTTTTAAATTAATTTCCGTATTAAACACATTTGCAGTTTCTATTTTTTAAATTTTAATTGCAATAAAGAAATAAACGCAAGTATAATTTAAAATTAAATCACAGCTTCAAAGCGACACACTACAGCAGTAAGCTACATTTTGTGGCTAAATTAAAGCAACATTATGTGCGCTGCAGAGACTAGTTTGTCCTAATATTTTTCTATCAACGATTTATGAGATTTCTTTGTATTGATAAATCTAAATTTACATTTCAATCTGAAATGGCGTAAATCTGCCAAAGAGAAACTTATGGGTTGGCGTTATATGTTTGCATTTTGGAAATATTCTTTTTATAGAAAAAGTTTTTTTCTAGATATTTCATTATTTAACGTAAAATCATAAAAGCAATTAAAAGAATTCTATAAAATGTTCAAAAATATTAAATTATATTTTAAATGAATGTCAAGTTTTTTTTGTTTTATTTCATAACTCTGACCGACTCTGACGATATATCTCATAGTATTGACATTCAAATCAAAGCTACTTTGATTACGCAACTTTCGATCAAAGATACAATGTGCTGCATATGAGTAATGATTTTTCGACCACCAAAAATGTGGGGTAATTAGGCGCACCGTTATTTGATAGAATTGATAGTATTTGATAGAAATCCAAGTGAAATATACTCAATAATATGTATAACCAATAATCGTTTATATTATATTCGTGTTTTTATTCAAAGTTGGCTTTATTTCAACGTAGAAGAAGACTTTCAATAATGAAAAATTTAATGCGCCGGTTAACCCAGAGCACATTTCAGCATTTAGACACAAAAATATCATCATCAATTGGCATTAATTGTAAAAAAATTGTTTTTTATTAAATTCCTGGAGTGGGTTAAAATTATTACCGAAAGTGAAAAACCAAGTTTTTTAAGTTTGAGTGTAAACATATAACTGAATGGGTCGAGGTTACTCAACCCAATATGGGTAACCTCGCCGTTTAGAACCTATTGTGACACTATTCGCTTCTAGTACAGTGTTGCCGTATCTAATGATATTCCGATTGCGGCGGGTTGCCCCGCGAATCGATATAATCCTTTCTCATCTACGTATTTCCAAGGACTCAATAAACCAAATCGAATCAAACTTTTGTTGGAATTAATTCTATAAGCATAATATATTGACTTTGAAAAATATTTTAAACATTTAAAATTGCAACAAACCAAAAGAAGCCAAGAATGATTAATTTTATTAAAAAGTACTTTTTAATTAAATCTTCTTACTGTGCATAATTTTTCATAGATTTTGTACACGTAGGGTGTTTGTGTGTGAGTGTGTGTATGTCGCAAAGTAGCCTGCATAAATGTTGATTCTTTTTTAGATTCTTGATAATTGTTGCAACAGGTTACAAGGCCATATGGCCTCAATGCGTTCCTTGATTAACTGAAAAGGATATGAAATCCAATTAAGTACAGTTTGTGCCAGCAGACCCATAGGTTCAGGATATTGATGTGTCAATAGAGCAAGCAGAGCGGTAAACGAACAAAGACCAGCAGTAAATAGTATAAAGAATGGTAGCTCCTTTTTGGGATACACCGAAACTTCATGGAACGATGGCAAAAGTTCACGATCGGCACACTCAGTACACGTAGGATATGGATAGAAAAGATGACCACGTTCCAATGGATAGGGCAGCATGCGGAAAGTACCCTCCCATGTACAGTGCAGCAAATTAAGAGCACCATCAACATTTTTCCAATGCTTGAGATGAAAGAATGCATAAGCCAAAGCCTCGGAATCGCCACGCTTCAGTATATGTTCGGGCGGCAATATTAGTGGTTTGGTTTCGAGCAAATACTTGGGTACATGTGGATTAAATTCAACCGCACGATGTATGGCTTCGACGGCGCTCATCTCGGCCGGACTAAGACCACGTTTCGATGCAATGTCTGGCGAAAATTTGTCGGCCACAGCGCGTGCCTTAAGCAATGCAGCTGTGTAGCAAATCGCCGCCGACTTTGGCAACGAGATGTCATCGTATTTGGCTAGCACTGCTTGGCAGTCAGCATACGCTTGCATCTCCAGCAATGTTTCAATCAGGTTCTCATGTATATTCAGAACATTCATGATTGAAGGTATTTCTTTAGTTAAATCACGAAACATTTTTGCCGCCTCCTTTAGTTTGCCCAGTTTGCGTGCGCACATGGCCAAGCGACGTTTGATGTAGATCAACACATTTGTATCACGCCTATGAATACCTTCAGCAATTGAGCCTTGATGTTGCGTACATTGAGATTTACGGTAGTTCGTTTCAGCCACTTTTAAAGCAGTTTTGAGAATTTTTTCGGCTTCTACAATAGTTGTGGCTTCCTCTTCGGCCAGTAAAATATACGCTGGTGCGCATTCCCCATTGATATCGAGTGCATTGTGGGCGGCTTTAATGCGTTGCACAGGATTGCGTTCACGCCAGGCTGTTTGCATTATTTCGTACTCCTCTTTGCGGGCATCGCCTAAAAACAAGAAACACTTTATATTTTCTCATAAGCATTGATTGCCCAAAACAACCTTCGCATGTAAAAAAAGTTTGATGATCCTGCGCGCTGAGATTCATATCATAGTATGTAAGAGGTTCTTTACTGGTAGCCCAAAAGAAACGCTGATATTCGGCACCTCTAAAGAGATTCAAAGGATTGCGCCAAACTTTGCATTCAGGCATTTGTTGACCACTGCTTGTTGTGGCCAGGCCACCGCCTGCACTACCAACACCACTACCCCCATTGCCGGTTGTAGCAATACTTTCAGACTGGCTATCGGTTCCATTGATCCAGGGGCTAATGTGATTTATAGAAACTTGTTCTACAAGGATTAAAATTTCAATTTCTTGTTTTGTACTTTTTCCTATTTATTGACCTACCAATGAATGAAGTTCCATATTTACGAAAGTACCACCACTCAAATATCAATATAAGACCAGATATTAAGCTGGATGTACCGGTAAGCGCCACATAGAATTTCGGAGTGAGCGTACTAAGGAACACAGATGAGTCCCACATCTTTTTCTGGATTTGTCCAGTTGCTATAGATTTTCTCGCACTGTTTTTCTCGTCTCAGTTATTAGTGCTCTTCGCTTTTCTAATCTATTCTTGCTTTTCAATCATGGACACTTTTATTATTTAGCCGTATTTTTATTCATTTATTTATAATTCTCAATAAAGTTTAGTGTATTCCAAATAAAATATTAAAGTTTTCAAACTATTCGCAAATTTCGTTGACAAATCTGTATAGTTTTCCCCGATTCCTCTTTTGGCTATTCAACGAAGTTTGTTGTGAAGTGTGCTCTGATACTTTTAATAATACTTTTGACATTTAAGCATTAGCTATGTTTAGTAGTTATTAGGGGGTTTGGGACTATACTACATGTAGGATGGACCATAGAAGTAAAAAATAAGGAAATGGTGTTTCGCACACATACAGTGTACGTGTAGTACGGCATTTTTCTCGTATGTTTTTTTGACAGTTCTTGTCGTTTTAGTAAACAGTGCAAAGTGCTTGTAAGAAATCAAGAATAAATTAATTAAAAAGTGGTTGTCATCGCTAAAAAGTGTTAAATAATACTAAATAAACTTTTAAACAATTTTACTAACATGCGTTGTATTGTGCATAGCTGTGAAAATAGCCAAAAGTTAAAAAACAGTGCTATTTCCTTTCACAGGTAATGATTTCCACACCGGTGTGTTTTTAATAGAATAATATCGTTATTTATAATAAAGTTATTCTAAATAAGTGATTATGAATTGGAAATAAATATATTTCCAATCAGAAATGTTAGAAAAATCGAAAATAGAGGCAACTGTTTTCGCGCCATTTTTTTTGCGATAATAATTGTCAGAGGGCGAGCACACCTGCAAGGCCGCATTCAATTTTTTAAGGGGCCACCCATTTTCAGGGCGCCCATTCTTTCAGTATATTAAATAAATATTATAAAGATTTGTGATTATTTTCAGATTTCCGCACATCCTGGACATTAGGTATAAATGTATTTGTGCGCTTAGATTCCGCTTAGATTGAATCTATTTTGCAAAAAATATATTATAATAGAATATTATTAAATACACAAAAATCTCTTATTGGAGAAAGTATGTTTGAAGGTCATGTAAAGTCTTCCGGCCATTATAATATCGTAGTCAAATCATTAATTGACATTTTTTTAAAAACGCGATATTTTTATAAATATAACAAAAACAATAAATGATAAGCCTTCAATCAGACAAAAGCTCCATAAAACTATTCATTTTAAAGGAGTTTAGTAGCTTAGTAGTAGTTTGGTTTAGTAGTTTAATTTAGTAGCTGAATTATTTATAATTATTTTACTAATGATTTCCAAATTGTATACCTCAAGGGTGGTGTGGAAATGCAATAATAGAATAATTTCACAATAAAATAAAGCATTGACATAAATTTTGAACGACGCAAAAATGTTAAAAAGAAACTTGTTTAATATACAATTCCAATTAGAAAAACTGCGCCTAGCTATATGTTACAACCGAATACGGCCCTGAGTGAATGTTAATGTATTAGTGGGAACATACACCAGTAATAAAAATGCCGCACTTTTATTCCAGAACACCACTTTCTTATCTCTCATTTCTATGGGATGGACCAAAGAACTAAAATATAAGGAAGTGGTGTTGTCTACACATACACTGTACGTGAACTGTGGCCGATTCGTAAATTGAGCGAGCGAGACAGAGTGTGTTTTTTGACATTTATGAGCATTCGTCATTTATGAGCGTTTGCTTGTAAACAGCCTTCTCAGTAAAAAAAAAAATTGTTCGCGCCAATTTGATGCGACCACAGTTGTCAAAACGCAAACACTGCTTCAGGGGTGCATTATTTTTTCACTCTTCAATGCACTTCTGGGGCGCTTTTGTCTTCAGCAAAGTTTATGATACATAATTGTTATTTTTGATTGTTTTCAGATTTCCGCATATTGTGGATCTCAAATTATATTATATAATATATTATATTATATTATATTATATTACATTATATTATATTATTATTTCCCAATAAAATATCGGTAACGCACCAAATTATATGCCTCAAAAGTGGTGTGGAAATACAATAAAAACAAAACTATATCCATCATATTTTATAATAATTTAACTATTTTTATATAATATAATTAAATTAGCACCAAAATCAGTAAATTTAACCCAGAATCTATTGTATATGTGATTCCAATTAGAAACTGTTTGGACCTTCTTTAACGATCTAACCGAATATGACCCTCAGTAAATGTTTCTGTATTGCAATACAATTTTATTTTAAATTATTAGGTCTTTAATTATCAAACGTTTTATTTATACCGTATAGCTCTAAACACCTGTTTTATATGTTATTCGAATCAGAAACAAATTGAGCCTTCTTCTTCGATGCAACTGAATACGGCCCTTTGTGAATGTTTATGTATTTGTGTCAACCAACACGAATAAAAAAAATACCACACTTTTGGGCAATAACATCACTTCCTTATATCTTAGTTCTTTGGGATGGACACAAAATAAGAGAAATCAGATTACTCCAACAGAGGCAAAAAAAGTTGCACTGTTCTGCGTTAAAGGGCTTACACATCGGCGAATCTGTTCGTCACACAGCGGCCATGTTCACACAAGTTCGCTAGGTAAGAAGCGATGTTCGACAGTTTGTCACACGGTTGGCCGTGTTTACGCTGCGGCCATACGAGATAGTATTGCCATGACAATGGAGAATACGTATAATCTGTCAAATCATTGTCGGCAGCCAAGCAATTGTCGATTGTGACGTAGGTGGCCTGACAAAAGCATGGCAATAGCATGACAATGAATGTTATTTCATTATATTTATAATTTTTCTGTGTCGCTGTAACCATCTCTAGCCTTAAATTTTTGGCATAATTGAAGATGAATGAAAACTCAACATTTCCCCTTTTTTTGTACACCAACCACGATTATTTACGTCAATATCAATACAAACGTCAAATTATTGCCAATGTAATTGCCAGCCTATTGTCATGCTGACAACTGCCTGGCAATGGATTGGCAATTGCCAGAGCTTGCTTGTATTGGTGAAAAAGTGTGAGTGTATTGTTATTGTCATGGCAAAACTGTCACGTGTGGCCACCGGGTTACAAAAATTTTTGATTTTCTTTGTCGAACAAGGAATGCTGCTGAAAATGAATACTAACAACAACAAAAATCAATGGCTTGTGTTACGAACAGGTTCGTTCAATTTAAACGCTAGCTTTTTCACACACGTTCGCGCCGCCATATTGTTCGACGAACAGATTCGCCGATGTGTAAGCCCTTTAAGCCCTTTAACAGATCAATTCTGTCGCGGTAACATTAATCTTGTTACCGTAGAAATTCACCTTTTAGTAACTTGAACACTCTGTTGGTATTCTGCGACCAAGCGTTACCGGTGAATATTGTTATTATCTCTTTAGGTGGTAACAAGCAAAACAGAAGACATTTTTTAGCTTGCATTACAAAAAGTAGCTCGCATTTTGAGTAATTAAACTAATTTTAAAATTCTCAAATTGAAATCGGAGCAAATTAAAATAAAAAACGATGTTAAATTCACTGTTGCTGCTTCTTCAGCATTTTTCAATAATAAAAATTTTTAGCAATTCACTGTGCAATATTTATTAATTTACATAAAATTAATATATAGATTAAATATAGATAACACCGCAGCTGCGCCGGCGTAGTGCGTGCATATTTCCTGACAAGAAAAACAAATATTATATAAAAAGTTAAGATAATGCAATTAATTCTATGTATTTACTTCTCACTTTCCATTGTTTATATTTCACCACACAAAAGAGCGAGCTTCATTTCTATAAGGTGAGTTTACGACATTTGACAGCGTTACCGAGTGCACAGAATACCGATTTATAAGACCGGTAACGAGTTTTGGTAACAATATTGCTGTTACCGGTAACGCGCAGAATCGATCTGTAAGACGTTTGGTCTTTTGTGACGTAGATGAAAAAAAACACTTTTTCTGTTTTTCTTACTGATTTTCTGTTCGTGAAAGAAGAGGCGAAATATAGTGCGAAATAGTTCTGTGCGATTTATTTTTCAGTTACAGTTCGGTTTATGTTTATGTTTTGCTCAGTGAAAAACAGCTGATTTTGACAATGAGTCGATCATGACGCAAGCCATGATACAATTATAAGGCATGATACAATTATACAGGTAGCATTGACAAGTATAGATTTTCTCAGCAACAAGGCAACGACCATTTGTCAAAAACAGTTGTTCGTGCAACAAGAATTAAACGAATGTAAAAATAAATAAATTCCGCAAAATATGTGCGTTAAATACACAATTATAATAATGAAAGTTGTGAAAAAATTATGTGTGATATGTGTTTAACGTTTTCCAGCCGTGGTGTTTTAATAATAATTGGAAACTTCTTTAATTTCGTCCATATGCATCTGCAGCTGCTGAGGTTGCTACATTTGAACGTTTTCAACATTTTTTCTTATGTTTGCACTTAATAACACAAAGTTCACAAGTTATCTTCGTTGTATTAATAATAATTCACTATTGATTAAATAAAATAGGCAATATTTTGTAAGAAAATGTTTGGTTATTTGCAAGCGCTGAAACATAAACAATGGCGAAAACATAAGAAATAATTGAACGCTCTCTTTCTAGACATTTTTTTTGACAGATGGTCGATGCCCAAGCAACTGTCAATACTACCTTATATTATTATACCATGATTATAAGGTAGGCCCAATTCGGAGATAAAAAAAAACGAAAAAAGCAAAGCAAAGCAAAGAAAACCAAAACATTGGCGTAGGTATAATGTCACTTTTAACAATTAACGTTTATTCGTTCAGGGATGTATAATCTACTTTAAACAGTATAAATCTGGGTATCGAGTATTGAGTACCCAGATTTTATGTGGAATTATGTAAGAAAAGGAAGCAAAAACTCTAAAAATTTAACAAAATAAGCCATTTTTTAAGATATAATGCAGAATTAATTGTATGTTAGCTTTCAAGGAAGCAAATAAAAGTTAGCATTTTATATAATTTTCATTCGACTACTTTGTTCAATTGTCCAGTAACCAATTTATTTGTATTGCTATGTATTGTGTTTTGACATTATACCTACGCCTTTGTTATTGTTTTGTTGTTGATTTGTAGTCATAGAGAGCGTGTTTTTGCTGGGCCTACCTTATAATTGTATCATGGACGCAAGCAGACATGCGCATGGCATAATCTTATTTTTGGGATGTACATGTAGGACGGGAGAATAACAGGAAAGTCTGTTCGAGCTTTCGAACTATCCTACATGTCGGATGGAATTCAATATTTTTCATCGTTAAAGAAGAGAGCATTGTACAATGGCAACTCAATTTCTTGCCGTTCTAATAATTGATGAAGTTGTGGAAGAAGAGGAAGAGAGAACTCCTTCCAAAACAAACTATGCAAAACTGATACCATTTTAATATGTTGAACTTTGAGCCTTGTTTACTTTTTTCTTTATATATTCACTCCACGATGTTTTTTTCAGAATGAGAAAATGTATTGGCCAACTCACACGGGATTGCTTGAAAGGCCCATATTACACGGTGCTCGTTTGCTCGGCGTGCACATCATTTTGTTGTTGTTTCCAATGTAAAACTGTCAAAAATCAGTGAGAGTGTGAGAGGATGAACACTTTTTAGACCGAGCAAAATATGTTCATTTTTGAACAAAATAGGAAAAAATAGGAAAATACATATGCAAAAATTATGCTAATTATTAATTCGGCAACTTTTAGGAATACGTTAGCAGTATAATCAATACCACCAAAATTTAGACTATTACGTAACAATCAAAAGTACTGTTATCTCGATTACAACTTTAGCTTCGTATATCCTTTACACAGGACACTGTGGATAAAAATAGTGAGTGGCATCGTGTTAAGCAATGTATTGTTAGTTTAAGCCTATACTTACTTTTGCTATAAGACATACGTAGTTTTATTTATAAAAGTCAAAGCATTGTAAGATCGTTATTTTTCAATGTTTTCCTCAAAAAACAACTTTGTCCTTGCGGGGCAGGAAGACATCCTTTTTTTTCCTTAAAATTTTTTTTGGGTGATCTTGACAACCCCATGCAACTTTTGAGACCTCTTAGAATGTGAAATTCGAAAAAAAATTGTAATTCGATACGCCCTACTGAGCATCTTATATCTTGATGTTTAGAAATTGCCTACACATCCAGTAGATTTACGAAATATAAAATCGCATTTTAAAGCTTAAACATTTTGTTCATGTGTTCTCCTCTTCTTTCAAGACAAAAATAATTTGTATATATACATTTCTTTCTAATCTAAAAGTAGCCTTTTTTAAGAGTTGTGGTAAAATACACAAAAATCTGCTTATTATTCTGTTGTGGTTTTTAATAATTCTTATTGAGTCTGCAAAGGATTTTTTGGCAGTTCAAACTCTTGTATGGAAATATGTAACAGAAAGTCTCGATAACAGAATACACCCACATATCTATAAAAAATTCATCAAAACATGTCACAAATTCCAGTATAACAAACTCATGATGATATGGAAATAAGAAATGACAGCTCATGGTATAATAATACAAGGTAGTATTGACAGTTGCTCAGGGAAACCAGCATCTGTCAAAAAAAAGTCAAGAAAGAGAGCGTTCAATTATTGCTTATGTTTTCGCCATTGTTTATGTTTCAGCGCTTGCAAATAACCAAACATTTGCTTACAAAATATTGCCTCTTTTATTAAATCAATAGTGAATTGTTATTACTACAACGAAGATAACTTGTGAACTTTGTGTTATTAAGTGCAAACATAAAAAAAATGTTGAAAACGTTCAAATGCAGCAACCTCAGCAGCTGCAGTTGCATATGGACGAAATTAAAGAAGTTTTCAATTAAAATTAAAACACCACGGCTGGAAAACGTTAAACATATATCACACATAATTTTTCACAACTTTTATTATTATAATTGTTTATTTAACGTACATATTTTGTGGAATTTATTTATTTTTAGATTCGTTTAATTTTTGTTGCACAAACTGTTTTTGACAGGTGCTGGTTTCCTTGTTGCTCATGGTATAATAATACAAGGTAGCATTGACAATTGCTTATTTTCTCTTCTACAAGAAAACATCTCCTGTCAAAAACAACTGTTTGTGCAAATGCATCAGCAGTTGCTGAAGTTGTTGTTTTTTTCACTTCCACGTTTTCAATATTGCTTGTGTTTTCAATGGCCGATTGTGAACGCTCTCTTTTTGAGTATATTTTTTGACAGGAGATGTTTTCCCAATCAACTGTCAATGCTACCTTGTATAATTGTACCATGCTTGTTGCTGAGAAAATCAATACTTGTCAATGCTACCTGTATAATTATATCATGGGTACAGCTTACGTTTTCTTTTTCCCATTCGTCGCCACCAAATTACCAAAGTTTCCTTCAAACTTTGTAAATTGTATTCAATTCTTCTTGACCAGTGTAACAGCGGACTAATTGTCGCCAACTGAAGAATTGAATATATAAATACATAGTTGAATAAATAAGGTTGTCGCATGGGTGAGAGCGAGTTCCCATAAATGTCAAATCGAAGTTGACAACTCATACAAAATCTGAAAGCAAAAATTGATAACATGAAAAGCCGATGAATTTGTTGTTGTTGCGTTTCATTGATTTTGACAATTATGGGTACTGTAAAGAGAGTACGATCAGCCCCGAGACAACCTTATTTATTCAACCATGTATAAATATATGGTTGAATAAATAAGGTTGCCGCACATGAACCAACAAGACAAGATCAAGCAATCAGCAGTGCGAGAAAAAAGTATTTTTTCGTGATACGTCATCGGTCACAAAAAAAGCTACGTTTTTCATGCAAAACATTTGAAAACTTAGAAAAAAGTGGAAAATTATAAAATTAACAAGTTTAATTCGCAAAAAAGTGTTTGAATACTTAGTTTGTTTATATTTTCATGCAGTAACGAAATGTAAAGTAATTTTTTTTGTTGCTGTTGCAATTATTGCACGTCGCTACAGCACACTTCAATTTTATAAAAAACTCAAAAAATTACTGAATTATAAACCCTAATAATTTGTTAAAACTTCAAGAAATAATTTTTCACATCCAATCGCTACACGTAAACAAAAGAATTTGTAACCGATGACGTCAGACCTATCAGCTTTGTTTTGTTTACAATATGGCGGATCTTTTGTTTGCATGATCTGTATTTCTTGGTTCATGGTTGCCGCATGGGTGAGAGCGAGTTCCCATAAATCTCAAATCGAAGTTGACAGCTCATACAAAATCTGAAAACGAAAATTAATAACATGAAAAGCCGTTGAAGTTGTTGTTGTTGCTTTTCATTGATTTTGACAAATATGGGTATTGAGAAGAGAGTACGATCGACATTACAGATATGTAACCATATTTCGTTCTCTCAAAATAAAATCGTACTTTAATTAGTACAATGGTATGTTCTGATGCAACTATGGAAGGATAAAGAAAGTTGATAAACAGCAACCATTTTGGTTTTTTTAATAGAATTTTTATGACAGCTCGTCATCGCATGCGAGGTTTTTAAATTTGTTGGAAATGCCTCGCATCGCACAAGCTCATCGCAAAGCATTGTAGATTGCTACATAAGAACTCTGCTTATGAAAATGCTTTGACAGCTCGCACGAGATTCTTACGTTGTCTCGCATCGCACTCTCGCACTATTGTATTTCAGGCTTAAACGTGAACGTCAAGTTTACGCTGCGGCCACACGAGATAGTATTGCCATGACAATTGAGAATACGTATATTCTGTCAAATCATTGTCGGCAGCCAAGCAATTGTCGAATGTGACGTAGGTGGCCTGACAAAAGCATGGCAATAGCATGACAATGAATGTTATTTCATTATATTTATAATATTTTGTGTCGCTGTAACCATCTCTAACCTAAAATTTTTGGCATAATTGAAGAACTCAAAATTTTCCATTTTTTTTTGTGCACCAACCACGATTATTTACTTCAATTTCAATACAAACGTGAAATTATTGCCAATGTTATTGCCAGCCTATTGTCATGCTGACAACTGCCTGGCAATAGATTGGCAATTGCCAAAGCTTGCTTGTATTGGTGAAAAAGTGTCAGTGTATTGTTATTGTCATGACAAAATTGTCACGTGTGGGCGCCGGGTTAAAAGGAAATTCGAAAAAATTGACCGCCAATTCTTGACAAATCTAAATAAGGGCATAGTATACATCATCACTTCAAGAATTTCACGCGACTCGTTATATCACTACCTCCAATTTACTCGTTTGTTTCTTGTTCGCTCCATCGGTGGTGGTGAATGGAAATTTTCTTCAGTGAGTTTGAAGTTTTTCAAACTCTATTTTGCACAAAATAACTAACATAATTCATAATTAATTTATGAATATAAACTGCATAAAGATTAAAGTAGACTTTTTTTATATGGAAATGTATAAAAGTGTTGCGCGAAAGTGAGAAAATTAGGTTTAAATATTTGTGAAAAATCACACCGGTTAAGAAAATTTGTGGCATTTATTTCGATTACCCTCAATTTTTCTATCTATCGACCGAGTGCGAGTGAGTGTTGCGAAGCGTCAAGCGGTGCACCCAAAGTGGGAATGAAAAATGGCTGACGGCGTGGTACTCGATCTATACGCTGAAGATTTGGACAAAGATTTCAATGCACAAAATCAGGTTGGGAGAATATTATTTAATAGATGAGAGAATATTTTGAATTAAAAAAAAAAGAATATGCAGGATGATTTTGCTGGGGATGGCGTTGATTTGTATGACGACATTGGTGGCCCCAACGAATCTGCTGCTACAGGAACAACTGGTGGCAGCGGTGCTGCAAGTGGTGAGGGAGCCGCATCCGGCGCATCTGGAGGAGATGGGTCTGTGGGTGGAGCTTCGAATGGAGTATACCATCAAAATGCTGGTAGCTTAGCTCCAAACCATATGGGTCGACGTTACCAACTCTATGTTGGCAACCTAACATGGGTAAGACGTGTATATTAGCGTGCGATTCGTTCGTTATGCTTAATAAATATTTATTTCTAGTGGACAACCGATCAGGATATGTCAAATGTTATGCGCGAAATCGGTGTTAATGATTTTCAAGAAGTCAAATTCTTCGAGAATCGTTCGAATGGTCAGTCAAAAGGTTTCAGCGTTATATCTCTCGGTTCGGAGACAAGTCTACGCTTAGTGCTTGAGCGTTTGCCCAAGAAAGAACTGCACGGGCAAGCGCCGGTTGTGACTTATCCAACTAAGCAAGCCTTGAATCAATTTGAGAGTTTACAGAAAACTCGTCCGGTTCCGCCGCAGCAGCAGAATGGACCACCACGTGGTCCGGCACCGACTAATATGGGTGTAGGTGGGACTATGCCGCCCGGTCATCCAGGGCAACAGGGAATGCCACCAGGCCATCCACCTCGTATGATGAATCCCAATATGGCACCGGGTCAATTTAGACCACAGCATATGCAGCCAGGTCCGCCGGTAGGACCTAATCAAGGACCACCTCGCATGCAGGTATGTTTATATTATTTTTGTTTTTTTACCGTTCCTAATAATAAATTTAGTTATATTTTGGTTATGGTTTGTTAACGTTGCCATTTTAACAATTTAATCTAAAATTATTTACAAATCCAAATTTTCCAATATTTTGTGTTGTGCCTTCATATTTATCTGAATTGTTCTGAATGCTAATCACATAAAATTTATTTTTTTTTTTCGCCCATAGTTTCAGAGCAATTCCTATTCTTTTTCCATCTTTATTATCTTTTACTAACTGTTTTACTCTTTCATAAAACTTTTCAATAAAGTAGTTTAGTATTTCTTTAGTAGTTAAGATCGTATACAAAGTGTTTATATTATGAATAATAGTTTTCATTAATATTAAACACAACCAAAAATTAAAAGTTAAGTAATTGCACGCTAGCTAAAATAAATAAAAAGTCCTTTTTGTGAAATTTTTATTTTCATTTAAATTATATTATAATAGATACTAGTATCGCCTGTGGCCGAAATCGGCCATCTGTTTCTGTAAGGTAACGAAACTCAAGTTGTTTTTCACATAATGAATTGTTATTAATTTGCATGGAAATTCTTAATGCTTACCTTGACACTATGAGGTAATGGTAAAAGACAAAAAATGAAGTATATATGCGTCAATAACAAAAATTTAGTCAACATATAATATTCATTTAAAGTAAATAAATAAATTAAAAGTAAAGTAAATAAAGTAAAAGTAAATAAAGGATAGAAAAGTATAACAAATAAATTTAGATAAATGATAGTTCCCAAGATAATATAAGCAAGCAGCAGTTTTTTGTTTTTTAACGCTGAGAGATATTAAGAAAAAGCAACAACCACAACAACAACAACATATGCTACTCAGCTCTTTTTAAGTGTTTGCGTCACTCCCGCATTCTACTCTTGCTTTTGTAAGCTACAGCAGTGATGTTCAACAGAGCTTTGTCGCTTTGCATTTTCTCATTGTCCCATTGGTAAAAAAAGCATTTTACATTTGCTCAATTTTACCTATCTTAAAGACAACATATTCGAAAAAAAATTATATTGTGCAAATCTACTCGAAAATACCTATCCATCGATATAAGTATTATGTGAATATGTTGAAGGTAACACAGAAAAAAAGGGAACACAAACTTTTTTGTTTGCGTATTAATATATAGATATGTAATGGGTGTTTTTTTTAGGGGTTTGTTTTTCGAATAGAGATAAAACTGGCATTTTGTGGTCAAATCTGGCAACTCTAATGTCATTTATGTTCAGTTTGGTTTGCCGTTTCATCATAAACAGGTTGACAAAAGAACAACGCTTGCAAATCGTGCAAATTTATTTCGAAAATAATGGTTCAGTTCGCGAAGTTTACAGCAAGCTCCATCCATTTTATGGTCGACATAATCGTCCATCAGAGCAATTAATTCGGTTAACACTGGGTCGTTTTCGCGCTTCGTTTACTCTATGTTATAATACGCATCCGCAGAGACGTCGAATAGTGCGCACCGAAGAAACAATTGCCGCTGTAGAGCAAATTGTTGAAGAGGACCCGAATAAATCGATTCGCCACCGTGCACAGCAATTGGAGCTTTGTCCATCAACTTTATGGAAGATTTTGCGCAAAGATCTTGGCTTGCGACCTTACAAGATCCAGCTTGTGCAAGAATTAAAGCCGCGAGACCATGCAATGCGTCGTGATTTTGGTGTATGGGCCGAAAATGAGATTGATCTCGGTTCTGATTTTCATCGCAAAATTTTGTTCAGTGATGAGGCTCATTTTTGGTTGAATGGCTACGTCAACAAGCAAAATTGCCGCATTTGGAGTGAAGAGAATCCACATGAGATCCTTGAGACGCCATTACATCCACAAAAACTGACTGTTTGGTGTGCTCTATGGCCTGGTGGAGTCATTGGGCCATATTTCTTCCGAAATAATGCTGGAGAGTCAGTTACCGTTAATGGAGACCGGTATAGAGCCATGATAACCGTCTATTTTGTTCCCGAATTGGATGGCATGAATGTGGATGAGTTGTGGTTCCAACAAGACGGCGCTTCATGCCACACAGCGCAGGTCACAATCGATTTATTGAAGGAAACATTCGATGAGCGCATAATTTCGCGGAATGGACCTGTCAATTGGCCACCAAGATCGTGTGATTTGACACCATTGGATTATTTTCTTTGGAGATATGTGAAGTCGCTCGTCTACGCCAACAAACCAGAAACGTTACGGGACTTGGAGGCCAACATTCGTGGCGTTATTGCCGACATACGGCCCCATATGCTCGAAAAAGTGGTTGAAAATTGGACCTGTAGAATTGACTTTATTCGAGCCAGCCGCGGCGGCCACATGCCCGAAATCATATTTAAACATTAATGGCATAAAATTATCCTTCCAATAAAGCCAAATTGATGGACATTAAAACGATTATCTTGTGTTTTATTTCAATTCGAAGTTCTATACCTCTAAAAAAAACACCCTGTATTATCAACAAAACATTTAAGAAAATTTTTTAATTAGACCTTTTGAATAAGAAACCATTTTGTCAATAAATAAAAACAGAAATTGTATTCAACTCAGTAAATTCCTTCCTACCACGAGTTTAGAATATTCAATTTTACACTTCTGGGTTTTTATCGCAACAACAATTCTTCGCAACAACAATTCATCGCAACAAAATATAAATTTTTAATGAATCAATTTTTAATGAATGCTATGTTATAAATAAATAAATAAATAATATTTATAATTTTTACAATAGCCGTCGAAGCCGTGCCTCGAATTAAAGCATTTGAAAGTTACAGCGGTAAATGTTTTTGAAAATTACTGTAAATATTTTAGTAAAGTGATATCGCTTTCAATGTGTATAGTTGTATCTTCTCAAATTTGGAAAATTAGGTTGATAGAATGCGATACTGCGAAGCCAGCCGAAAAATGGAAATGTTGGTTATTTCTTATAAAGCCATGATATACCAAAAGACTAAGTTTTGATGATTTTATTTAATTCTTAGAAATATACTTTTATATACTTTAGTATACTTTTATACTAAACTTTTATATACTACATATACTTAATTTGGACCACCCTGTATAAACTTTTAAAACAATTTTGTTACAACACTTTTCAATGTAGGTGTCTATTTTTGAGATTTTATGTTGTAAGTTTTTCAATCACCAATGTCATTCTTAAACTTTAAGAAAGTTTGTGCTTTAAGAATACTTCTAAAATTTTAGCATGGCATTAAAGTTTTAGTTGACACTTCAGAAGCATGATGCAAACTTTAGAATTTAATTTTATTTCTATTTATTATATGTATATTATGTCACTTTAAGCCCTAAGTTAAAATTATCTTATAACCACAAATAAAAAACAAAAATTCTTTGACATTCATTATTGGTACGTTTGTTGTTATTCCATTTATTACATGTATATGACAACGCCTAATTCTTCACACACACTCATACAACAGCCACCACAAATGCATCAGGGGGGCCCAATGGGACCTCAACAGCAAATGCAGGGTCCGCCACGCTATCCTCCAAATCAAGGTCAATGGAATGGACCACCGCGTCCAAGTGGACCAAGGCCAGGTCCCCCAAATGGTCCACCACGTGCTCAAATGGTAAAATTATAAAAGTTATTTTAATTTTTATATTAATAAAATTTATTCTAAGTGTAAAATTAAATGTGTTAGATGGAATTTGTTGTAATATTTTTTTATTGGAAACAAATTCTGGCATTATCATCAGACAATAATTTAACCTTTAAGCTTTAACCTTTTTTTTTTGTGCATCTTTGTTTAAAATTGAATATTGTGTTAAATACAGAAACAGAAGATGATAAGATATCATTTAGATAATAATGATTTATTTTTTAGTATTTGAAGTTTGTCATTCGTTAACCTTATATTCTCTATAAATCACAATTCATCTGCAAAAACATGCAAAAACAAGAAAAGTTTTCAGAGCAACATTATATAATATTGCTATAACTTATGGGCCCAGCAACATATTCATTATTAGCTGAGCGTAGCATTCAGCACATTCAGATGAATACAAGCGATCATCATAAGAACTTCATAACTTATTTAGATATGTTATTAAAAGCATGCTTACTTGTTCTAAATTGTAAAGTTTAAATTATTGTGGTTCTTACACGTTTTTATGCTGTATTTATAGTTTCAGGGTCCACCTGGCGGTATGCCACCGCGCGGACCACGTCCAGACTGGAGTAGACCACCCATGCATGGTGGTTTTGCACAACAGGGTCCTCCTGGTGGTCCACCTCAAGGACCACCACACATGCAAGGTCCACCACGTGGACCACCTGGAGGTCCGCCGCAAATGGGTGGTCCACCACCACATGGCGGTCCTGCACCACATGTTAATCCGGCTTTCTTTAATCAAGGCGGTGGCCCACCACCGCATGCTGGTGGTCCACCAATGGGTGGTCCACCACACGGACCTCCGGGACCGCCACAGCAAGGAATGAACATGGCTCCGCAGCACGGACCACCGCCGCACTTCAATCAACAAGGTGTGCCGCGTGGTCCATGGCCCGGGCCGCCACAAGCCAAGCCACCCGGCCAGTTTCCCGAACAAGTTATGGTTGGTCCACAATTAACGGAAGTCGAGTTTGAAGAGATTATGGGTAGAAATCGTACTGTAAGCAGCTCAGCCATTGCCAGGTATTCATTATATGGAATATCTTTAATCTCATAATTTATTAAATTTTTTTTTCTGCATTCGCACAGAGCCGTTTCCGATGCTGCTGCTGGAGAATATTCAAGTGCTATTGAAACCTTGGTCACTGCTATTTCATTAATAAAACAGTCCAAAGTGGCACATGATGAACGTTGTAAAATCTTGATAAGTTCTCTGCAGGACACTCTACATGGCATTGAGACGAAGAGTTATAATCGTCGCGAACGTTCAAGGTCACGTGAGCGTGCCCATCGTGCACGTCCTCGTAGAGAACGTTCAACATCGCGTTATCGTGAACGTTCCCGAGAACGTGAAAGAGAACGGGACAGAGATGCAGGGTAAGATGAAAAAACAATTATTAATTAGCTTCAAAGGTTTTAACTGACATAAATACATAATTTTTCAGCTATCGCGAACGCTCGAGGAGTAGAGAAAGAGAGCGAGCTGTTCCCGATCACTATAGAGATGACAGGTGAAAGAAAATTTAGATTTTGTCACTAATTAGTATGAAACTCTGTTTTCAAAAAACTTTTTCATTAGTTCAACGCGTTCAACACGTCCTCGAAAATCTCCAGATGTAGCAGCCGAAGTGGTGGGTGAAGCAGCGTCATCAAAACGTAGTTACTACGAAGAGAGATATCGTTCATCTGATCGCGACCGTGATCGCGAACGTGAGCGGGACCGAGATCGTGAGCGTGATCGTGACCGAGATCGCGAGCGTGAACGTGACCGACGTGAAGATCATCGCTCCAGGCATTAAATTTACAAAAACAAGTGAAAAAAGCAAGGACAGAAGAAGCAGAAAAAGCTAATTTCAACAAATAAATAATTATTAAATAACATTTATTCATATGATTAACAAGAAATGATTTAATGAATATTTAACAATACTTTTAGACAGCTAGCATAGATTGATTCTCAACGTAAAACTTAATATTAAAAAACAACAAAAACAAAAAACCATCAAAATATACACTAAAGTCCTAGACAAACATTTACTTTTTGACAACGTCTAGATGTGCAAGTAAGGAAAGAAAGAACGAAAGGCAAGAAACATTTTTGAATTGTTTAATAAACACAACAAACAAGCTCAGCTGCCGTCAGAGATGCCAGAAGCAGTGAGGTTCAAATATTAAAGTTACTTAAAATTCTGCAAAATTGAATCCAGCAACTAGCAAAAATATTTTAATGTGGACTACAACAAATATCAACTTTAAGCAGCAGCAAAGAAGAATGTATTGATATTTCAAAATATTAATAAAATATAATTAAAAAAAAAAATATTAAAAAAAAAACAACAAAAATTGTACTGTCTTTTTTGTATTTATTACATTGTTTATTTATTTAGTGAACGTGGCTTTTATTTTGAATATTATATAATTGTAAACTTCTTACTTCTATCCTGTAGATTCGTTTAATTTTAACTATTCTAATTAATTTATTTCTTATGTTTTATATACTCATCATATGTTCCGCTCATTTACCACTTAACTCTGATTTATACATTTTAAAAATAGACATGTGTACATATGTAACATTTATATATGTACGTATAGAAAAAACTATTGAGATTAATTCAAACAACTAACACATGATGAAATACCATTAAAATGTGAGTTACTATTTAACTGTAGCAAAATTCAAAAATACTACTGTAAGTAACAATAATTTTGATCGATTGTTTTCAAATGCAAATTAATAAATATTTAGAAGTTATATTAATTTTATTTTCATCGTTACTCACGTTGTATTTTATAAATAGAATATTTGTAAATTAGTGTGTAATGAGACTCATATTGAAGGTGAATGTTAACCTTTTCTATTTCCATAAAATCATGTCACAATGAGGAAATGCTACTTATTCCAATTAAAATCAAGAAACAATTTTTTAAATATTAGCCACTCGAGGCAAAGTTTAACCATTTTCAACTCAAAATGTAAAAAAGGTTAGGAAATGAAGTTTGCGGGATTATCTTGAAACATACTAAAATGGAAAGGGTAAATTTTTGCTTTTAATATTCACAAATGGTGTGTCGGGCATAGATCAATTTCCATTTTTTATTTCCAAGAAAGTAAAAACTTGTGAAGTTAAAGGTCCTCGACGCTTGTCAGGTGCTGCTGTCCCTGAATTGCATATTAAATTGAAAATAGTATTTGTTTCTATAAATTGACTGAGTTTTGTGGAGACCGTGGACATACATAACAGTGATAAATAGTCTAAATTCGTGTTTAGCATTCAATTTTGTCCCATAGTTTTTAAGGTATTGTACTATACAGCATTTCTTTTCTAGATATTTTCAATTGTTATGCGTAAAAACACTGTACTTTAATGTAAGCTTTAGAATTAAAATATTATATTTTTACGTTACATATTTTTTTTATTCTAAATTCTTTTTTATTTTGCTGTTAAAACTTGTTTGATATTTAAAACGGGTATTCACGATGTGGTCTAACTGTGATATACTGTTAAAAATAGACATTTTTCCATACTGAATATATTCGTGGTGATGTTATGTAAGATTTTTGTTTATTTATTTTCGATTTGACTTGATTTTTTCTTGTCCGCAAATTAAAAAAAATTTTTTAAATTTAACTAACTACTACAGGTTTTTTGCTGCGTATTTGGAAAATCAAAACAATTTATTATGTTTAAGACGAAATACACTACATCCTGAATACCCATAAAAAACGAACTGACTATATTTTCCTCCATTGTAAAAACCAAAGATAACTAGAGCTGCAAATAAGATTATTCAGTATAATTTTTGGGTTGTTGGGTTTAATTAAAGCATGTTAAATAAGTTATCTTGTCTAATGTATGAACAGGCCTTAAGCTGGTTTATTACATAAATATTTCTATTAATGGAAGAACACTAATTCACACTTGTATTAATTGATTTAAACTATTTATAAGAAAGAACTGCTGTGAAAATCAGTCGTTTTCATTATCGTTTAAAGAGATAGAAATTTTTACTTTTGTTTGTACTTCTTTTTATTTATTAATCTTGCCCGAATTCATACTATAAACTTAAGTCTCTTTCTAGCAGCCTTATCGTAAGTTTCGCGTGACAGTTTTCAAAATATGTCTCGTTTCACACCACAAATCTATTAATTATTGTTGTGCATTTAAAAAACATAAATAAAAGATTTTAACGAAAGATCCGGAATATGTAAGCGATGGACATGTAAAAAGCTTAAATTCCTGACGCGAAACTCGTTAAGGCTGTATTATTTATCTTCCAACTGCTCTTGCCATATGTATGATTTTTTGTCTTTAAATATGACATAATTATAGCAACAAACTGATGAATTGAAAAATGATAATTTAATTGATAAAAAATAATTAAATTATTTTTTGTATAATCAGTTCCGATAAATTAAAAATAACTGTGATAAAAACTGTGATAAAAAACAACAAACATTAAGAAAATATTGTGTAAAACAGGTAATTTAATGGAGTTTAATAGAATTCTAATTAATTTGAAATTTAATTGTACTTACAATTTGTATTGCATATCTTCAGATATTTATTTTTCTATGAAAAAGAAGTAAAAAAAAAAAATACAAAATTATATATCTAGATATATCATACAAAAAATAAATATTGCGCAGTAATGCGTTCAGTATTCATCAAGCTCAGAATTTAATTTAGAATCCAGATGATATACCAACAAATTCTGGCTTAAACAAAGTATTGAATTAATAGTGGTTTTCAAATTCGGTAAATTATTAAGCCAATTGAGTTACTTGCTGGGCACTACATTTTTGGCACATCTGCAAGCTTGGAGAAATTATTATTTTATGTAGTTGAAATTTAAACGGTTTCAAATTTCTTTATAATAGCTTTTACGGATTTTTCCTACATTGTCTTTATATACTTCATGGGTAAAAAAGGTTCGCGGGTCCAATACAGACAATAAATATTTCGCAATATAAAATTGTTTTTTTTTCTTGTATTTTATTGAAAACATTTTTTTCTTCTTCACTCATGTGCAAACGTAACTGAACTCCAGGCGCACCATATGCACCACATGCAATAACAAATAAAGTTTAGCTACTACAGCTTTTTCGCACATTCTCAGCATTCACCCATTTAAAGCCACAATCCAGAAATCTTTGAAATTATCAACGATATTGATATTAGTGGCTCAAAATAAGTTAATGTGGGAAAAATTTACCCACCAAAACAGTGGTTGGGCTCAGGGACAACACAAGACAAAACAACTAACCATGCAGAACATAGGCATGCAATTACACAATAGTT
Source organism: Pherbina coryleti (assembly GCA_943735915.1). Lineage (NCBI taxonomy): Eukaryota > Metazoa > Arthropoda > Insecta > Diptera > Sciomyzidae > Pherbina > Pherbina coryleti. Next base: position 125,973,887 of record OX030952.1, on the reverse strand, counting down.
TTTAATATACTTTTGAGTTGACCTTTTGACAAGTTAACATCAAAAAAGCTACAATTGTTAACTAAGGTACTCATGCAGTTTAAAGGAGCATTTAACATGTAATTTGTTCAAAAAATTGTAAATAGATTAAATTGGTAGGGTTTCTACTGCTTCTACGATTAGAGTTAAAATTAATAAGAGAAAGAAGTTCTGGAGAATCGAATACACCGGTATTGAGTTGATGTAAATATACGCTATCTGTATACTTGATTGTATTTTTAAAAGCTTCAAACGATCCCCGTAAGGAGGAAGGTTTAAAATGTCAAATCCACTTAAGCCCTTTAGTGCAAACCGAACAAAATGTTTTAGATTCTCTCTTACAAACCACCAGCAGGAAATAAAAAAATAGTAACTCCATTCTGAGTTTCCATATTCTGTGACTTTTGCTTTAAAAGCTATTTGACATTAAACATTTGGCTTATATATGCGGAGCCACACCCCTTTGTCCGATGTCCGTCTCAATACCCTACTTCCAACATTCTACTTTCTAGTAGAAGAATATCACCAAGTGGGAACACCATATTGAGTTAACCAGTGGAATGGTACGTGTGATTTGAGGTCGAATACCGATTTCACTCTGTGTGACCTATAACTCTAAAGCTATCTGATATCGCAAATTTGGGTTGTATGGGATGTGCCACGCCCCCTATAGATATTCAGTGCACTTCTCCCTAAAAAAAAAAAAAAAAATAAATTCTTTCTCCCTACTCTTATTAATTTAAGAAAAAAAAAAAAATCAAAATCGGTTGAGAAACACGGGAGAAAACGCCTATTTATATATAGATTATTCAGTGTGCAAAACTTTCTATCTTCCATGAATAGAAGGGGATGGAGTCAAAATTTCCCCCACACAAAATTCTTTTTACAAAATTGCCCTTTTCAAAATTTCCATTTTTTAAAATTCTAACAAAATTCCCCCATCACAAAAATCCCACAGAATTCCCCTTGACAAAATTCACCTTTACAAAACGGATCCTACAGAATTCCCCTTAACCTTGGATCACTCACCTATTGCTGAGTTGCGGCACAATTAACTCTGGGTGTTTTTCACCCACATAAACTCTCAGTTATAAGGATATACTTGCTTAAACCTAAGAAAAGTGTTGGTTTTAAATAAATTCAAGATTATTTTTACCATTTTAAAATGTTTTTTATTAAAAGAATTGATTTGTTGCATGTAAAACAAAACATTAAGAATAAGTGTTTCATTAGAAATCTTGTATAGAAACAATGACTGGGTGCATTCTATCCCAAGGTTAGTGATGCAGGGTTAACAACATTCTTTACAAAATTCACCTTTGCAGCCCTCCTTAAAAAAAATTAAAAATGAATATGTTGAGGAATAAAGTGCGTGCTTTGTTGAAGGTTTCGTTTTTTAAAGTTTTGTATGGGAGCGTAGAGTTTTGAAATGCATAAATTTACAAAGGGAGAATTTCGTAAAAGGGGAATTTTTAAAGGAGAATTTTGTGAAGGAGAATTTTAAAAAGGAGAATTTTCGTAAAGGCGATTTGTTTTATTCGACCCACTCCGGAATAAAAGTCTCCCATTAAGAATGTAACAGAAAAAATATAAGATTGGGAATTCGATATAACTGTTTAGTTCAATGTATGTAGTTTAATGTAAATGTTTAAAAACTTTCTTAATATGGGAAAGGGAAAAAATAATAGTTTTCCCGGTTTTAATGTTTGTAAACTGTCTTAATATGGGAATGGGAAAAAATGTATAGTTTACCAGCTAAATACCAATAAGGGTTGTACATAGTTTAGGGTATTACTACGGCTCAAAGTGACTTTTTGAACGTTCATGAATAATGTTTATCAATTTTTTCGATTTTGTTATTAAGCAGGCTTTAGAAGAGGATCATAACTTTTTATGAATACAGCCATTTATATATATAAATATATGTATAAATTTTTTTTTACAGATATATTTTGAATAATTTTAATTATTTTTGATAATGTTTCTACTCAAATGAGAGCAAATAATTTGAAAATGCTTTATGAAAGGCTTTTGACAAGTTTCAGCGATTTTTAAAAAAATCCTTTAATTTATAAAGCCTTTAATGAGGTTTATGTTTGTTTCTGAAACAATTTTGTATATTTATGACAATATATATGCTCAGATGAGAATTTTAAAAATTTACAAAATGCTTTGTCGAGGATTTACTGAAAGTTTCAATCATTTTCAAAACTCTTCCATTTATTAAGTCTTTAAAAGAGATTTTAATCGATATTGAAAGTTTAAAATAACGTTTTTATATTCTTTTCGATTTGTTTTTTTTTATGAAGGCCTTATAAGACGTTCTTAACTTTTTATGAATACAGCCGTAATTGATCTAAAAAAAATCTTATACCGTTGAAAGGGACATGCAAATCCAGGAGGTAGTAAAATTCAAGAATGTACGTCAAGCCCACCATATATTAGAATAAGTAGGAGGAGATAGATTTATGGATTAATTTTTCTGAAACTAATTTTTTTTTTATTTTGTTGTGTAAGTTTCCAAAAACCCTTTCCATTCCCGCAATAACTTAAGGGTTAAATATATAAATGTGGTCTGTGTTTCGCCCTCAGTTTCGATAGGCAACAACACTGAACAACGCCACCACACTGACGTGTCTGTGTAAACTTACCACACCACTTGCAATAATGATTTCACCACTCGTCATTGTTTAACGAATCTGGCTCTGACAAAAAAATCATTTCCAAAAATCTATCCACCATAGCAAAACAAGTGCGAAATTTTATTGTAAAGAAAAGAACGAAAAGAGAAAAATACTTGTGAAATTGCCTCAAAGCGAACAAATAGTACATGATTGAAAAAAAAACATACTTTGTACATCTTATTCAAACATTGAATTCTTAATCAAATTGTGAAAATCGATCATAGAAATTTTTAGTTAATAAATTTTTGAAGCAAATAGAATAAAGTAAAAGCAAATCTCTCCAAAGACAGAGCCCGAAAAAATGTCGGCGACGGGATTTCAGCGTTTTGTGAACTCAATGGGTGAAAAATAGTGAGTATTGAACAAATGGATTTAATATATTAGTATGTTCGCATTCGACATTTATTTGAAATTTGTACATAAGATAACGCATTAAGATTTAGCACATATGCATATGTGTGTTATATATTTAAAGTTATATGCATATTGTTGGTGCCGCTAGCATGACTAGGCTGGGTAACTGCAGCTTGGCTGGCCTGCTATGGCTTCACATCAAAGTCAAACTGCAAATAAATCTTAAAAATTTCAACTAATCTTATCTCTTCTTTTTTGATAATTCCAAATGAACAAATAATAATGCCTATTAATATACTTGAAGGTAAATTATGTACACTTAATTGTCTGGCTGCCACCCAATCTTTAACCTGACTCTTGGTTTTACGTGTCTGCTGCACAAAAGTGACAAAATGAAGAAAACTTATAATAGTTGTCCACGAGCAGTCAGCTTCATACACCTTGTTAATTGGTTTGACTTTTGGATGAATTGACTTGGGATTATAACTTCAGTCCAAAGTTCACGGCAATGACAGCGTAAAATATAACAAACATGTTAATATGTTAGAGAAAAAAAAAACATTCTAGGATTTACGGCTGTTTTGCAAACCCTTCAGTGTCCAAAATGACAAAGATTTGCGTGATGTCCTAATTTATGCGTTGGATATTAAAAATGTTTTTGTAGATTCTTCTCGAAGCATATATCCTTACAAGATGCATACAACACTAGGTCTGCTTGAAAAAAATTCGAGAGACGTCTTCATGTAAAGTTTTCGTTTTGCTATTCTTCGTACATTTGTTTTCTATGTCTTGTACCCTTTTGAAAAACATTTTGGGCTAAACCATTAGTTTTTTCAAGAAAGATTTAAAAATTCGTGTTAGGAAAAAAATTAATAATCTGTTAGACGTAACCTAACAGTCCAAATACTGCTATAGTTTTTATAGACAAAGCTTCCGAACACTTCGCAAAAAATCTTTTTGTAAATTACGTATACGATCAGATTCTTTACCGGAAACTATTCGTTTGCTATTTTGTGGAAATTCTTTGCTTAATATCTTAACTTTTTACGAAAAATTAAATAAAGGGCAGAGAGTGACGTGGTTAAATACAATTGATCCACAAACTCAACATGCTTCAAAATGGCTCCACTTTTTAACTTTAAAACTTTTTAATGCATAAAAATTAGCTTAAAAAATACTATTTTTACAACCATTTCTCTTTTTTATTGGCCGTAGAAATAACAACACCATGTTTTAAATTTATGATAACATTTAGTTGCCAAAAGTAGAGAAATTTAGGATACAACAAAAGGAAAATATGCATTTAACTTTAATTCATAATCAATTCGTTTTCGAAAATTCAAGTTAAAAAAGTGTTGCAGAGACCTCAAGAAAAGTTTAAGGGGTTAAGCGAAACCTCGAGATAAATTCTAACCAAAAGAATTTGTTGAATGCAATAACTTTCCTTCGGCGTCTTATTTTATGTTTATTAATTTGTTCCTTTTTTTTAGTGAACCCTTTGTGCGCACCCATTTGGCCAAAGTCTACATGGTGCTTGGTATGACGACGTTAGCGTCAACCATCGGTGTTCTATTACAACTGGCAGGCATACTGGATACGGGTATTCTTGCTGCAGCTGGTTCTTTGTTCACCGTGCTCGGCTTACATTTCTATAGAGATAATGGAAAAAACTATAATATACGGCTTGGAATGTTGCTCTCATTTGGCTTTTGTTCGGGACAAACTCTCGGACCGTTGATGCAGTACATCATCAGCATAAATCCAACAATTATATTAACCGCACTGGCTGGTACTGTTATTACATTCGTATCGCTCTCATTGGCATCGCTTTTGGCCCAACGTGGTAAATTCTTGTTTTTGGGTGGCATACTTGTGAGCGTTATAAATACGATGGCCATAATAAGTCTCTTTAATATCTTTTTCCAGTCGTACTTTGTGCAAGTTGTGAGTGTCAAAAAGAATATAATATAGTCTAATCAAATATTCACTAATTTTGCGTATTTCATATTTTTCAGACTCAACTTTATGTTGGCGTATTTGTTATGGCAGCATTTGTTCTATACGACACGCAAAGCATTGTTGAGAAATGTCGCTTGGGCAATCGGGATGTTGTTCAGCATTCATTGGACTTATTCTTCGATGTTTTGAGCATGTTCAGACGTCTCTTGATTATTTTAACACAAAAGGTAAAATATTCATAAACATTCGTTATGAGAATATGGACATACTCTAAATTTTAAACTTCATCAAGGTTTCCAAGAAAATGTCCTTGATCATTATTAAAAAAAAATGTATCTTAAGTGTTAACGCGACGCCACAATTATTTTAAAATTCATTTACAGTATGTTTGAGTAAATACATTGTAATTATTAAAAATCAAAAATGTTGCATCTGGCTATATCTTAAGTAATTTTTCCAGCTTTTAGACATGTTGAACGACTAGGTAAAAAACAAGGTCCTATGTTCCCTTGAGATTAAAATACAGTCAAACAGAACAAGTATGATACTTCAAGTAACAATGCATGCAAATGAATTTTAAAATCAGCGTTACCAAGATCGTAATTATGTTGAGTGTTTTGTTCATCTTTTACATAAACAAATTTTTAATATTAGGAGTTCCGTTTAAATGAAATTAAAAAATATTTCTTTTTCAGGAGGAACGCAAGCGCATGGAGAGACGCAAAAACCGCTAAATGATCATGGATGGAAGAATAAATAAGAGTTAATTTTGTAATTTGGCTAAAATTGCCGAACGAGTCAATCAAAACCTATTGGAAATTGTTCTTAATCGGACTTTGATATGAATTAACATTTAGCATTTAGATTTTTAGCTTTTACTTTTGGAAGTTTGTTTTCACCTTTTTTAATCATATGAACAGAAACAAAAAATTTAAAAAAAAATTATTTTGTTTAAGAAAATCCTTTTTTAAAATTGGTTATTTTGCATTTAAAAACACTCATTTTCTTTTAAAATATAATACGTACCCATTATTGAGGAAAAAAAAAATGCAAGAAATTCTTAATAAAATAGCAAATGCAAAACAACAGTTCTGAATAATTGAATTTTCTACCCTGAGCGGAATTTAGATTGGCATTTCTTAAAATATTAGTTTTTTTTTTTTTTTTTGAGATCGTTCGAAAGCCGAAACTTTTTACGATATCCGACCAACAGAAAAAGGTAAGAGTCAACAATATGAAATTGGTGCGAAAGGAGTACAAAACCCATTAAAAATTCCATCGGAGAAATTTGCGAGTGAAGTTTTTAGAAAATGAATTATCCATTTCAGCTTTCGAAAAGAGTTATCGTGCTTCTTCAGGGCTGAAAACAACCCGGGTTTTTTAAAAAAAGCCGGTGGGTTCGGCTTTATTCGGTTTTTTTGGGTTTAATTGGGTTTTTTCAATATTCAGTAAAAAAGAGTTTAAAATCTTTCAAAACGAGCTATAATTAATTTTTTATTAAATTTGAGTAGACTTATAAAAAATAGTGTTAAGAATAGAAACAAATAACATAAAAAAATTAAATCAGCTCAGTTCCTTCTGAACAGAGTTGCCATGTTTCATTTGTAGCACTGTTCTGTAGCTTATGAATATATTTAGGATTTCATGGATACTTAAATTTTTGCCGTCATTTTTAAAAATGGGAACTTGAGATCTTAAAGGAATTTATTTCATAAAAGTGGCATAGGGTGAATGTTGTCAAAGTTTGTTTAGTTTAGTTTTAAAAAGCTTAACAATGGCAGAATGAGATTGAGAGGCTTTTTTCTTCAACTGGTGATATCTATATATATAAAAAAGGAGCTTATGTTTGTAAGACCGCAATAGACTCCTAAACTACTTATCCGATTAGCATGAAAATTTGTGTATAGAAGTTTTTTGGTACGGTGCGTGTATGTGGGCTATCAATTTTGAACCACCTTGAACACCAGAGGGCGCTGTAGTACAAATTTTTTACAAAACTGCCTAAAACTCAAACTGCTAATGCGATTAAAATGAAAAGTGGTATACAGTGGGTTTCATGTACGTTGAGTGTTCTGTTGCTATCGTTTTCGACCTCTCTTGAACACCAGAGGGCGTTGTAGTACAAATTTTTTACAAAACCACCTAAAACTCCCAAACCGCTCATGCGATTAGAATAAAAATATATATATATATTATATATAGTATATATATAGTATATAGTAGTTTTCAGGTACGATGAGTTTTTTAGCACTATCTTCTTTGAACCACCTTGGACACCAGATGGTGTTGTAGTACAAATTTTTTACAAAATCGCATATTTTTAGTTGTTTTCTTAGGTTACATGTGCAAATATTTACAAAATATAAAATATTTCTTAAATTTAGTAAAATTAAAAAATTTCCGTTATTTTGATATCAAAAACATGAACATATCTTGAAAACTATGAAAAATTTTACTACAACGATATATTTAATGCAACATCGTTACACAAAATTTCGAAAAAAACAATCAGATATTAAATTTTGTGAATTTCGATTCAAATATCTCCGCTGTTTTTTTATATATTGTGTTAAATTTTTTTTTGTCTTAAAGCTTCAACAAAATACTATGAAAACCTTATTGCAAAAATACCGTTAGTTGAGTAAATATTTTTTTTTCAAAAAAGGTCTGAAATTTTGGAGTTTTCCTCACAACAAGGCTCAAAATTTGTTTTTGTTGTAAAAATGTCGCAAATTTTCAACTCTATTTAAAAGTTATAACATTTATAAGCAAAAGCTATTTCAACTTTACGCAAAAATTAAAAACCATTTTTGTGATTCAAAAAGCAAGGCCTACCCCTAGATTTTTTCGAACAACATTTTTTTTCCAATATTGTGTTTTTATAATTTTATAAAAATATACAAGCTAAGAAATTAATTTATTAGAAAAAATTATCTGAGTATCTCTTACCAATCAAAAGTTATAGTCAATAATCTTTATCCAAAATAAATATTCAAAAAGCAAAACGCTGTCTGTGTGATGGCTGGAAACTTCAAAATTACTAAGCCGATAGAGCTGAAATTTTGGCAGTACATTTTTTTCAAGTACGAGATGGCTTAAATTTCTGTCACACCCCCTTTTACCGCCCAAAAATCAATAAAAATGCTACATTTCCTACGGTTTTCGTTGATTGGGCTACATTTTGGTAATTTAGTCTGTATGCTTACTGTCGGCAACTGTACTAAAACAGGGCAATGTCCATCTACTAGAAAACTGGGATGATCATTATATAAGAGGGTGTGGCTCCGCCCATACAATTAAAATTTGTATTATCGAATAGCTTTGAAAGTAAAAGTAACTTACATACAAACTAAAAATGGAGTTACTATTTGGTGATCTCCTGCTACTGGGAAACTGTAACGGGCAGTGTAAAATAACACTGGTGTCAAACTATGAGTCTAAGAAAAGTTTTGAATATACCTATTATGTTCCCATATATGTAGTTGTAGGGTGCAGCAACGCGCGCCGGGAAAAGCTAGTTGTAAATAAAAAAGGGTCATCTTTTATACCACAAACGGTATCATGTCTTTTATTTTTATATAAAAAAAAAAATAAATAACTGGCCATTTCAGCCCTTGAAAGGACTTTGACCTATCTTATGATCAATTATGTTTTGCGTTTTATTAAGTTTATACACAATTGACAAAGAACCGGACCTACAGGTTTAACGCCGACTCCGAACGGCGATGAACGGAATGTTCTTGTTCTCAAGAAGCTTTACATGGAATTTTGATTACTCTCTGAGGTTTGCCATTGTCTGCAGAGAGGTGGCGGCCGTACAGAAAAATTCTTTTAATTCAAATAATTTTCTGTCGCTGCTGGGGCCGCCACACATAAAAATTTCACATAAAAATCTTTAATTTATAGTTTGTAACTTAATTTATGTATATGGTCAGTTCATCAATAAAAAAATCATAATATGTTATTCCTACTGAGGATTTAGTGAAAAGACATATCCTCAAAATGTATCTTTGACACAATATTCCGTTCTTTCAAGTCTCAGTGGCTTTTTAGAAAATGGTAATACAAATTATCACTTAGGGTTAATGACAAACTATTTCGAATCGAAAAAGAGTTAATTGCTGTTAAAAGCTTTACTTGGTTTTTATTTTCATAGTAGTCTTAATGGCAAAAGGGTCCTTATTAAATTGATAAAGGGAAATTTGCAAAAAAGATAAGCACCAAGTCACGGTAAGTATATTATACAAAAAACCAGATAGTTCCACCAGATTAAATTAGGATAAATAATTGAAAAGAAACTTCAATCATAAGTTTCAAAATTTGAGAAATTAAAGCTAAACAAAAGTAAAATAATTTTTTTTTACGACAGGATAATGTCATTGCAAACGGGACAGACGCACACGAAGTGTTGTTTTATTTTTCTCAAGCTATACGCAATTAAAAATTATTTGTTCAATAGTTGTAATGCAACAATTGTGTTGACCTTCCACTCACCCTTGATGATTGATAATTTTTATTTCATGTTGATAACGTGTGCATTATGAATGATTTTAATTAAGCTAAGTGCTTTTATTGCCACCAGGAATCCACTTTCAATGCTTGATATTGAGTGCGTTAAGGCCACGTTAAGTTAAACTCTTACTTTAGTTGAGTTACTTGTCTTACTTTCTTACTTTAGCAAGGACTGATATAGACGTTCGACAAACGGAAACGAATTTTTTAAAAGCGCTTAATATGTCGCAGCACCCAGTGAAATCCTTGATATGCAACTTTTGGGAACTATTTTTCATCTGCAAAATACTTGGAATTTATCCTCATGAGCTGCATGCATTTCAGCGTGAGAATTCCTTGCGAAGATCCAAAATAGGCACGGGCCTTGTATTTTTAGCCATGGTAGTGATAATAGTGCTATACAATTTATTGATTTATGCATACTCTGAGGAGGATCGTTCGCTAAAAGCGACTCAAAGTGAGTAAAAAGAATAAAAAACTAGGTGGAAATTATATATTTATGAATTGAATTATGAATTTATAGTAATAAAAGACGTTTATTCCATTTGCTAAAAATTTTTATTTATATAAATGATTGTTAATTTATAAATTATAATTAGTGAAAGTAAAAAATACCACTTTTAATTAAAAAAATAATGATTTATAAAATATACAAAGCTATATATACAAACAATTTATAAATTTGTATATTCCTTGAATCTATGGAAAAAAATATTTCACCCTTTTGGAACATAATAAATACTTTTTAAAACTTACCGTCATCATCCTCTAGGCACGCTCACGTATGTCATAGGACTTTTTCTCACCTACATCGGACTCGTTATGATGGCCACCGATCAGATAACAGCTATAAAAAAACAAAGTATCATTGGTGAAATTTTTGAACGTATACGCAATGTGGACGAACGTCTCTATAGGGAACAAATCGTTATAGATAATAGTTCTATTTATTTGCGCATACGTATTATGATCACGTTGACGATCAGCTGTGAACTTGTCATCATGCTTTCCACATTTGTACTATTGGTGGACTATACGCAATGGATATCGTTGCTATGGTTTTTCTCATGCGTTCCAACTTTCTATAGCACCTTGGATAAAATATGGTTTGCAGCCATGTTGAATGCATTGAAACAACGTTTTGAAGGTATTAACAGAGCCTTGGAAGAATTGGTGGAATCCCATGAGAAGTTTAAGGCTCTTAGTTTGGATAGCCGTATTGAAGCGACACTTCAGTCGACAACCACGGTGTTGTCTTCTGCAACAACAACAACAATAGATTCAACAAATCAATATACACAGAATTTAGGTTATTTATATAAGGAATTAAATATGTTGGAGCGCAGTTCTCTGAAGGGTTCGGGCAAAAATAAGGTATCGCCAAGTAAGTAATTAGTACAAAAACACAATATCTTACACAATACTTAGTACTGCATAAAAAGTTGGTCGAATTTTTCATTTAATTTAGTTTTATTTATTCAGATATAAACGCGTTTGTTGTGGGGAACTTAGTTCTTTAACAGTATAAAGGACGATAAAAAGTAGATTATTTGATTGGGTATAACAAAATTTTTTGTGAATATGCGAAACTCTAAAATGGACCAAAAATGAGTTGGAAGGTAGTTTATAAGTCGTCTGAAATAGTTCTGCTCGAACTTTCAGGAGGAATTATACTCGTAATAATAGAATTATAAGAATATGATTTGAAAATTCAAAATTATTATAATTGATATTACCTCGACCTGCTTTTTGTGTACATATCATTATTTTCATGAGTTACAATTGTTGCAGAATTTTGTTTATCTATTTAATATTTTGACTGGTAATGAAAACTATTTTAATTTCAGTTGCTACCTCTTTTAATTCTTTTGGTGAGGGCATTGAAACGCCACAGAAAGCAAAACCTTTGATGAATATGGCCTTCGACAGTGAATTAAGTAATGTTAACAAAGTTGAGGAAAAGTTAAATAATTTTTGTCAGCTACACGATGAGATTTGCGAGATTGGTAAATCGCTGAATGAGCTCTGGAGTTATCCGATTTTGGTGCTAATGGCTTATGGATTCCTGATATTTACGGCACAGTTATATTTTCTTTATTGTGCAACTCAAAATCAGGCAATATTTGATAATTTTATTGAAGGATTTTATCAATTTATCAATCGCATTATATTTGTAGGCAATTCCTTCTCTTTTTCGAACAGCCAAGAATGCTTGGATAACGGCTGTTTGTCTGGCCTATACATCGGGAAAATGTATTTATTTGATTTATCTAAGTTGGACTACATCGCTAGAGTCCAAGAGAACTGGAATTTGTTTGCACAAATGCGGCGTTGCAGCGGATAATAATTTGCTCTATGAAATCGTGAGTACTGTAGTTTTTTCGTAGGGAGATGGGTTATTTAATTCCTTATTTAAAATAGGTAAATCACTTATCGCTGAAACTGCTCAATCATTCAGTTGACTTCTCTGCTTGTGGCTTTTTTACCTTGGACATGGAGACTCTGTATGGCGTAAGTGGCGGAATAACTAGTTATCTCATCATTTTGATACAGTTCAATTTGGCTGCTCAACAAGCTAAGGAAGCTATACACACCTTTTCCAACTTCAATGAGACTTCGAACTTGATAGCGGCCGATGGAAACTCCACAGATTTCTTAAATTATGCTTTGAGCACAATCCTGGCTTCAACAATAACAACAGTTTCAGATGATTATGCTACAGATTAGAAAATTTGCGAAATTAAAAAAATGTTGATTTTTTCAACATTATATTTATTTTAATTTTATAAAATTAACTTGTTTATTAAAAAATATTTCTCCACGTTAGTTAATAATTTTTCTACTTGGTGTTATTCAACTAAATTATAGCACATTTTTTTCTAATAAATCATTAGTGTTGTTGGAATTTTGCAAAGCTGTTTTTTTAATTTGTAGCAGTTTCTGATAATTCACGCGTGCTTGCTCTAGTTCCTCATTCAGTTCAGCAACCACATCGCGAGCACCATCGTAGTCTAATATGCCTACACAGCTGATTGGTACCTTTTTGTACAGCGCATAGGCAATTTCGCGGCGAGTAAGAGAGAAAACGTATGGTATTTGTTTAATTTGGCACTGCGTTTTTAGCTTTGCTATCATTGAGTCTAGGCCATCTAATTAAGGATAATTTATTAGAACTTTTTAAAAGATGATTTAATAATATAAATCTCTTACGTACCCTCTCCACCACACACTTCCAAGTCTGTTGCAATAAAAATAACTTTTATTTTATCGATCAGCATGAAATTCTGCACCTCTCGAAAGCCCAGCACAAAGCGTCGATGAGCTCGTGCTTTAATCTCATTCAACGCAAACGCACGCCTTTGAAAGCGATTCAGATCACGCAGCAGTGATTGGGTCAGTGAACAAATGCGCTCCGTTGTACAGTTATCACAGTAGCTGCAACGAGTTAAAAGTAATAAATAATCTTTATAGCAAATACAAATTTGTTTAATTTATTTACTCTCTAAAGCGGCGTGAATGAATTGCATTTCGTATTAAACTGTCTTCTACAGTCTTTTGTATTTGAGCCTCTGCGGTGTTTGCATTGTTATCAAGCTGCAAGTCGCACATTTGTGCCGTGACATCATGAACCAATTGCTGAGCTCGTTGTTGCTGCCTGTAGCGTAATATGGATTTTTTTAAACGCGAATAGTGTTTTTTTCGTCCACCTTCACGTTGCTTACCACGTCTTTTTTTAGGCGGATTTGTTTTGTCCGCATAAATTGCTTTGGTTGCACATCGTCGACGTTCCGAAGAACTTTGCTTGGGACGTTGTGTTAGGAAGTCCAACAGATTAAAACCTAATTTAGACGTTTTTTTATACTTAGCATTGTGTATTGGTCTTTTTTGCACCGCTTGTGTTCCATTGGAGCCACTTGATTGTTGGTAGTTTTCAAACGTTGTGCGGTCGATAATGTGCACCTTATTGGACGATTTTACAGCTTCGTTGGACATTGTTTTTTAAAAAAGTATTTTCTAATATTTATTTTAGCATAAATACGATACGTACTTATATCGATAAAATTGTAAACATTGCTCACAAGTGATGGACAAATTTTAACTGAACGGGATCATGGTGTAATTAACTACACCATGAACGGGATCATATATATTCCTATTGTAATAGATTGACTTAACTTTGAATACAACGTGTGTTGCCATGAACCAACAAGACAAGATCAAGTAATCAGCAGTGCGAGAAAAGAGTATTTTTTTCGTGCCGCGTCATCGGTCACAAAAAAAGCTATATCGGATACGTTTTTTATGCAAAACATGTGAAAACTTAAATAAAAGTGGAATTTTATAAAATTAACAAGTTTAATTTTCGAAAAAAGTGTTTGAATACTTTGTTTGTTTGTATTTTCATGCAGTAATGAAATATAAAGTAATTTTTTTTTGCTGTTGCAATTATTGCACGTCGCTACAGCACACTTAATTTTTATAAAAAACACAAAAAATTATTGAACTATAAACACTAATAATTCTTTAAAACTTCAAGAAATAATTTTTCACATATAATCGCTACACGTAAACAAAACAATTTGTGACCGATGACGTCAGACCTACCAGCTTTGTTTTTTATCTTTTCTAGGCTCTTTTCTATGCATGATCTTTATTTCTTGGTTCATGGTGTATTGCACTGAACCATGATACAATAAGAAGGTAGGGTAAGGAGCTTTGACAAGACCTACTGCTAATGTCAATATAAACCATAAAATACTGTGCTACCATATCTTAAAAAAAATCCCATGACAAATCCATGTTTCATGGTTTCCGTAGGTAAGCGTTTTATATAAAATGTATTGCTGAAAATATTGATAAAGGAGGAACTTTTAAAAAGAAGTTGATTTATCTTCAACAGTTCCACTATCTTAAGAAGACTTAAAAAAGTTTTTTATAACATATCGTATGCACATTAGAATAAAATTTTTAAAAAATGAAATAAAGACAACCAAAAATAATCAAAAAGTTATGGGCAATATTAAATTAGTGAAAATAAAATTATAAAATAGCTAAAAAATTCGTTGTTTCAATCATAAACACATTGATTCAAATTTTTCTTATTTACCCTATATAAAATTCCTTTTCTATGTGTTTATCCCACATTTATGAAATATACAGAAAGTGGTATCGCTAAAATGCTTTTTGACATAAGCAGTAGGTCTTGTCAAAGCTCCTTACCCTACCTTCTTATTGTATCATGCACTGAACAAATTGACGACTAAACGACTTTACGACACGATGTGAAGAAAGAGTTGACAATTTGGAACTATCCTACGATTGTTTCATTTACGCATACACCAACCCTTATATTTACTTGTCAAAATAAAAATAATTTTATACCGACGTCAGCAACATTGCTATGTCGCTGCGACATTTTCACCACATTCACCTGCATAAGAAAAGCATGTAAAAAAAAATTGACAGATGTCGTAGTGTTGTTGCCGTCGTCAATGTGTTCAGTGCATGTTGCTTCAGCACATGGTAGAATAACAAGATAAGCTTATATTGAGGCTCAAAAGTGAGCTAGATGTCAAAGTCAACTATTGGCTTTGATTTTTTCTAATTGTTGCTGTTGCTTTTGTCGTTTGTGACACTTACAGCTTTCTTGTGCCTACCTGGTTTTTTTAGCTTGTCGTAATTGTGTTTAAATTTACTGATTTGGTTTTTCTTATTTTATACTATGTTCACACTAAGGCCGAAAAGCCACTTTTCGGACAATAATGGCTTTTCAGCTGAAAAGCTACATGATATCAAGTTTTTCGCCATAGAAAAATCGTCAAATTAAAAGAATCTTTTTGCGTGGTTTTCAGTGAAAAATTCTGAAAAGTTAGAAACCAACCCTGATTTGAAATATGTTTTTTGAAGTAAAATCAAAATCTATTACTAAAATGCTAGTTGTCACTGATGTTTGACATTTCGTCTATCTGTTTTTGTTTTTATGTGTATACTTGTAGCCAATAGCTGCATTCCCGTGGTCGTTGATCTAGAGCGCGGCTCTATTTTATTCACAAAGCAAAAACAAAAATTAGAACCAGCTCTTTTCCTGGCTCTATTTCTGATCTGAAAATGCTGCCAAGTTCAATGCATTTTTTGTTAAAAACGAACATAGTTGGCAAATCTAAAGTATGCTGTTTTGTATTGATTTCTATTGTTATCAAACAGCTGTTTCAAGACAGTGGTGCCAAATTGGTATAAAGTTGAACTAAAGTTGTTCCACTGAGATTTGATCTGATCCAGTGCCACGGGAATGCAGCTAATATGAGGATATTATTTTCTGATAACAATGAAACAAAACGCAATAATAACGCAATGACTACTGTGTGTCAAATGAAAATCTGCTTTTCAAGAGTGAAATGCCTTTTTTGAACAGAGATTTTTCAGCTGAAAAGAGGTTTTTCAGCTAAAAAGCTGCTTTTCGGTCTGTGTGTGAACATAGTATTAGTTTGAGTCTGAATTCTTAAATTTTGAGTGCGCAGATTTTTTTCATATACAAAATTTCTAATTATGAAACGAGTGATAAATATTTGTGTACCAACACTGTCGAAACAGCTGATTGCCCACAGCTGAATTGTTGCCAACTACTTGTTTTCCGTAACTGAAGCAGCGCTATTACAATTTGTAAGTTCCAATGAGTTAGTTGTTGTTGTTTTTAGATGTGAAAAAGCATGCAGGGAAATCATTAATTTACGTAAACAGCTAAGATAAATTATTATCATATTATTCCGGCATAACTCTACTTAAAAAACAAGCAACATGAATCAAGCTGAAGTTTCCAAGTTGATGTCGCAGCTGCGAATAGCCATAAATCCAAATAAACGGAACCTCAAAAATCCCGATGGACCTGAAGGCAGGATGTTAAAGTTGCGCAAAACAGTGACTGCACTGCTGAAGCATGAACGCATCGAATTATACTACAACAGAGCGGACGAAGCGCGTGGATATGCGGAATTGGTAGGTGTTGATATAGAAATTATTTAAAAATTAAAAAATATTCATATTACAGTTAATTTCTAATGCCATTCGTCATGGTGATCGTCATAAAGCCACCATGGAATTGGCTGATTATTGGCTGCTGGAAAAGCAGTTGGTGCACAAACTATTTAAAGTGCTAGTGCCACGTTTTGAGATGTGCAAGGTATCGTACACACGCATGTATAAGGCGCCACGTGATTACCCTGGAATGTATTACAAAAAATCTGTGCTGGAATTGCGAGGAAATCCGTATCCTTCGCTCTTGCCAGATCTCACACAAAATCGTAATCTCATACATAACGTGTTATTGGACGAAGCGCGAAGAGATTATCGACGTGAAAAGCTGGCAGAGCTAGCAACGAAAATTGCTGCAGATTCGGCAGAACAAACTGAAGCAATACAGCAAGAGGTGAAGCTCAGGCCTGAAGTAGTGGCAAAACCAGAAGCAAAGCTAAAACCAGAAACAGTGCCGAAAGCAAACACGGAACCGAAAACTATGACAGAGTCGACAAAAATCTAAGTTTACTTTTAACTTGTTAATAATATTGTAATTTTGAGTAAAGTTGATGAAAAAAATAGCAAAAATTTAAAGCTTCCACTCAGTCTTTTAAAAAAAAAAGCAGGTGTGTATAGGACGAGAGAAGGGAAGCTTTTTTGGAATTTCATAGTAAAACGCACATTAATCTTCACACCAGTAAACTTCATTACATTTCATTATTGTTTTTTTTCTGTCACTTAGAAAACGCACTTGTCACCACTTTTGGTCAATTGTTAATTGTTCCTTCACGCTCCAAAAACAAAAAAAAAAAATCTCAAAAAAAATTTAAAATAGCAACAGAGTATAAAAAAAGAGTTGGCTGTGTCGTGGACACACCCGTAGGTTTTGACGTGATGAAGTTTCTTGTTTTTTGTAGGTGTTGTTGGTGATGTTGGTGTTGATGGTGATGTTGATGTTTATGTTGATGTTGTTGATGTTGATGTTGATGTTTATGTTGATGTTGATGTTGATGTTGATGTTGATGTTGATGTTGATGTTGATGTTGATGTTGATGTTGGGGTTAATGTTGGTGTTGATGTTGATATTGATGTTGATGTTGATGTTGATGTTGATGTTGATGTTGATGTTGGGGTTGATGTTGGTGTTGATGTTGATGTTGGGGTTGATGTTGGTGTTGATGTTGATGTTGATGTTGATGTTGATGTTGATGTTGATGTTGATGTTGATGTTGATGTTGATGTTGATGTTGATGTTGATGTTGATGTTGATGTTGATGTTGATGTTGGGGTTGATGTTGGTGTTGATGTTGATGTTGATGTTGATGTTGATGTTGATGTTGATGTTGATGTTGATGTTTATGTTGATGTTGTTGATGTTGATGTTGATGTTTATGTTGATGTTGATGTTGATGTTTATGTTGATGTTTATGTTGATGTTGATGTTGATGTTGATGTTGATTTTGATGTTGATGTTGATGTTGATGTTGATGTTGATGTTGATGTTGATGTTGATGTTGATGTTGATGTTGATGTTGATGTTGATGTTGATGTTGATGTTGATGTTGATGTTGATGTTGATGTTGATGTTGATGTTGATGTTGATGTTGATGTTGATGTTGATGTTGATGTTGGGGTTGATGTTGGTGTTGATGTTGATGTTGATGTTGATGTTGATGTTGATGTTGATGTTGATGTTGATGTTGATGTTGATGTTGATGTTGATGTTGATGTTGATGTTGATGTTGATGTTGATGTTGATGTTGATGTTTATGTTGATGTTGTTGATGTTGATGTTGATGTTGATGTTGATGTTGATGTTGATGTTTATGTTGATGTTTATGTTGATGTTGATGTTGATGTTGATGTTGATGTTGATTTTGATGTTGATGTTTATGTTGATGTTGTTGATGTTGATGTTGATGTTGATGTTGATGTTGATGTTGATGTTGATGTTGATTTTGATGTTGATGTTGATGTTGATGTTGATGTTGATGTTGATGTTGATGTTGATGTTGATGTTGATGTTGATGTTGATGTTTATGTTGATGTTGATGTTGATGTTGATGTTGATGTTGATGTTGATGTTGATGTTGATGTTGATGTTGATGTTTATGTTGATGTTGTTGATGTTGATGTTGATGTTGATGTTGATGTTGATGTTGATGTTGATGTTGATGTTGATGTTGATGTTGATGTTGATGTTGATGTTGATGTTGATGTTGGGGTTGATGTTGGTGTTGATGTTGATGTTGATGTTGATGTTGATGTTGATGTTGATGTTGATGTTGATGTTGATGTTGATGTTGATGTTGATGTTGATGTTGATGTTTATGTTGATGTTGTTGATGTTGATGTTGATGTTGATGTTGATGTTGATGTTGATGTTTATGTTGATGTTTATGTTGATGTTGATGTTGATGTTGATGTTGATGTTGATGTTGATGTTGATGTTGATGTTGATGTTTATGTTGATGTTGTTGATGTTGATGTTGATGTTGATGTTGATGTTGATGTTGATGTTGATGTTGATGTTGATGTTGATGTTGATGTTGATGTTGATGTTGATGTTGATGTTGATGTTGATGTTGATGTTGATGTTGATGTTGATGTTGATGTTGATGTTGATGTTGATGTTGATGTTGATGTTGGGGTTGATGTTGGTGTTGATGTTGATGTTGATGTTGATGTTGATGTTGATGTTGATGTTGATGTTGATGTTGATGTTGATGTTGATGTTGATGTTGATGTTGATGTTGATGTTGATGTTGATGTTGATGTTGATGTTGATGTTGATGTTGATGTTGATGTTGATGTTGATGTTGATGTTGATGTTGATGTTGATGTTGATGTTGATGTTGATGTTGATGTTGGGGTTGATGTTGGTGTTGATGTTGATGTTGATGTTGATGTTGATGTTGATGTTGATGTTGATGTTGATGTTGATGTTGATGTTGATGTTGATGTTGATGTTGATGTTGATGTTGATGTTGATGTTTATGTTGATGTTGTTGATGTTGATGTTGATGTTGATGTTGATGTTGATGTTGATGTTTATGTT
This sequence comes from Pherbina coryleti, assembly GCA_943735915.1. Lineage (NCBI taxonomy): Eukaryota > Metazoa > Arthropoda > Insecta > Diptera > Sciomyzidae > Pherbina > Pherbina coryleti. Next base: position 125,954,291 of record OX030952.1, on the reverse strand, counting down.
GATGTTTATGTTGATGTTGATGTTGATGTTGATGTTGATGTTGATTTTGATGTTGATGTTGATGTTGATGTTGATGTTGATGTTGATGTTGATGTTGATGTTGATGTTGATGTTGTTGTTGTTGTTGTTGTTGTTGTTGCTGTTGTTGTTGCTGTTGGTTTTGTTGTTGTTGTTATTTCTGTTGTTGTTGTTATTGTTGATGTTGATGTTGGTGTTGGTGTTGATGTTGATGTTTATGTTGATGTTGTTGTTGCTGTTGTTGTTGTTGTTGGTTTTGTTGTTGTTGTTGGTTTTGTTGTTGTTGTTGGTTTTGTTGTTGTTGTTGGTTTTGTTGTTGTTGTTATTGTTGAAGTTGGTGTTGGTGTTGGTCTTGGTCTTGGTCTTGGTGTTGGTGTTGGTGCTAGTGCTGGTGTTGGTGTTGGTGTTGGTGTTGATGTTGGTATTGGTGTTGTTGCTTTTGGTTTTGCTTTTTTTTATTTGCTTGCAATTTTATTATAGCATGCAATTAATCCAGCAAAAGTGATGCATATAGGTCACTTTAGGCGGTTCCCTGAGAGGACTCATGACGCCGCCAATTTTTTTTATATTTTTATCATGTGCCCGAAGAATTCACCTTCATTTTCGTTCTTTAAAATTTACATTCGTGATAGTAGTCACAGAGTTAAAATTCCATGCAACGTTTTTTCATGCTTGCAGCATTTTTACAGCATTATGTGGTTGCCACCCTTAAATCATGATGACAAGAATTTTTTTTGTAATTTAGTTGTGAGGCGTAATAACACATTTGTGCAGTCGTAAAACAAAATTTACCGTAGCACGTCTCCCGAGTGAGTAAAAATTCCATGCAACGATATTACATTTCTGTTACATAAGCTGCTATATTCACGATCTGGTGACGTCGGAATTTTTTTTTTATTTTTGTCGTAAGGCCAAGTATAAATCTTTCATTTCCCTTTTCGAACAGTTATCGTAGCTTATATACTCACCGAGTAAAAATTCAATTCAACGCTGCTGCATGAATGTTGCATTTTCGATCTTTGAGAGGCTCTCCCTGTGTCCCCATGACATTAAAAATTTTTTGTCTAGTTTTGTGGTAAGGGCTTAGAATAGGGGCTTATTGGTGTATCATATTTTTAATCCTGGCGCTAATACTCAGCGAGTAATAATTCTATGTAATAAATTTTCAGTTGCGTTGCTTAAGCAGCTCCCACTGCGTCCCGATGACGTTTTATATTTTTGTTTTGTTTTTATACTGAAGTCAAAGAATTAACCTTTACGGTCGTATCATTTTTTTAGTCATAGCTCGTATACTCAGCAAGCAACAATTCAATGCAACGCCGATGAACTTTGAAAAAATGCCTTTTTTAACTTTTTTGGAAACCTGTCCGGTACAACGTAACTTCGTCAAGTCAAAACCACGTAGGTACTAACAACCCAAACGTATTCACATAAAAAAAAAACTACTTAACGATAAGAAGCAACATTTTTGTTTTTTTTTGTTTGCTACTCTCTTAAGTATTTGCAAAATGTTTTTTTTTTAATGAGCTAGAAGAATTGGAAAAGGGTTATAGTAATAAAAAGAACTACGAAAAATGTTTGCGCTTCTATAATTCTGTTTTCTGATAGTAGCTGAACAGCTCATGAAAGTAGAACAATTATCGCTTATTGATCTACTTAACCAACTCCAAAGAAATCAATACAAAATTTATTACATACTATTTAATAGAATAAATTTTACTGAAAATTGCAAAAACTTATGAAAATCACAGTCTGACCTGCAGTCACATCCTTCGCCGCTTTCTGTATTGTACGTCTGTAAAAATTTTAATTAATGATTAATTTATACTTGAAAATTACATTTATCAATGCACATCGGAGAATTTCCTTACATGCACGGTCTTTTCTCTTGACATTTTTGAAGTCTTTCGTCCAAACATCGTAGAACGCAATATGTTCCCGAACTTCCTTGAACAAAATTTCATCAATTTCCAATTTTCTGTAAATGTAAAATTAAAAAAATCAAATGTTATATATATACAATTTTTAATAAAGGGTTTTTCAACAAGAGGTGTAAGTTTTGATTTCCTACAATTTTTTCAGGTGAAAAAATAAAACTATCATTTGATGACTTTTGACAAATAAAAAAAAAAAAAGAGATTTTCAGATATGAATCGATGCACACTAGCACAACGCATTGAAATAGTGAAAATAATTGTGACACCTCCTGTTGAAAGACCCTGTATTCCCTGCGTTATTTAAAATATCACAAACAATATCCCATGAAAATACGTTCTATTATGCAAAGGCAAACACAATAAACAAAAATAAGATTTATCTTCTGTCAATCAAAACAATAAAAAAGTGTTTGTAGCATCTCAAATTAGAAAACGATATGTAGCACACCCTCTTCAAAAGTGCAACAACTCAAAATTTTGAAATTTTCAGGAGAGTCAAAAAACTATTTCGTTTCGAAGCAACTTCACACAAAAGAAGGATACGAAATGATTTTTTAAAAATTAACGAGCAATCAGATTAAAAAGAAAATTTTGACAGTCGATGGGGCTGTGCATTACGAATTGATTTATATTAAAAAATCAAAATTGAAAAATTTAGAGTTGTAACACTTTTGAAGAGGGTGTGCGATATGTATATAGACCATGATATAATAACAAGGAAATTTAAAATGGCTGCACAAATGTGGAATTTTACAACAAAGCTGTAAGTGCCAAGGCCACCAAGCAACAGCTGCAATACCAATTAACAAAATTCAAAACTAACAGCTGATTTTGACATCCAGCTCAAGTTTTTCTCCAATATGAGTTAACCTTGTTATTGATTTCTGTATTTAGACGCTATCACCTCTGTTGAAAGCACTCATTGTCGTTGCAACAGTTTTAACACATTCACCTATAGCTATATTCTAAATTTCTTTGTCATGGACCTACGCATGATACAATTATATAAGGTAGGAGTGACACTTCTTTCGTCTTGCACCAACTGTCAAAAAAAGGAACGAAAAAATAAAAGAGAATATAAAAAGTAAAAGATAGACGAAAATGACAGTTGGTGTAAGACACTCGTGAGAAAATAGCCAATTGTCACTCCTGCCTTGTATAATTGTATCATGGACCTACGTACCTTTGGCAAGTGACAATTCTTCTCATTCTGTAAAAGTACATTATATGAGCAAAAGGTTTCTGATTGGCACGAAGCCATAAGCGAATAATTCGTATGATTGGCAGCACTTTGCTTAAATGTATTTTGACAGCTAATTTGTAAATAAACAAAAATTTGCAGGATTTTTAAATCTCCTGCATAAATAACTAAATAATTATTTGAAAAACAATTGACTAATGGCCAGTGAAGCAGAAAGTGTTGAAGAAGAAAATGTCTTCTATTTTGAAAGTGATCACTTAGCGGTACGCGGCAATCGCGATTATGGGAATATGTTGCGAACCATCGCCGTGCTTGAGGCGCAACGAATACTTGTCCACAGGCATCTAGAAGAGCTTGAAATTGCGAAAAAACGGTACATGGAGGATCCTGACTTGTTGCTTCAAAAGCTAAGAAACAACGAAGATGTCATAGCACCGAATTACATGACGGTAGTAAAGGTGAGATTCCATAAAAAGTTTATGCAAACAAAGAGATACTTATGAAGAAATTCTTTCCTGAAGTTGCCTGAAATAAGACATTACGACATATTTCCACCGGAGGAGCGTAAAGTTAAGCAAGAAGTTGCTAGCAGTTCAGAGCAGACTCAAGTAGTGCGCGGGCGTTTGTTCGATGAAACTAAGCCGGAAACATTTAATCAAGTGTGTTTTGGATAATTAGCTAGCTTATCGTTAAATAAATAATATATCTTATAGCTTTGGTCGTGCGAGGAGCAGCGACGCCTGGAGGAACTCTTGGTTGAGTATCCTGTAGAGCCGGTAGAAATGCGACGCTTTGCCAAAATTGCCAAAGCTTTGGGTAATCGTACACCACAGCAGGTAGCTAGCCGAGTGCAAAAATACTTCAAGAAACTCTACGATGCTGGAATGCCGATACCGGGACGCATACCAAAGAATCGTCGCAGCGCACAATCAAAATTGAAAAATATTTATCGCCCAACGACATTTTTTCCCGCTCACAATGTGACGGTGCAAATGTCTGAAGATGACTTTCAGCTGATTGATATGCAAAGCGTTAATTCACCAGTGGATAGCAAAGCTTATTCATCAGGCAGTGGTGGAGTCGAATATAATGATTCAAATAGTATCAGCGAAAAGCCTGAGGCAAAGAGACGCATCATTTACATGCTCGAAAAGATACGCGATGAAAAACGTTTGCACTGTGATGGCTATAATCCAGATCCAATGACAGCCAAATGTGAAAATTGTCAGGCTGCGCCCATATCAAGCACACGCTGGCGCTGCAATACTTGTTATTGCTATCTCAATCAGTGCCCTGATTGCATTGTCAGTCAGTTATTGTCACAAAAATTCGAGCATCTAACACACGATGTTATTGTGGAACAGGAGAAATAACCACATAACCTCATTCAGGCGCAGCTCGTAGTTAAGATGAGATTAATTTAGTTTAAGCAGCGTAGTGCATGGCATATGTGGTAAATTTTATTTCTGACATAATGCAATGAAACATCTTTTTTACTGAAATGTAATATTCTTGTCAATTTTTGTTTCATTTATGCATTAAATTGAATATTTTAAGCAGGTGATAAGATATAATTAAAATAATATATCTAGTTAAAATTTTTGAAAATAGGGATAATTGCGTTAAATTGTGTGTCCCCTATTGCTCCGAAGCTCTTGGATTTTGTACTAATTTATACGATTGTGTGTCATTGGATTAGTTGACTCTTTTCGACCACTTAAAGAAGTACTCTATCATTGTACTACTGCAAGTAATATATTTTCATTCGTTATATTGAATACTGCAATTAATACATTTTCATTCCTTATAAATCGTATAATTCGCAAGAATTTTTTCGATCGCTGTCAGTCATAATAAACTAAAAAAAAAAATTAATTTACTCCACATAGATAGAGTTCACAATTCACGAATATTTTATAAAAATTACAGTAATTTTATAAAAACGAAGTATGGAATTTAAACACAAGCGGGTGTGAAAAAATTAAGCATATATTAACGTTCTTAAAAAAACCAAACGCAGTCTTCTGTGTCTCGGAAAGAACTCAACTCCTTTATTCAATTTTAAATTAACTTCACTTATTTTTAGCTTACAACTAATTTCTCTTAATAATACTCTTATTCTAATTTCTCTTATTTCTAGCTTACAATAATATAAATATATATATACATATAAATATAGTTTACAGTTTATAGTTTATAGTTTATAGTTTATAGTTTATAATTTATAGTTTATAGTTTATAGTTTTTATTTTATAGTTTATAGTAAATAGTTTATAGTAAATAGTTTATAGTAAATAGTTTATAAATAGTTATGTTAATAACTATGTTAATAACTAGTTAATAACTAAATAAAACATAGGTAACTTACATTACTATATACGCTAGTCATTAATTAAGGATCCGTTTATGTTTAAAGAGTAGATCTATGAAAAGGAATAGCAGAGGTATGTGTGAACGTAAATAAATTGAGATTACTGAGAACAGTTACAAGTTGAGCTACAAGTTCTATAGTAATTTGTGATTTTTTCGCATTCCTCCTATGTATGCTCTTTTTTCTATCCCCATTTCCATTTCAAATTTAATTTCAACTTCAATTTGAATTTGAATTTCAATTGTAATTTTAATTTTTTTTACCACTTTTTTTTTTTAAAAATGCTACTTTAAAAATATAAATTTTTATATGAAAAATATTGGTAGTGTAAAGGTTAAGAATATCTTAGCTTTTTGTATCATATTTAAGACATCAAACTCAAAATAAAAATTGAGAATTCTCGGTTGCGCAGTGTAATCAAAACAAACAAGGAAACATTTTTATGAAAAAAACTAAATCTTTTAAAAGTGCTAAAAAAACTTCTCTTAAATTGTAAAAAAGAATGAAATTTCACAAAAGCGGATGCAACAATTATAAAAGGAAATTCTTAGAGGATCATCAAAACCAAAACAGACAGCTAAAATAATAGACAAAATGGTGGATAAAGGAGACAAAATGGTGGAAGGTTCGAAGGAGAGTAGAATAAAGAAGATAGTTAAACATGGTAGTATAAAGCATGGTATAATAATACATGGTAGCATTGACAGTTGCTTGGGAAATCATATACTGTCAAAAAATATACTCAAAAAGAGAGCGCTCACAATCCGCCATTGAAAACACAAGCAATGTTGAAAACGTTGAAGTGAAAAAAAACAACAACCACAGCAGCTGCTGATGTATTTCCACAAAAAGCTGTTTTTGACAATTTATGTTTTCCTGTTGAAGAGAAAATAAGCAGTTGTCAATGCTACCATGTATTATTATACCATGGTATAAAGAAGGTAGTCTTGGGGGTTGATAATTCTCTCTCGCTCTGAGTCGAAATTTTCAAAATTACTACAAATAATTTTATGCTTGTTTTGCTCAGTGAATTTTTCACCACACACTCAATTTTGCTGAATCTGTCAAAAAAATGCGACATAAAGAGAGGATCTGTTGGTAAGTGTTAAATCATTATTTGTTGTGTTTGCTTACTTGTGGTAGTTCTAGCCAATATGTTATAAATTAAAATTATAAGTAGTTTCGTCGGATTTTCATCAAAATAATTAAAAATTAATTAATATGCAATCAGCTGTTTTTGACAGATCCAGAGTTCATTTTTGTGGGAGAGAGGTTAAAAATTCACTACCAACTTGTTAATTACACCATGGTTTTGCTCATGATACAATTACAAGGTAGGCTCATTTTAAAATGGCTGCTCAATTGTGAAATTTTGCAACAACAAAGCTGTAGGAGCTACAAACGTCAAACGACAAAAAGAACAACAACAATAATAAAAACTAAAAATTACCAGCTGATTTTGACAACTAGCGCACTCTGCTCTCCAATATGAGCCTACCTTGTAATTGTATCATGCACGAAGCTGGCTGCTTTTTGGTTAAAGCTTTGATAACTGTAAGAGAATGCGGATGCTGGCAGAACGGAGAGCAAGAGGGAGAGAGTGCTTGACACCCATGCAGACAGATACAAGAACAAGTAGACAGCGAAAGAGCGTTTTAAGCAACAACAAACAAGTGAAGCTTGTTGAAGGACCTGAAGCTTAGAAGCACAACCAGCATCTGCTGTAGCTTTGGATAATGCTGCTGCTCCTGCTCTGGTGGCATAAAAGCTCATCAGGACATTCAGTTCCTTTGAAAGCGTTCACCACGTTTGTGTGTACCGACGGATATTGGTGAAAATTAAGTAAAAAATAAAAAAAATAAAATAAATAAAAAAAAACTAGTAAAAAGGCAGCTGCAAAAAAGGCTCAACTAAAAGCAGTTTGAGGGTGGGTGTAGATATTATAGATGCTATGTAAATGAGTGTGTATTGCTTGTAGTGCGCGCTGGAACAAAAACAAGCACGAGTAAAAGGTATTATTTTTTACTACTACTACTACTATTACTACTGCTTATTGCATAGCTTAGTGCAGTGAATAGTTGTGGCAACTATTGCTGCTTTTAGCTGAGGCATAAATGTGTTAAGAAAATATTGTTTAAAATGAGCAAATTCCGTTATATTCCATTATACTTGCTATGACCTAAAGTTGGCGTGCTCTATGTGTGTGTTCAGTAGGCGTGAAATGCCCTAAAAATCCTAAAGATGCAAAAAAGTTTCGGAAACTCATGAAAAGCGGTGCTCAAGATAATTTTGCTCAAAAACGCGTGATTTTGCAAGAAAATGAAATTAAAGTTTTTTCTTTCTCTCAACTGAAAACTGGTTCAACAACAACAACAACAACAACAACAACAACAACAACAACAAAAACACAAACAACAACACAACAACATAATAGCAGCGAGACCAACAGCATCATGCTTGAGCATCTGTGCTGCGCGCTCACATCTGTTATATACACTCTCAGCTCCTAAAAGCATGCTTTAATTTGTGTGTGTACATGTTTTCCTGCTAGCTGGCGCTGTTATTGGTGTTACTACTGCTGTTGTTGTCATTTCCGTTGTCGATGTTGTTGCTTTTCATTGTAGTTGTGTTCTTACTCAAAGCGAACGTTGCTCGCTCGCTCGTTAGTTATCGGATTTCGCACGGCAAGCGCTGCTGTGTTCTCAGAAATATCGGTGCCCGCGGTGCTCTAAGTAGAAGCCATGTGAAAAATGCAGTTCAACTTAAATATATAAAAATACAAATAATAACCGTCATAAATTTTGATGTCACACTTAGTCGGAAAGAAGTAAAAAAGTGCAACGCTAAGAATGAAGCATTGCTATTGACTCAATGCCACACCCAAAAATATGCACGACGCATTAAAGAAACAAAAAAATTTAAGCAAAAAAAAAACAAACAAATTTGTGCGAAGCTATAAAAATCTAACGTTATAACATACAAAGTAAACAACCATTCCTTACAAAAGTAACGGTATATAAGGCAATAAGCATGATATTTTTGTACCAAAAGAATTTCTACAAATTTTCTAAGCATGCGAAAAAAGGATGGGAAACGTATGAGTACAAAGTGAAAGCTTGCTGCTAGCTGCTAGCACAAATAAGACAAAACCACAACAAAAAGAAAAACAACAACAAAAAAAAAAATATATTTAACCAAACCTAAGCTCAGCAACAAAGTGCTTAAAAAAAAGAATATCGGTTAAAGTGCTTCAATCAAAAGTTCTCCACAGACTCTGCGACAGCATCAAACAAAAGCAAAACAAAATGTAAAAATCAAAAGTTATTCCATTCGAAATGCCTAAAAATATGCACGTGTTTTTGCACTTCACAGTAGCTAGCTGTGAACATTCTCAATCTGTCTCTCTCTCTCTCTCTCTCTGTTTCTATCTTGCGCTCTCTTTTTGGCTCTACCACACACGCTTTATGCTGACTTTTGTGGTTTTCATTTAGTTGCTTATGTGTGTGTGCGTGTGTGTCGTCGAGTGTTTGAGTGTATTGCGGCTATACGCGTAATTGAGTTGGTATGTGTGCGTATTCGCTGATGCGTACCCATGAATGATGAGCAAAACAATTTTTAAGTCAAAAATCCATTGATGTTGGGCAGCGTTATTTTTCTCTTGTGAATTGAACTAATTCAAGCTCGGCATGCAGTGGCGTAGTTAAAGTAGGTGTTTAAGGAGTTTAAAGATTTTTCTATACAGAAATACAGTTAACAGTGGATGCAGAAGTATGTATATATGTGTAAAATTTAATGAAAACTTTTAAAAGATAAGAAGGAGATATGAATAAAAGACATTTTTAAGACTAATGGTCTAGTTAGCCTCGCATGGCACAGCAGCGCATGGTTTAACAAGTGTCACTTGGCGATCTGTTCAATGCGATTTGCGTGTATCTGATTATGCACAACATGACAACGCATGGCAATGCTCAGATAAAAACAGAAATTCAACACTGAATACATAGATAAACAGGGAAGATCTGTTTAATTTTGATATCTTTGTATCTTCTGTGCGTTTGACGTTTTGCCGAAACAGCTGTCTGTGAAATTGTTGAAATAAAAGTCGACTGGCGACTATGTTTTGCATAATCAGCACTTTTTTTGCTATGTACTAGCTGCTTTTCTATGTACCATGCGCTGCTGTGCCATGCGAGGCTAAATAGACCATAATTGTTGAGCTCGAGTTGAAGTAAGTCAATGAAGAAAACAACTAACAACAACAGCTCTGTATATAATAATCACACAGTAGACTAAACAGCTGTTTCGTTGGCCGCTTCACAAACTCATCATTAGTCTTGCGTGGTTTTCACTGTGATCCACTCAGCTACTTTACTTTAACTTATCAGCCATCTCGTTAATAGACGAGTGGCATTTAAATGCTGCCGATGATTTTAGGAACACTTCTCCAAGGGATTTTATTGTTGCTTGGCTGTTCGTGAAAATGCAAATATCACGAGTCAATGCCTCATTTTACCTCAGCCATTCTAAAGGTCTATAAGTAGCGAATATCTCCACCTGAGAAGCGCTGCAGTAATCTTTCAACTTAAAAGAGGCTTTTGAAAGAAAGCCTAAAAAAGACACCACCTGATATCGGATTTTGATTGGTTGGTAAACAAATGTGCGCTAATACTCGTATGGTTTAGTGGCAGTAATCTGTCCAATTTCTCTCTGGCATGAACGATTGAGTGGGAAAATTTAATCTAATACCTAATTCCACTAGATCGTGGATAGAAGATAGGGCTATAGCAAAAGAGAGAAAAAAGGACGTGGTTTCGCTCTAGATAATCATGTTTGAATTTAATCTGCTTGATAGTATTGCCAAATATAGCCAAGAAAATATAAAGTATTCTTGTGAGAGCATAATTCAAATCAATCTCGGTACTGGAGATAATCTAGAATCTTAAGTTCAATTGAGTACATGGATTCATTTAAAGAAATTACATCTGAAACAAAATTAAAGTCACCACAAGCACTTCTCAGCGGTTCATTTTGCAAGTATGTAGTTTGTTCTACAAAAGTTCATGTAAAGGAACTCAAAAGATCTTCTAGGACGAATAGGAATATTAAAGTAAATTTTACTTAACAATTATGGAATGTCAACATATCCATGCTGAAGTTTAACAATCCAACTAACATTAAGCATAGTTCTCCGATTTTTTAAAGTTGGAAGATTTAATAGCTATAATCGATATTCATAAGGTGGAAGATGAAAATAAGTTCTACAGTATAAATTGCTTAAGCAGAACAGAAGAAATTTTTTCTGAACTGATTCAATGTGGTCAATGTAACAACCATATCGTGGACACCAAATAATTGAGGCATATTCTAAGATAGGTGCAGTGAACAAAGATTTCGATATAAAGGGATCATATAATATCGGATCCGTATTAAATTAACACTGTAGCAGAAATTCCATCACGTTCAGCATTACAATCGTCATCAATTGATCCAATGTACTTAAAAATATTCTCAGAGGAAATAGTCAGAGACTCCATAGAGACCTTGGTCGAAGAATTAATTTATTCAAAATATCCCTCAATAGAATAAAATGAGTCTGAACAAAATGATTCTTTGAAAAGATTGGCAAGATTATGACAAGATCATCCGTAAATCAATCAAAAGTCTTGAAGGATGAAGGATATTCCTCAGATTTCCTTTTTGCATTTATAAATCTCAAAAAAAATTTCATTGTATTAAACAGCTGAGTGATTTTGAAATTCTAGAAACAAACATGGGTAGGTTCCTAGGGCACTTGAGTCCCAACCAATGGACATATCTCTTCCATGCTCTTTTCCTTTTGTTAGGCAAATTTTACAAATTACTTTCTATAATTTCGTAATCAACGGTACGGAGACTTTTTCACAAATTTGAGGTTATATGGTAAGAACTGAGAAATAGCAAAGAGCACCAAATAAAAAAGTAGATATTTTTCAGAAATGTTAATTTTAAATTGCAAGCCAGTGATAAAGCTGAATGTAATTTTATTTAGTTTATTTAAAAAGTTGGCAGATCAGGAAGAGAGCGATGTTGGCAAAACAAAAAAAAAAAAAAAAAAAAAAAAAAATTGAAAAATTTCAAAATATTACACCGAGATTGATATCCTACAGCTGCTGTATCATAAACGACCTGAAACACGAACTTAAACCCGTTTCACATACAATCAGTTAAAAAAGGTTCACGTAAAATGACACCAAAGCCAAGGATTGTCGGTCGTTTAATGTTTATGTTTAGTAAAAATAAAAAAACTAAGCGATTATGGAAGTGATTCTAATTTTAATTTTTCGCGCCACACTTAACAACTTTATGCACCGAGCCATAACCAAGCGAGCCGCTATATTTCCTTTAAGCGAGCAGCCCTTTTAAGAACTTTCTTGACTTTCGTGCGACCTTTTCTTAATTCATGCGCGTCACTGAATTTTGATTTGCAAAACAGCAATAAAAAAAAAAAAAAAATAAAATAAAATTATTATGAAATATTTTTGGTAAAATATTGCAACTTTTCTGTGTTATTTACAGTTATAATGACATTCGTACATGAACAAAAAATTAAAAAACCTGTGCTTATAATTTGCAGTTTACTTTTCGATTGAGGAAAACACCATTAAAGGAAAAGTAAGGGTAACAAATATTGAAGCACCAAAACGCCTTGAAATTACAAATTTGAAGTTTTGTATCTATTGGTAATTTTCTATTAGCCGTAGGTATAAAAACAAGCTTGTAAATAATATGAATTAAATTAAATGTTACTCATACGCCCTGTTGCATATTTTTGAAGTTGTACTTTATTTTGCAAAATTTTGCTTGTGTGACCGTGTGCATGTGTGAAAAATTGAGCAGCTAGAGTTGACAATCGAGCAGATATATGAAAAATTAATTTTGGTTTTCCATGCTAGTGTTAACACTGTCGATTTAATGATGCACAATCAAATCGTGTCAAATCGAAATTTTCTTCCATGCTTAATAACTAATATACATACAAGCAAAAATATGTCAAAATATTGTTCCTTTTGTTAATATAGGTATTCTTACACATAAACAATCTTCACACTTCAGAAAAGCAATAACAATAATGACAACAACAACAACAACTCAAAACTGCTAATGAATAGCTTATGTTATGCTTCAGTGGTACATAGACACTCAAACACTCAAAAACAACACAAACAAAAAAAAAAAGAAAAAAAAACACAATTTAACGCACGCACACATACATGTAGGATCAACATAACTACGCGCTAGCTCACGCATACACACTCATACAAAAGCAAGCCACAGCAAAGTTTTGCATGTATGTATTTATAACATAAATGGGGAAAGAAAAAACAATTAATTGCAAAAGTTTTAAATGAACGCTTGTGACGTCTGGTTGTTGTTGTTGTTGCTGTTGTTGAATTGCTTTTGTGATTTCACATTGTTAAGAGTCTTTGTCAAAGTCATGGTTGATTTTTTGTTTTTTTTTTTGTTCCAGTTGTTGTATATCGTAGCGTATGAGTGAATTTTTACAGTTAAACCGAAATTATTTTTGACTTGTTGGCTTGAGGTTTGCTTTTTTTTATGTATGAGTGTGTATGTGCGCCTCTCTTGGTAGACATGCTGGTGTATGTTTTAGCTAATCAAGAGTAGGCATTTGTGGCAAATTGTTGCAAATAGACATTTATATCGGTTTTTTTGCTAAAAGACCATGGCACTCTATATGAGAGAAAAAATTCGACAATCTGTTCAGTCGTTTTTGCATGGCAAGAATGTGATAAAATTTTCATATTATGACATATGTATATAGGCGGATTGTTTTTTGTATTTCCAAGCCAGGGTGCTGATTTTCTTTTTAAATCTTTTTTTTTTTTTTTTTTTTTTTTGTTGATAGTTTTTATTTGTAATCTATCAAAATGATAATAAACAAATTTGCGAAATGATATATAATATAACAGAGAGTATTGCATTCCATTGAAAACAATCACTACAAAAGATAATCAAACATTGTTTAAGACATTCAAAGAATTATTTCAAATACTTAATTTACAGACAACATAATTTACAAACAGGTGTTTCTCTATACTTATAATAATCTAAATGGAAGATCTAAAACATGAAATCGCTGGAGTCGCCTTGTTTCGTTGGTTTCATCCAGAAGGCAGATTGCTAATGTGTTAGTATGGTTGCTAAGCCGTTTGAGGTATCTTTCACAGAGTTTTCGGATCTCATCTTGAACTGTTAGAATATTTAAGTCCTTATGTATTAAGTCATTTCTTACAAACCAAGGGGCGTTTAAAATCATCCTTAAAGTCTTGGATTGATATTGTTGTAGGATATTAATATTTGACTTACTAGCAGTACCCCAAAGTTGGACTCCGTAGGTCCAAACTGGCCTTAAAATCGCTTTATAGAGTCGAATTTTATTTTCAAGGTTTAACTCAGATCTAGCACCAAGTAGCCAATGAAGTCGTTTGGTTTTGTTATTTAATTGTTTGCGTTTTGCTTTTATGTGTTCCTTCCAAGTGAGGCGCCGATCTAAGTGCATTCCTAAATATTTTATGATGTTGGCCTTTGGGATTATTAAACCGTTCACCTTTTCACCTTTTCGCATTGTGAAAGTAGTATGTGCAGATTTTGAAGCATTAATTTTAATGTTCCATTTTAATAACCATCTTTCTAGTTCATTAAGTTCTCTCTGTACAAGAGCAGATGCGCCATCTGAAGACGCATTTGAGGCCAGTATTGCAGTGTCGTCAGCGTAAGTTGCAACAAAAACATTGTCAACCACAGGCATATCAGATGTAAATATTGTATATAAAATCGGACCCAAAACACTAACTTGTGGTACCCCTGATAATAGTTTGTGTAGATCTGATGTATCTCCTCTATGTCTTACGTAAAAATATCTATCAATGAGATAAGATTTGAGTACCAGAAAATAGGGAGTGGGGAGAAGATTTTTCACTTTGTATAACAGTCCTGGGTGCCACACCCGATCAAACGCTTGTTGAATATCCAAAAACACTGCAGAACAATACTTTTTTTCTTCAAGTGAATCTTCAATAACTTTGACAATGCGATGACACTGCTCCGGAGTACCATGATTTTGCCTGAAACCAAACTGATGATCCGGAATTATGTTGTTTGCTTCTATCCATGGATTCATTCTGCTCAAAAATATTCTTTCAAATATTTTGGAGAATGTAACTAGCAAACTAATTGGGCGATAAGATGCTACTTCGTTCTCTGGCTTATTTGGCTTTGGTATCATAATAATTTCTGCGCATTTCCATTGCGTAGGAAAGTGACCCAACCTTAATATAGAGTTAAATAGTTGTGTAAGGAAAATAATAATTTTTGGTAGTAGTTTTAGTATTTTAGCATCAATTTGGTCATATCCAGGGGCTTTTTTATTATTTAGTTTCTTTATTTCTTGCTGCACCTCGTTTAGAGAAAAATTTTTAATCGGCAAATCCATTTGGCAAGGTACTTCTAAAAATCTCATAATATCGGCAGTTTGTTCAGAGCTATTATTAAATCTTTTTAAATCTGAGAGTATATTTATTTCATGATCTTTCATTACCAGTAAAAAAAAAAAAAAACAAAAAAATAGCACTGGTAAAAAAATGTACATTTTTTTGCACACAATTTATTTTAAAGTATTTTGTCTTCTCTTTTAAAAACGTTTTTTTTTGTCAAAATTGGACGAAAATTCAATTTTACCCTACGAATTTAGTACGTATGGCACCCTTAACCCACAAAATATCACTAAATTGGCCAGGAGTTTTTGTCCGATTTTGACAAACGTTATATCATTACAAAGAGGAAACTAAACCCTTTTCGATTTTTTTTTTAACGCTCTCAAATTTTAATAAGCACCCGAGGCGCAGTTTTAGCTACACGTCAGTGACGAAAAATTCGTCCGAAATTAGAACTGCAACAAACACAACTTTAAATTTGTCTTTTCAAAATAAAAACAAAAAAGAAAAGAGAGTTGCCTGTGTCGTGGACACACCCGTAGGTTTTGACGTGACGGTGCTTCTTTATACTCCTATTTCATGTCCAAACTCTTGTTTAATCCATGACCAAATTCTTGACTTAATCAAATATACCCAATCTCTTTCCTAGTTTGGAAGGGTGTGTTTTAGGTGTGTCTTAATTTTTGTCCTAATCCATCCGGTTTCATAGTCTGGTTCCAATGTGTTATTTTTTGCAGTGTTGGTTGTAATGCAAAAACTGTTGGAATCATAACTAACTAGATTTTTTTGTTGTTATTTTTGTTGTTGTTCCTTTTTTTATTTACTTCTCCATTAGTTGTACCTTTCCTTGGTGCACTAGCTGTGCCTTAGCTGCTTGCAATTAATTCAGTCAAAGTGATGCATATGCGTCACATTAGACGGTTCCCTGAGGGGCCTCATGACGCCATAAGTTTTTTATTTTTATTTTGATCATGTGCCCGAAGAACTCACCTTCATTTCTGTTAAAAAAAAATTAACGTTGTGCCAGTAGTCACAGAGTTAGGTTAGGTTATGTTAGGTTCTTATGGCTGAGCCGGCATACGACTCGTACACTTAGGCCAGTGCAGGCCCGTTGTGATACAACATAATCTCTTTTGACCTATGAGAGATATCTCTCCTCAACAAACCAGTTCGAACGGATTATGAATTTTATTATATGCCTGATTTCCAGGCATGAGACTTCGGTAAGTCCATTTAAGAAAGGATCGCCCAGAGTTTCCAATCTCCTTTTACTTAGCGCCGGACATTCACAGAGAAAATGCTGGACGTTTTCTACCTATTCCTCGTATTTGCAGCTTCTGCAGAAATCATTTGATGTAAGTCCCAATCGAAGAGCATGTATTCCGATTAGACAGTGACCCGTGAGGATTCCTATTATTTTTGAAAGGTTTATCCTGCCTAATTTAAGTAGTGATTTAGTGCGTTTTAATGGCTGAATTACAATACTGCGTTAGGTCGGTCGGCCTTTGACAGCTCGACTAGAAACAATGGGTTCTTATGAAGCAACACAAAATATGACCTCATGCATTGCGTCGACCTCATCCCGTAAATATGAATTTGAGGGGGTGACGTACGATCAACGCTATGAGTAGCGACATGCTCAAGCTAGGTCGTGCTTTTGACATTCCATATTAACGCTGGGTTGCATTTTCGTTGAGCAATGCTAAAATGTGGGTATTCTTGGATTCCGATGGAAAACTCAGATTTTCATAGGATTATCGTGGGAATTTATATTTTGATGCGAGTTTTTTTTTAATTGATCAAATTTTTTAAATTAACATGCTGCTTAAGTAGTATAAAAATGATTTTGATGAATTTAGCATGATATTAATATTATTCAATTGTATTTCATATTAAAATTTATGCATTTTTTAGTATATTATAAATAATATTATAAGGGTATTCATGCAAAATGGCAAACTTATATATTGGTCAATTAGATATTTTAATGAGGTTGGTTGAGGACGAATACCCTTAATATCATTGTTTGAATAATATAACACACAAAGGAATGTTGTGGTAAGGTAGATTGGCAAATGCCGTTCACTTTGTTTTTGTAAAGTTGTACCCAAGAACTCACTAATTACAAGTGATTCAGCGAGCATTGTACAAGGGGGCGTGGCAGCTCGAATCTGCAATATTGAATAACTTTGGAATTATAGGTCGCACAACATTGGAATTAGGTGTTCGGCCTCGATTTACATGTGCCGTTCCACTGGCAAAATTTTATGGGCGTTGGGAAAAGGGTGTGGCACTTTTTCGGCTTCCCAAATTGTGGGTATAACTTTCGAACTATTAGTCACACATCAATGAAACTCGGTAAGAATGTACTATTTAGTCTTGTCCTTTGATTGGAAAAATTGAGTGAGCATTGTACAAGGGGGCATGGCACCGCTCATATAAGTCAAACTTATGGTATCAAATAGCTTTGGAGTTAAATGCCACATAATAATTGTTCAAGCAGAACATATTTCGGCCGCTGCTGTTTAGCCAGCTAAAAGCAGAACGTCGACATCAACACGCGCAAGCTCAAATTTCGCTTGCACTCAATATGCGCGCTTTCAGTGCAAGGCCAAGCAATGCCTTGGAATGCAGGTGCAAGCGCTGGGAAAATAATTTCACGAAATATGCTTCTTCATCAATAACCATTCAAATAAAATAAATCAAAATAAACTTATTGTGAGAAATATTTTTATATACTCACACATGTAACTTCACCTTATGTATAGAATATTTTTAAGTTACTCATACATATCCATTAAGTTCAATTTATGTAAATATATTTGATATAAATAGGAGCAATAAGCTCATTAGTTTTTAAGATTTGTCAAATAAAGACCTTAAGCTTCCCCCACCAGTGGTAAGAAGCTAAAAGGAAAAATCTTCGTTTTACTAAAAGAAGTAAATCAACATTGGTGACCCCGACGAAAGTCAAATTTTTTTTTTACAATCAGTAAAAACATTAGGCGTTGATTAGGCCATAACATAATCACAAATCCTTTTTCAAAATCAGTGAAAACATAAGGCGTTGATTAGGCCATAACATAATCACAAATCCTTTTTCAAAATCATTGAAAACATAAGGCGTTGATTAGGCCATAACATAATCACAAATCCTTTTTCAAATAAGTGAACACATAAGGCGTTGATTAGGCCATAACATAATCACAAATCCTTTTTTCAAAATCAGTGAAAACATAAGGCGTTGACTAGACCACAACATAGTCAAAAAATTGTTTTTGATACAATCAGTGTCAAATAAGACATTGACTGGGCCATAACAAAGTCCAAGTGTAAACATAAGTGCACAAATATATAAAAATTGTTCCGCAACTTCAACTTGAACTTCAAATCGACAATACGACAACTTCAAAAAAGCAAACAAGCTAAGGAAGGAGAAACCTTCTTATGGCAAGGGGTGTTACAATGCCCTTTCAGAACTATGGGATGAGTTCGAAGAGAACCACAAAACATTGGAAAGAATCATCCCAGAAGAGAAACGCAAGGACCACACCTATTTCTCTAACAACTTTTTTACACAAGTCAAAATTGTTAGAGATAAATACCTCACAAAAATGCAAGAAATTTACAAAGTGCCGGCAGAAAAATTAGAGTTTATTGATGACAAACCGGAACTAACAAGAGTTCCGGGCTTAGTTCGCCTTCAAAAAATTGCAGTAAAACAATTAAAGTTAACACTGGAAAAAATTAATTCCGCATTGCTAGAAGCACCAACAGAAGATTTTGCCAGAGTAATGCTGGAAGTTATAGCCACACAATGGGCAGCCTTTTCCAAACGCCATGATACCATTTGCTTGGAAGCCGATGACAACGAGTTAGAAGCCTACAATTTCGACACATTCATCGAATTAGAAGACTCCATTCAAAAGGCAACAATCGACTTACATCATGTTATTAGAGAAAACACCCAAAAATACAAAAGCATAAACGCAGGGGCCCAAGGCGTAAATCTCCCAAAAATAGAGATACCCAAATTCGGTGGCTCATATATTGAATGGCAGTCTTTTCATGATCTATTTTGTCAAATGATTCATGAAACAAGTCTTGGGAATGTTCAAAAATTGTGGTACTTAAAAGGCGCACTTACTGGCGAAGCAGCAAAAATGATTTCACACATATCCTTGTCTAGTGATAACTATATTTTGGCCTGGAACACCATAAAGGCTAGATATTCAAACCATCGCTTGATCATGACTGGATTCCTAGATAAGCTGTTCAACCTGCCAACCATTCGTGATGACTCTTCGGCTGACCTTAGATCTCTTTATGACAACACTAATAAATATCTTCTGAGCATTGAAGCTATGAAAATAGATATTAAGGGCTGGGATCCTCTTCTAGTTTACATGATAATCAAAAAACTAGACAAAACAACTCATTCATTGTTCGAGCAGTCTCTTGCAAATCCACGAGAGTTTCCTAAGCTAAAAAATCTTCTCAAATTTATTGAAAAAAGGTCTCAGGCGTTAGAACTCTTAACCAATAAACCTATTTCAGAAGGCAAGAAAAGAGTAACATCATTAATGACAAAGGGTTCTTGTCCCTTGTGCAACAAGGCCCATGCCTTATATGCATGTGAAAGGCTTTTAAAGATGTCACCAAAAACTAGATTCATCGAGGTCAAAAAATTAAGACTATGTATAAATTGTCTTAAATCAGATCACACATCCGTGGTTGAATGCAGTTCGAGAGGGTGCACTCAATGTGGCAAAAAACACAACACATTGTTGCATTTCGAGCAAAATAGCAAGAACGAAGCAGCAACAACCAATTCGAGACTTCCAAAATCAATGCTGGCATCAACATCGGAGCTACAAGAACACCAAATTGCAGCTGCTATTGCACATTCAAACAATGCATCGTTAGCAGCATCATCAAGAGGCTCATACGTGTTCCTGGCAACAACAATAGTCAAGGTCAAAAACAGCAGTGGCAGCTTCATCAACTGTAAGGCAATCCTGGATTCCGGAAGCCAGTTAAACCTTATTACAACACGTTTAGCCAACAAGCTCGCGCTTGAAACAACAAAACACTCTCTCAATATAACCGGCATTGGAAACAACACATCAAGCTCAGGAAAACGCACTAATTTTGTCATCGCATCAACTAATTCTGGTTTCACTGCAAATATTGAAGGTTACGTTATTGACCAAATAACCAACAATCAACCAAGCAGTAGCATCGACATAAGCAAATGGAACATTCCGAAAAATATCAAATTAGCAGATCCGACGTTCCATCAATCTTCTAAAATAGATCTTCTAATCGGAGCTGAACTTTATTCGTCGTTAATGTCAATTGGTCAAATAAAAATTAACAAAAATTTGCCCACGTTACAAAATACTGTATTTGGTTGGGTAATAATTGGTAAAACTACTGCAAGGGATCCTGATCAAGCTTTCTGCGGCATTGGACGTGAGGACGACGATCTAAATG
Source organism: Pherbina coryleti (assembly GCA_943735915.1). Taxonomy (NCBI): domain Eukaryota; kingdom Metazoa; phylum Arthropoda; class Insecta; order Diptera; family Sciomyzidae; genus Pherbina; species Pherbina coryleti. The sequence goes on along the minus strand of OX030952.1, from coordinate 125,933,777 downwards.
AACAAGTTTCCCGTTTTTGGGAAATGGAAGAAGTCCAAACTGAAACGAAACTTTTAACGGAAGAGGAAGAAACTTGTGAGCAAATTTTCAAAAACACTACAACTCGTGATTACGACGGGCGCTACGTGGTTCAGTTGCCATTCAAATTGGATCCAATAACACTTGGAAACTCGGGCAGCATGGCCATTCAGCGCTTTAGGTCATTGGAAGCTCGATTCAAAAAAAGTCCAGAGTTAAAAGAAGCATATGCAGCGTTCATCAACGAGTATGAAAATCTTGGACACATGGAAGAGATTGAATACAAGGACATAAAAAAAAGACAATACTTTCTCCCTCATCATTGTGTGCTCAAGCCTGACAGTTCAACTACAAAATTGAGGGTCGTATTTGATGCATCAGCAAAAACATCAAATAACATCTCTCTAAACGATATTCTACTTGGAGGACCTGCCATTCAAGATGAACTGTTTTCAATTCTACTACGATTCAGGCAACATCCATACGCAATGACCGCGGACATTGCAAAAATGTACAGGCAATTTCTGGTTACTGAAAATGACTCTCATCTACAAATAATTATTTGGAGAGAGTCCGAAGGTCATCCATTCAAGTTTTATCGGCTCAAAACTGTTACATATGGCACCAAGAGCGCCGCATATTTAGCAACCAGATGCCTCAAGCAATTAGCAGAAGACGAATGTGCAACTTTTCCATTTGCTGCTGCAGTAACTCTTAAGGATTTTTACGTTGATGACTTCATGAGCTCCTTTAAAACCTTAAATGAAGCACTGAATACACAAACCGAATTAACACAAATGATGCAACGAGGAGGATTGCAGCTTCGGAAGTGGTGCTCGAATCACAAGGCGCTACTACAAAATATAAAACCAGACGAGCGCGGAATTAATCTTAATATTCCAACAGACAATGGGCAGTTCACTAAAACTCTTGGATTAATTTGGCATCCACAATCGGACATATTCTTCATAAAATCAACATGGCCTCCACCAAATAGGTTCACAAAACGTTCAATTTTAGCAGACATTTCACAGCTCTTCGACCCGCTTGGTTTTGTAAATCCAGTGATTGTGGTGGGAAAAATATTCCTACAAGAACTTTGGGACATGAAACTGGATTGGGATGCAGCTCTACCCCAAGAAACTTATTCAAGATGGCTCGAGTTCAGGAACCAACTTCCCAAGCTGGCCAAATTAAGCTTACCAAGACAAGTGCTGGTGTCTGATGCCGTTTTAATACAACTGCACGGATTCTCAGACGCTAGTGAAAAGGCTTATGGAGCCTGCATCTACTTGAGGTCTGAGGATTGTGAAGGAAAAATTGCATCACATTTACTATGCGCAAAGTCTAGAGTAGCCCCAAGGAAAAATCTGTCTATAGCCAGATTAGAGCTTTGTGCAGCAAAGCTTCTCGTACAACTTATCAAAAAGGTTCAAAGGGCATTAACAATCACAATCGATGAAATTGTTTGTTGGACAGATTCGACCATAGTCTTATCATGGATTGCATCGCCATCCTCCAACATGAATACCTTCGTGGCAAATAGAGTAGCAAGCATTCAACGCTCTACAACAGCAAGACAATGGAAACACATAGCTGGAGACAACAATCCAGCTGACGTACTTTCCAGAGGACTTCTTCCAGAACAAATTTTGAAGTCCCATTTATGGTTTTATGGACCCCCATTCTTTGAGTCTAATGAAAGAGATTGGCCCATTCAACCAACTATCGTCCAAAACTGGTCTGAAGAACGAAGAAGGCAGAAAACAATACTGACAACCACAGAAAATCCTGCAACCATCGAACGGATTAACTCTCACAATAAATTCAGACGTTTGCAACGAGTTGTCGCCTTCATGCAGAGATTCATCAGCAATTGCCGGAAGAAAAAACTAAATAGGATCACATCCAAACATCCAACTACCGAAGAACTCGAAGATGCATTAGCAATAATTGTCAAACATATTCAACGACAAGCTTTTCCATCAGAATTGAATAATCTCAGCAAGGGCAAGGCAGTTACAAATACTAGTCCATTAGCATCATTCACCCCGTACATCAAAGATGGAATAATAAGAGTAGGAGGAAGATTGCAAATGTCAAGACTTCCATTTAACGCACAGCATCAAATCTTACTTCCTCACTCAAATGCCATCGTAGCCTTACTCGCCAAACAATATCATGAGGACAGGCTACACATAGGTCAAATGGCCTTATTAGCAGCATTAAGGGAAAAATTTTGGATATTGAGAGCAAATGAAGTAACAAAATCAGTTTGCAAAAATTGTCGAAGATGTTTCATGGCACGACCCTCTGGAATCTCTCAACTCATGGGAAATTTACCTGCAGAACGGGTGCAGCCATCAAAACCATTTGCAAATGTAGGAATTGACTACTGTGGACCATTCCAAATACACTACAGTATTCGGGGAAAGCGTCCCACAAAGGCCTACATTGCGGTGTTCATTTGCCTATCAACAAAATGCATTCACTTGGAAATAGTCTCCGATCTCACTACAGCTGCCTTCATCAACGCTCTTAAAAGATTTTCTGCTCGCAGAGGCCTTCCAGCAAAAATATTTAGCGACAATGCCACAAATTTTAAGGGAGCGCAATCATGTTTGCAAGAATTGCATGTTCTACTCAAGGACGATAACAACGAAATTGAGAAGTACGCGACGGAAAGGTCTATTAAATGGATCAACATCCCAGCACGCTCACCTCACGTTGGAGGACTGTGGGAAGCAGCGGTAAAGTCACTCAAATACCACCTGAAGAGAGCAGTCGACGCCAACAATTTAACATACGAACAATTGCTAACAGTAGTAGTGGAAATTGAAGGCATTTTAAATTCGAGGCCTTTAACACCAATGTCTTCCAGTCCGGATGATCTAAGAGCGCTCTCTCCAAATAGCTTCCTCGGACTTGAACCAGCAACCGGATATACATCTCGACCTCCTGGTGAAGGTTTGCTCTCACAATGGAAAAACCTAAATAATATAATTCAAGAGTTTTGGGAGCGATGGTCCAAGGAATATCTTCAAACCTTACAAGCAAGGACTAAATGGACGAAAAAATCAGGAAATATCTCTGAGGGAACATTGGTACTGCTAAAGGATAACTTACCTCCTCGGCAATGGCAAATGGGGAGAGTTGTCAAAACCAACGTGGGAAGCGACGGTTTGGTACGATCCGTAGATCTTAAGGTTAGATCCGGTACCACCAGCAGATCAATTCATCAAATCTGTCCACTGCCGGAAGATTGCCAACCAATTACTCCACCTGATTTACCAATCTCATCATCTAACGAAAAGAAACTATCGCAGACACCACGACAACCAGTTGCACTATGCACAACGCATCAGCCGGTCCAGTCACCCAAACAGCCAAAAACACGCAAACGCTCATCAAACAGGACTGAAAATTCCCAAGGCGCGAAAAAGACGAGAACTATCAGGCAGCGGGATCATCAACCTTGCTCCAGGATGTATCATCCGCCACCGGACAATGACGATCAAGGCACCAAGCAACCTTGAAACTTCTTCAAACAAGACCATCACCATATCCAGCAATTTAACGGCAATGATGTCGAAGCAACCACAAATACAGCCTCACAACATCTCACCTCACTCTTTATCAGAATTCGATACACAAAACATCAGGGAAAATAAAATTTTATTGAATATGGGATTGAACCAGCACACTTCATATGAAACCTATCACCATATTCATCACTACATTTCAGTAAATTTCATCATAGCCGCCGTTATCTTTATATCACTATACATTTATCGACGCAACAAATTCACCTTAAGAAGTCTTAAACTGCCCCCTCGACACCCTTAGGAGGGGGGAAGATGTTCAAGCAGAACATATTTCGGCCGCTGCTGTTTAGCCAGCTAAAAGCAGAACGTCGACATCAACACGCGCAAGCTCAAATTTCGCTTGCACTCAATATGCGCGCTTTCAGTGCAAGGCCAAGCAATGCCTTGGAATGCAGGTGCAAGCGCTGGGAAAATAATTTCACGAAATATGCTTCTTCATCAATAACCATTCAAATAAAATAAATCAAAATAAACTTATTGTGAGAAATATTTTTATATACTCACACATGTAACTTCACCTTATGTATAGAATATTTTTAAGTTACTCATACATATCCATTAAGTTCAATTTATGTAAATATATTTGATATAAATAGGAGCAATAAGCTCATTAGTTTTTAAGATTTGTCAAATAAAGACCTTAAGCTTCCCCCACCAGTGGTAAGAAGCTAAAAGGAAAAATCTTCGTTTTACTCAAAGAAGTAAATCAACAATAATGAAACTTGGTATGGAGCTGCCACTTGGTAATGTCCATCTACTAGAAAACCTTCAGCCATTCTTATTTTTATGAAGAGAACTTCTGAAATGCACTGTCGAATCGTGGCGTTCCAGAAATCGTTATCTACCCTATTTTTTAGAGCATTTCGTACAAGGGCAATCATTATATCATAGAAAAACACGATAAAAGTTCAAGTAAATCTTAATTTTTATACACCAAATGAAAGATTAATTTCCAAGCTTTAATAATATATTGTCTGTAATCCATAGTAATAAAGGTTAATTTTGAAGAAAAAAATGGTTTTATGTAAAAAATAAAATTACTTTTACATGCATTACTAAATTTAAGAAAAATTATATATTTTCAGCCGTATCCATAAAAATATCTTCAAATAACTTTAAAACGTTCAATACTTAAAAAGCTTTTTAATGCTAAAAAGTCTTTTAAAATTTTGTTATTCATAAAAATATTGTAGCTGCTTTGTAGTTAAAATAGGAACACTTTCGATTTGAAGTGGGAAGAGTGTCAATAATGGTTTGTGTATTTGATAAATTCAATGACTTTTAATTTATTTGTCACAATTTCATCAACATTTTGATGTTTAAACATCGTTGTTTTTTCGAAGCTACTCTCTGCACTGAAAACATCGTCATTTTATTATCTTGTTTTGTAAATATTTTGAAATGTTTTGACCAATTTTCTTGTTTTTATTTTGTTTTTCTTTTGAATTTTTTTATAATTTTGAATTTTTTTGACATATTATCCAAATTTTTGAAGTATTTTTAATTATTTTTCACAATATTTGTCCTCAAATGAGAGCAAATAATTTTAAAAATGCTTTATGACATGGTTGAATAAATAAGGTTGTCTCGTGGCTGATTGTACTCTCTTCTCAGTACCCATAATTGTCAAAATCAATGAAAAGATACAACAACAACTTCATCGGCTTTGCATGTTAATAATTTCCCCTTTCAGATTTTGTATGAGTTGTCAACTTCGATTTGACATTTATGGGAACCCGCTCTCACCCATGCGACAACCTTATTTATTCAACTTTGCTTTATGAGGGGTTTATTGGATTTATTGGATGTTCAGCCATTTTTTAAAATCCTCTCATTTATAAACAAACATTTTCAATAATTTTTTTTTTACATTTTCTGTTTTTTTTTATATATTATGAAACAATTTGATGTATTTTTGACATAATTTGTGCTCAGATGAAAACAAAATAAAATTTAAAAATGCTTTATCGAGGGTTTATTGAAGGTTTTCTCCATTTTTAAAATTATCTCATTTATAAAGCATTTAAAAAAGATTTTTAACGCTATTGAACGCTATTATGACACTATCTTTTAATTTTTCATTGATTACAATTATAATTGCATGATTTCGGAAAAAGGGACGTTTTGTGGGATTTTTAGTATAGCTGCTTTTATTGGCATCACCAAAATGACAGACGCACGATCTGTCAACGCAACATTTAGTTTTGCAAAGTTTGAGGTCGTCCGTTTTGACAGCTTATATCGTAAAGTTTTTACAACGGAGACCAAAGTACGGTCAAAGGCCGACCGACCTAACGCAGTATTGTAATTCAGCTATAAGTCGTAGCGAGGCCACTTTAGCTTAGCTACACTACATGTGTCAAGGCACATGTGTACTTGTGCAAGACCCAAAGAATTGTTCTTGCACTGGAGTTTTAGGAGGACATGGGTATACCAATGAAATCCTCATTTAAGAGGGTGTTCGAGGTCGTACCCTTCCTTGCCAATTCGTCAGCTAGATTATTGCCCTCGATATCCCTATGACCGGGTACCCATATGAGGTGGATCCTGAATAACCTTGCCATTTCTTTAAGAGATCTGCGGCACTCAGCGAGAGTTTTAGAGTTGTCAATATGCGAGTTGAGCGTTTTGAGCGCAGCTTGACTATCTGAGAATATGTAAATATTCTTTCCCCTAAGGTCTCTCTGACCTAAAATCTTAGCGGTTTCATATATAGCCATCATCTCCGCTTGGTAGACACTACAATAGTTTGGGAGTCTAAAGGAAGCTTCTATTTCCAGATCTTGGGAGTAAATTCCTACCCCTACCTGTTTTTGAAGCTTGAACCCGTCTTAATTTAATTCCGTTTATTTTAAGGGGGGTCTTGTTAGCCCAGTCTAGCTGTCAAGGGATGAGAACTTCATAGTTCTTTTCAAGATTTAAACAAGGTACACAGTAATCTGTTTTGTCGGAGACCGACGAGTTTAGAATTACCGTGTGACCGCAGCTGTTACATATCAAACTCACAGAGTTAAAATGCCATGCAACGTTTTTTCATGGTTGCAGCATTTTTGCTGAATTATGTGATTGCTACCCTGAAATCATGACGGTAAGAATTTAGTTGTGAGGCGTAATAACACATCTATGCTGTCGTAAAACAAAATTTACCGCAGCACGTCTCCTGAGTGAGTAATAATTCCATGCAACAATATTACATTTCTGTTACATAAGCTGCTCTATTTACGACCTGGTGACGTCAGAATTTTTTTTTTTGTTTTTGTCGTAAGGCCAAGTATAAATCCTTCATTTTTCTTTCTAAACATTTATCGTACCTTATATACTCACCGAGTAAAAATTCAATGCAACGCCGCTGCATGAATGTTGCATTGTCGATATTTGAGCGCCTCTCTCTGTGTCCCCATAAAGTTGCGCCCACCGCGTCCCGATGACGTTTTGAATTTTTATTTTGTTTTTATAATGAAGTAAAAGAATTAGCCTTTAAAGTGGTACCATTTTTTTAATCATAGCTCGTATACTCAGCGAGTAACAATTCAATGCAACGCTTTTGAATTTTGAAAAAATTTTCAACTTTTTCAACTTTTTTGGAAACCATTCGATTAACATAACTTCGTCATTGAAAAAAAAAAAAAAATAAAAATAATCACACTGGTCTATAAGATACAAAAAAATACGCCAACACATTTTATGTCAAACCATAAAAATTTGTATGTTAAAATTTGTTTTCATATTTTTTGCCATCTAAAATGGACGGAATACACGTACATTATGGTAAAAAAAAAATGAGTCGGTAGATATTTTAAACTTGTTCCACTGCCCGTTACATATTCCCAGTAGCAGAACATCACTCCCAGGTGACAATTCCATTATGAGTTTCAATGTCCTGTGATCTTAGCTTCCATAGCTATTTTGTATAGAGAATCGGGCCACATCCCCTTTTCCAATGCACATATCAGTTTTTCAGTAAAAAGCTTTGGCAATAAGTAACTCCATTAGTGGTTCCATCCAGTGGTCGAAGCCATAACCCCTTTTCCTATGCCCGTCCCAGTTATCTTGTTTATTTATGAAAAAACTTATATCAATTCTATAAAGTAAAAAGTCACCCGTTCCTTTTGTTCATTTATAAATTACAGGAAAACCACCGTCAAAATGTGTAGAAAAGTTGCATGCAGCGAAACAAATAAACATACGTGCATACAAACATACATACATACATATATACATCGAGTCGGATTGAATCTCATTCTCATCAAAAAAATCCTCAACATGCTAATCCAAACATACGTACATACAAACATACATACATACATACATCAAGTCGGATTGAATCTTATTCTTACCAAAAAAATCCTCAACGTGAATCCCCTTTTAACAAAACTGTGTTAGATTAATTCTCCACATCAAAACTACTTTCAACATATTAGAATGTACTTCGATCCAATTAGCTTTAAGCGCAGCAAAGTATGTATGTATATGTATTTGTTTGTTTATTTTGTTGTTTTGTGCTTGCTGAGAACAAAAAGAGTATAGTAGAGAGCAACATGCAGTTTATTGCGGCTCTCGCAGCACAAACGCATGAAAAGCTAACGATCAAGCAATGCATGGCATTGTGGATGATTTTTTAAAAAACTTAACACTTTAATTAAAGATACTTATTATTGAAATTTCGAAAAGAAAATAACCAATGAACCTTTTGTAGCACAAATGTGATATTTTAAAACTTATTTCAAAAAAATCGGACCAGTACTTTTGGAGTTTTGCGGACACACAAAATGTTCACTTTCATTTTATATAATAGTATAGATATAGATTTAAACCAGTGATGGGCACACACATACTATCACATACTTTGCTTGTGTGTGAAGCAGAGAAAAACGAAGATCAAGTTGACGGTTGCCAGTTTTACACCGAAAAAAACATTCAACTGTCGAAAAGAAAAGATTTTGGTTGCTTCTTTAGTATATAATTTTATTTAAACTTTTTTATAAACATATTCACTTATACAAATAATACAAAAAATATACAGAAAATAAAAAATATACAAATGTATAAACAAAAAAAGCTAACAAATTAAGCTAACGTCGGGATAAGGGAATATTTTCGCAAAGCCTCAAAGTTTCATTGCATTTTTCACCAAAACATTTTAAAATATCTGATGTTAAATTTAAAAAAAAAATACCGTCGTCAAATGGGCGGCAATGCTTTGCCAAAGCCAAGGCTACTGTATAATATACAGTGTATATGATGCTTTTTTTAGAGACAAATTGTTATTTTCATTCAATGGATGCCTTTCCTGATGATCACTATGAGCCTCATCTACCATAGAATTGGCAGGTAGCCCACCTTTATCAACCATAAATATTAAAAAACAGTTTGCTTTTAACTCTAAAATTTTTGTTGTTCGTTCACCCCTCGTTAACTTAGTAAAATTTTCATGGCTAGAGAAAAAATGTCTTCTTAAACAAAACATATTATTGCGACTCATAATGCGATAACAAATCATGCATTGCAAGCCACCATCATCGTTTTCCATAAAAAAGAAATCATTTTCCCACTCTTCAGGGGACATTTTTCTCTCTGTATTTTAAAAAATTGCGCAGCGAAGTCTTAACTTAGCAAGTGCTGAATATCAACTGAATTGCTTTGCTTAGCGAAAATGAAAACAAAGCAACAGCCGAACGTACACGATCGAAAGCCACACGAAGGAGCTTATAGAGTACTTGTGTCGACGTCGCGCAAGCAGCATTTTGTTTGAAAACACGCGTGTTTGATAATTTAAATTGTGCCCTTCGCTGATTTAAACATATATAGGGTTTTCCATTAAGGACTTGACAACTTTTTTTTTAAATAAAATGCAAACCATTTGATATATTTCAAAAAATTTATTATTGGCTTGAAGTACAATCAAAACATTTATGAATGAAACTCGACTTCGTTCATATGGCCACTGTGGGCACGTATGCAGTGTACCAAATTTTCGATGACTCGTTCAATGTTGGCTCTGAGCTCTTCCAACGTCGTCGGCTTGTTGGCATAGACCAGTGATGCACACGAGATGCTTACGAAGCCACTCGGCTTTCACATACAAGTCGTGTGTGCGAAGGTACCGAACTTCTGCAACGCTAGCAGAGAATCAGTTTGCTCTTGAAATTCGTGGAGCAAGCATCTCTTGCGCAAATAATTTTGTTAAATGCTGTACAGACGCAATATATGAATGAATTAAACATGTTTCTATCTGAATAGGAATTTATTTATTTAAACCCTTATTATGAGCCTTAATCTATCTATCAAAAACACTTTATCCTCTCATTTTACTTAATGAGTGTAAAAGAATTTGCAAAAGTTTTTTTTTCAGTATTCTGCTCGCACACACATACTAAAACAAAAATTTTGCGCTTGTATTGGAAGGTCTGCTAACACTGTGCACCACTGGCATAGACCAATGACTTGACGTAGCCCAAAAACAAAACGAGTCTAGAGGCGTTAAATCACACGAACGAAGTGGCCAATCGATTGGCCCATTTCTTGAGATAACAAGCTCATCAAACTTACTCTTCAATAAATCGAAGGTATCTTGTGCTCTGTGGCTTGTGGCACCGTCCTATTGGAACCACATGTCGTACAAGTCCATATCTTTCAATTCGGGTAAAAAATAATTGGCAATCATGGCGCGATAATAATGGCCATTCACAGTAACGTTACGATAGTTATTGTCGAAGAAAAAATATGGTTCATTGACGCCGCCGGCATGCAAACCGCACCAAACAGTTATTTTTTGTGGATGAAGTGGTGATTCATGAAGCACATGTAGACTCTCACCCAACATGTTATTGTTTTTTTATTTTTTTATTCATTGCAGTTAACGCTCTTAAAGTTGCGATCACTCCGAATTTTTGTAGCAATTTTTTTTTTTGACAGTGATAGTTCAATGATAAGGGAAAGGGTGAGTTCAGAAATATGATTCGAAGTTGTCAAGTCCCTATTGGAAAACTCTGTATAATATCATAAACAATATTTTTCATTGACTGTGTCTCAGTCCGTGTACAAAGAAACAGAAAAATAGTTTCTAAATTTTATACTTAGCAACTTTTGTTCCAATCAATACTAGTTGATCTGTAACATAAGAACCCGCAATTGCACCCTTTTTTGCAACTTTTGTCTTTTTTGCAACTTTTGTTCGAAAAAAAATTAGGAATCCTATGTTCAAGAAAACTAGGACGAAAAGAAAAACAATTGAATGAGTATCTTGCACAAATGAAAATAAGACGAAAATGAAAGTATCGCGAACGCCTTAGTGTAGAAAATTTTTGATTGTAAAGTTTAATTTTTTTTGGGATTATCTCTCGGAGATTAAATTTCTTAAAAAAAAAAAAAAAAAAATTAATAAATTCAAAAACTTAAAACTTTCTTGCTATACTGGTAATTTTATTTTCTAGTCGAAAAATAAAAATTTTCTGATCATGTTCGAAAATGAGTTCGTAAATGAATCATTAATGAAACTTCTCTTTGTTTTGATATTTTTTATTATGCGCATTATCCTGATTGAATTTCAATAGATAAAATGGTCGCATGGGTTAATAAGCACAATTCCAACTAGAGGACGAAGGTTCAATACCCAGCTATGGTAATTCTTTTATTTTTTTTTTGGGTATAAAGCTTTGCAATAGTGTTAATGCGATGGAAGCTTATCGCATATAAAAATCAATTTTTCAAATTAAAGAACTGTTTTTGCCTTTTTAATAAAATTACATTTTTTCTTAAACCCAAACTAAGAATTCGATTTAAAAGATTTCATTGAATTGAGCTCAAAGGTAGGCCTGTTTTAAGAAGAGAGAGAAATCACAACATCGACAAATTTTTATTAAAGGACAGATTTAAGCAAGCAGACTGAACATATATTTCGTTGGCAGTTATACCAAATCATCAACTGCCTTTTGTAATTTCTACAGTCCACTAACCTTTAAAGCTCCCTAGGACAATATTCGACAAAACCAATGCGGAATTATACGTTAACTTAATCAACTTAAAGATGATTCGTCCTTTTTTAAGTAACAGCTCTAAATTTGTAATATGGTTGCACGGTAAGGTGGCCAACAACTATAATGAAGACGATTATTAAGGCTGATGAGGTTTAAACCTATTCCAACTGGTGTTAGTATGCGTCCTTTGCTTATGTGTAGACACAAAAAGGAAATGCTGTGAAGTAAGCAAAAGGTGTCCAAAATTTTAACATCATTCGCCATAAAATTGTGCTTGGCTAACATCTAGAGCGGCTGTTCAAGGCCACTGACGATAACAAAATGAAATTATTTTATCATTTTGAATATTAATTAAATTTACTAGCAGGTAGTCTGAGATATAAGCAACTACAACTGCAATATAAAACATTTGCCACATCCACACCAACCTCAATACACACACACACACACACACAAACACACTCACGGTTACCGCAATATATACCAAGATCATAACTGAAAAGCCAAGTAAACAACCAACGGATGACAACAGCAATGATTACAAATTTCAACACTGTCTTACGTTACCGTCTGATAGATGGCGATAGAAAACGGAAGTGAAAATAAACACACACGCACACACACGCATCCAGAGACTGCTGCACAGCTACTACTCACCTATCCAGTGACTTGGCCTTGAGCTCCGTGTGTACTAGTGCATCACAAAAAGGTGGTAATTGTTGGGGGTGTGCAAGTGTCTGAGGGCTTAAAAGTTGTTTAAATTGATTACCTCGACATGCAAAGCGCCTTAAAGCACTTAAAGCAAAGCAAACTCGACCTCGACATACAAAGTTAACACCAAGTGCGAAAAAAAAGAAATGATGAATAAAAAATAAAAGTAATAAAAAAAGAGGAAAGGAAAAAAGCCCGCCTGAACATCATGACAACGCTAAGAGGATTGTGGTTGCAAGTGATGGACTGGCTGACAAACACAGATACACACATACGAAATACACACACACACATCCACTTCCGCAGACAGCCAGAACAGTAAAGCACCTAAGCCTAAGGTTCTCGTAAATTTTGTTTGAAAATGTTGTTGTAGTAAAGTGATGACAGAATAAAGAGAAAACATAAAGCAATGACACTGTGACAGACAGGGTGGGTGTCCTTTGCCAAGAATAAAAATTGTAACCTTTGTGCCTACAACTTTTGTGTTGGCAAAAGTAAACACAGGGAGATAAAAACGAATCACTCACAAGTCAAATAAAGTTGGACTGATTTGAAAATTTATTCTAAAAAAAAAAAAAAAAAAAAATACTAACAGAAATTATTTGCCGGTGGGCCGAAGTTAGAATGCGACCACAGTCGAAGTTAAAAATATTGTAAAATTTTAATGACGTAGGGGATGGGTGTGGCAAATTTTTCCAAATTTAAAACTGAAAGTACATTTAAAATTTCAAATATCAGTTGATTTGACAATCAATTATATATTAAATATCAAATCGATACATTAGGTTTTGTGGAATCTATAATCAGGTTTTGCTACTTTGGTGACGTCACACACCGATACGAGGTCTAAGGGATGAGAGACAAAAATAGGGAAGGAATTGTCGTAGGAACATAAAATTTGGCACGTGTTATTATTTCATAAATATAAAAAGCCAAGAAACTTTTATCAAGATAGGCCACGCCCTTCGCCCAACTCCTCTACAAAATGAACAATAAAAGTAAAATATTCCGAGTTGTAGAAAGTGCAGGAAACAAAATGAATTTGTTTATTATTAACATGCTTCACATAATAATCATATAATAATTTTATGGAAATCGGCCACGCCATTCGCCCCTCTAGTATACAAATAGAACAATATTCAATGCAGCATATTAATTTTAATTAAAATTTATTAGTTAAAAAAATTATTTTTTAAAATATTAGCCGCGATATCACTTGAGACACGTAGAAGAAGGCGTTGATGCAAAAAAAAATTATAAAAAATAATTTATTTAATAAAATAAAACAAAAAGAAAATAATAATTAAAAAAGTGCACGTTTGGCACACATAATGCTTTTTTTTTAAGGAAAAAATTGACGAAGTGCGAAGGTGCTTTTTTTTTTAAATCTTTTCCAAAATAATTTTCCTAGAAGCTTATATAGTAATGTAAGTTACCTATGTACATATTAACATACATACATATTTATAAACTATAAACTATAAACAATAAACTATAAACTATAAACTATAAACTATAAACTATAAACTATAAACTATAAACTATAAACTATAAACTATAAACTATAAACTATAAACTATAAACTATAAACTATAAACTATAAACTATAAACTATAAACTGAATAAACTATAAACTATAAACTATAAACTATAAACTATAAACTATAAACTATAAACTATAAACTATAAACTATAAACTATAAACTATAAACTTAAAACTATAAACTATAAACTATAAACTATAAACTATAAACTATAAACTATAAACTATAAACTATAAACTATAAACTATAAACTATAAACTATAAACTATAAACTATATACTATAAACTATCTATACTAATATTATATTTTGAAGTGCCTTTTTTATGTTCGGAACAATCTTGAGAAAGGCCCGGCCGTTTTTCATGAAATTTTTTATAATAAAAAGCTCTCGACCTGGTGAAGGTTTTAGGCCAAAAAAATTATTAAAAAGTTTATTAGAAAAGGAGATTCATGGCTTTCAAAATCCTAAGTAAAATTCACCTGCAAGCACAAACGGACATGAACGACTCATAGCGTATAAAAATTGTTGTTGTTGTAGTGAAAAATAAAGCAGTGTGCGGCACATCGACACGATGCGAGTGTTCCAATATTTTACTCTCCCATCCTACAGTGAGTATTGCTTTGCTGAGAATGGCAATGTGATTTGTTTTTGTTTTGCCTACATATGCCCGAGCGTGTGTGTGCTATGGACAGTGTTGCCAGATTTTTTTTTCAAAAAACTGCTAAATCTTAAAAAAAAACTGCATTTTTGACACAAAAACTGCCATTCTAAAAAACGTCATTTGTATATAAAATTATAAAAAAACATAAAAACTAGTATACTATAAACTATAAACTATAAACTATAAACTATAAACTATAAACTAAAAACTATAAACTATAAACTTTAAACTATAAACTATAAACTATAAACTAAAAACTATAAACTATAAACTATAAACTATAAACTATAAACTATAAACTATAAACTATAAACTATAAACTATAAACTATAAACTATAAACTATGTATAAACTACTAGCATACCCGTTCCCAGCGTTGCTTGGGAGTAAAAATATGATATGAAAACATATTTTCATATCTCTACGATATATTGGTCTTATGGCAACACTGCAGCAGAAATTAACTCAAGAATGATAGAAACCAGATTACGAGTTCGGCAAATGAGAGAGAGAGAGAGAGCATGACGTCACATGCGATATTGTCAGACTTTGGAATAATTTTACTCCCACACCTATGCCTAAATATTTTTTTTTTCTTATTTTTATAATATGTATGTGGACCTCCTTAACACATTGGTATAATAAAATTTTGTCAGTCTCAAATAGTTTAGGAGATAAAAATCTTGAAAGTTTAAAAAATTCATATTTTTCGTATACGAAAATATTCATATTTTTATACAGAAGAGTAGATATTTTTACTTTACTTTTTCGAAAGAATTTGTTTTTAATTTCGTCAATTTGCCTAAGAGATAGCACATTTGCATACGTTTTTGTCAAGCAAAAGTACTGTGTGACGTCATGCACTCAGTTGAGAAAGAGATCATAAGATAACGGGACTGCGGAACGCCTAATCTTGTTTCTATCATTCTTGAAACTAACTGAGTGCAACTATCCACTCAAGAGACCAGCGCGGTGAGCTGTAGAATCTCACCACTCTCTCTCAACAAAGAGCTTAAGCTATTGTTTGCTGTTATATCGTGCTGCTTATACAATGGCAGTATGGATTAAAATGCATGCATTCTTAAATAATTAAATAAAAAGATATACTAAAAACGTAGTACTCAGTAGCAGGGTCGCTTATTATAGCAATTGAATAGTGAAAGAATAATTAAAATCGGTTCGGCTTTTACCCCCTTGATTGAACGATGAAAATTCGAGAGACCCCTTTTATATAATAGTATAGATAAACTATAAACTGTAAACTATAAACTATAAAAACTATTTGAATAAAGAAGTTAAGTTCTTTCCAAGTCACAGAAGACTGCGTTTGGTTTTTTAAGAACGTTAATATGCACAGGACGTACGGTGCTATAGCTAATCGACTCAGATGGTGCTGATTAAGAATATATGGGTCAATTGCAAAAAAAACGTACACAAAGAGGTTTTCATGTTTTGTTTTTATAGTTTTTTAAATTTTCCCTTAGAGTAGTCAAATTAAGTGAAAAATAATGGAGAATTCGAAGTTGTTTTTAAGCTCTGCAAAATACCATTTTTTCTATGGTTTTTATACGATTTTTGTATTGAACGTCACACAGCAGATATACGGGAAAAGTCACTAAAAATTTTAAAAATGTTGTAAATTAAAGCTTACTGTGATGCTTGTTAAGTTATTTAATAAGCTAAATCAGCTTTTGCAAAAATCGCCATTTCAGTTACAGAAATAATAATTTTTTACCAATAAAACCTACATATTTTACAATTTTAACGGGAAAAAATTAAAATTTTCTCCAATAGACATCAAAGACATCAAAAACATAGAGGTTATTTTCAAAGTAGTAGACTTACAGCAATAAATATTAAAAAACTGTTAAATAATAAGCAATTTCAGAAAAAACAACAGGGTGACGTTCAATACATTTTGTGACGTTCAAAACATTTTGTTCCGCTTAACCAAATAATGTAAATAAAATTGAGAGTTTAACAAAAAACAGGTTTATTCTTTTACAAAAAAAAAAAAAAAAAACAAAAAGTCAATATAAAGTATATATTTCAGCTATACATAAAATTTTCATCCAATTTTTTCTTTATTTTTTTACATAAAATTAAAAAAGTCAAGTCAGCTAGCTGAATTTGTATTGAAACTTTATTAAGACTTCACGTTTAACGATACAACTTCTGAACCCTTTAAAACCACATCTTCATTTTATACCATTGCACATTGGGGTTTTTTCCACTTTTTTTGGCATAAACTCATAACTTTTATATTTAAGCAGCTACAGCTCTGAAATTTTCACTAATGACAGTTTATTTAAACACCTTTGTTTCTACCAAAAATGGGAGGCATGGGTTAAGTGGCACGCCTACTTTCCGTATGGGCTGATGTGTATTATAGAAAGCTATTCGAATCATCATATATCGAAGCTATATCGAATACTTCCAAAGCTATTCGATATAAAAACTTTGAATTGTATGGGTGGTGCCACACCCCCTTGTCTAAACTCGTTAAATTTTTCCAGTCGAAGAATACGACGATATGAAGTTCCTACCGAGTTTCATTGATTTGTGACTTATAGTTCGAAAGTTATACCAAAAATTTGTGCTGCTGAAAAGTGCTACGCCCCTCTTTCAGCGCCCATAAAGTATTGCCAGTGGAATAGTACGTGTGATTTGAGGTCGAATACCGATTTCCGAGTCTTTGTGACCTATAACTCTAAAGGGATGTGCCACGCCCACCATATATACTCGGTGCACTCCTTTTCCCTACTCTAATTCATTTAAAAAAAAAAATTGTCAAAATCGGTTGAGAAACACGTGAGAAAATGGTTCTTTTGCTGACTCCTATTTATACAAATATAGATATAGATTACGTAAAAGTTTTCGGGATGATTTTCATAAAGTCGTCAGAAACGCGTATATTTTGTTGCAGCAGATTTAAAAAATAGTAAAGTAATGCCTTCTCCTTTGCCTTGTATGATGCACGTACATTTTCACGCCACAATTTATACAAATCTGCATTTTTAAAATGGTAGGTGCCTAAAATAAAACATACCAAACATTGACCTTCCGCAAAGTTCCGCAAACCACATTAGAGTTTTCTATTCTAAAATTCTCCGCTCTATATCACTGTACCTATATCTCTGTGTTGCTTGGAGTTTCAAAAAAGTTCTAGCTCTCCAAAATTGAAGATTTTGTTTTTATCTCCTAATTTTAAGTTTTGTTGTAAACATTACATTATTATCTAACTAAAACAAATTTTTCTAATACATTTATATACATATCGAAAATATATACCATAAGCCTTAATCTCTATTCTTTAGTTAGTTTAAATACGCATTCAAATATTTACAGAACTTAGTTTTATTATCAACAAAAATTCAACAATTTATGCAGCCATATTCTAGTCAAACAAAAACCTTCACTTCAGCAGCTAAAAAAGTAACGGCAAATCGCAAAAAGAAAGCAAAAATCATTATTTTGCTTTGGTTGGAGCTTCTACTTTGAAAAAAAGTGTTGTTAACCTTTTTCATAAATCTTGAAAAATAAGGTTAATGCCAAAAAATCGTACATTTTCCCCATTGTGCATTGGAAAGGTAAAACCTGACGTAAAAACGTAAAAAAATGGTAATTATAAAAAAGAAAAAAAATATTGCACGTGTTGTTGGCATGGTATTGAACTTAAACAAATTAAGAATGAGTCAACTTATTGCAATATTTTCAAATTCATTTTTGTACTTTTCCTCAAAATAGATGAAATAACTTTTCCAATGATACTATATTATAACCGGTAATCGGTCTTAAGTTGATTGAGCTACGTTGTCTCCAAATATACCCTATTTTGGCCGCGAACAATTATTCTAAAAATTTATAACTTCGAATTTGGTTTTCAAATCAATAAACCAATGCAAGGAAAATATTTGAGAGAAATCGGAGATGGTCAGTGAAACTGATCACTTCAATGTGAAATGGGCGATATCAGTTAGTAAAAACAAAAAGCAAAAATCAGGTCAAAGTCATACATAGGTACCATTCTTTTAAAAAAAAAATAAAGAAATAACTGGCCATTTCAGCCCTTGAAAGGACTTTGACCTAGCTTCTTATGATCAATTGTGTTTTGCGTGTTATTAAGTTTGTACACAATTGACCGAAAACCGGACCTACATGCTTAACGCCGACTCCGAACGGCGATAAACGGAATGTTCTCGTTCTCAAGAAGCTTTACATCGCATTTTGATTACTCTCTGAAGTTTGCCATTGTCTGCAGAGAGGTGGTGGCCGTACAGAAAAATTATTTTATTTCAAAAATTTTCTGCCGCTGCTGGGGTTCGAACCTGGGTCTGTAAAGTTCGTTGACATAGCGGCCACGCACTTTAACCAACTACGCCACGAACGCCACAAACATTCTTTGTACTTTCGTTTATATTCTTCATTTCGTTCCTTATCTAGCTTTATTTTTTCCCGATATCTTTGTGCTCTTTCAGCAGACGTTAACTTTGCTTTTTTACTCCTAAATATACAAAAACGAAATATAAAATGAATACTTCAGCCGGTGGTGTGACATATCTTAAAAGTGACGTTCAATACATTTGCCACTTTTTATATATTTTTTTTCTTAGGAATTTTATTTTGCAAATATACGAAAACAAAGAAATTAATCAAAACCTATGAAACAATGTTTTTAAACTTGGATTTTTTTTATGTACTATTTTTGATTTAATAAAACTCCACGTGACGTTCAATACATTTTTACACATACTTATCTTGATAAACCTAGAAAACACAAAAAAATGTACTTTAATATTATTTAATCGTCATAATTTTTAGAATTTAATGAGAACTAATCTCTGCATTTCCTTAATATAACTTACTTGTCATCTATACCACTCCTAAATTAAAACTAACGAAGTGTAAAAAAAAGTGACGTTCAATACAATGGTTGGGGACTAAATGTAAATATGACAATGTTTTGAGAATAACAACAAAATAAAACATAAGAAATAAATGCTATCATTACAAAAAAAATTATTATTTGTTATATTTTTGCATTGTTTTCAACTTTTTTTCACATTTTTCATCAAAAAGTGTAACTGGGGACATATGTTTTTGTATTAAGCGAGTACGAGAGAGCCAATATAATATTCTTCAAAACAAATATGCAAACAATTTTAGGATTCTGAAAAATATGTTTTGTTAATAAATATTCTTCAGTGCTCACTTTCTCATTTTTTATTTGTTTTTTCTTTTTGTGTTTACCTAAAAATACAGTTAAAAAAGCTAGGACAAAATAAGAGCGTTTTGAATGCAATTGACCCATATACACGTTTTATAACTGCCACGCCTTATTATGGACGTATCAAACTTAGTGCGAAAGTTGAGAAATCATAAAGCCTTGGATACGGAAGCTAATCAATATAATTGCGGGATATCAATTTTGTAGTTTTGGGCTCAATTTATTCTTTAAATTTATATGCTGCAGAAGTAAAATAAAAAAAATGTATTTAAAAGAGAAACTTTAAAGCTTTTTTTAGGAAAAATATTTTTTTATATATATAAATATTTTATATATAATATTTTTTTAAAGATTAATTTCTTTATTTTTTGGTTTTTGAATAATCGATGAAAACTATCAATGTTTGCATAAGTGAATCGCAATCATTTAGTAAACTACTCGATAAAAATACAGAAGAATTTGTTTTCGATAGCTATAAATACTGTTATCGATAAAATAAAAAATTTTGTATTTTTTATTGAACACTTAAATTATGAAATTTAGTATTTTTATTGGGAACAGTCTTAACTTTCATCGATGGCATAATATGAAAAAAAAAATTATCGAATTTTGTCGATAAGAAATGAATAATCGATAATTTTTTTATTAATTATCGAAAGAACATTCTACACATATATCACTTAAATGCGCCTTCCTTTTCACTATTTTATCACCCCATTTCGAACCAAGGCTGACTTGACTGAGTAAATGAAAAACCTGAAATCCTTAGTTGAAGGTTAAACAAATATGATATGAAAAGTTGTTGGTGATATCGACAATTTATAACAATTGCTCAAGTTACCGTGACAAAATTAAAAATATTTCGAAATAACTTATTTTTCCAACCAAACACCCTGTATGCAACACCCTGTAACTACATCTTTACAAAAGATAATATAAATGTGTGTATCAGTATCGCCATGTGTATATATGTGTGTGTGTGTGTGTTTGTGGGTGTGAGAATGCGTCCGTGCCTCTAAAGGTTTCTTTAATTATCAGCCTATACGTGCCAACGTTTTATTTTTATCCCCTCGTCATTTAATTGACTTTCATTTACGTCAATTGCAACACTTACGTTTTTAGCACGTTACGTTCCTTAACGTGCACGTGGTATAGCCGCTTCAATGGTGTCATAATTTCTTTTTACACCTACGCTTATTCTGTGTCATGATACGATATTTATTATTTTCTTATTTTTGTAATTATTGCTCGTTATCGTTTTTTTTTTTAATACTTACGAAGTCATATTATTTCATCTCTTGCTCCATTTTATTTATTTGATCACGTTTTGTCGGGCATGCGAAGCATTCTTTGTGTAGATTGTCGGAAATGATTTGTACTATTGATATTAAGCTTAAGTACAGTTAAGTTAACGCATTAATGACCAATGTTACATATATCGCACACCCTCTTTAAAAGAGACACAACTCAAAATTTTTAAATTTTGACTTTTTAATACAAATTATCTCGTAATGCACATCTCCATCGACTATCAAAATTTTGTTTTAATCTGATTGCTCTTTAATTTAAAAAAAAAATCATTTTGTGTTCTTTTGTATGAAGTTGCTTGAGAAACTAAATCTCAAACCTCAGAGAGTAACCAAAATGCCATGTAAAGCTTTTTGAGAACAAGAACATTCCGTTCATCGCCGTTCGGAGTCGGCGTTAAACCTGTAGGTCCGGTTCTCGGTCAATTGTGAACAAACTTAATAACACGCACAATACAATTGATCATAAGAAGCTTGGTCAAAGTCCTTTCAAGGGCTGAAATGACCAGTTATTTATTTATTTTTTTATTACGTATGTGCTTTATACGGCTAATTTTATGAAATGAAAATAAAGGATAGTAAATTGGCCTTAGAACAAAAATAAAAAAGTTATGACCTTTTCAGTTCACGGATATAGCAGCTTAAGTAACAAAAATGCAATATCGTTGCATGAAATTATTGCACGCTGAGTATAGCAGCTGCGTTTAATTTCATTTTATGACAGTAAAGGTCACTGGCTTAGGCTCACAACGAAAGGCCTCTAAGGTAGCCGCTAAATGTAAAGTTACTACTCCATCGTTGCATGGATTTATCTATGAAATTTTCCTGATTCCAAAGTATCATCAAAAAAATTAAAAAAAAAACTGAATCAAAGACAAATAAAGGATAAGGACAAATATTGGGAGAAGAATATGGATAAGAATTGGAAGAATGCTTACAACAGGGTTGAGGACAGGGATAAGGCTTAGAATGAGGAAAAAGATTGGGACAGGGTTTGGACAAGGATTATGATAAGGACTATGACAAGAATTGGTAAAAGAAATAAGACAATAATTAAGACAAGGATTGTGACAAGTATTGGATATGGATTGGGGCATGGGTTAGGACAAAGATTGAGAAAAGAATTAGGAGAAGGATAAGGTTGAGGGTAATTAAAAAAATTGGGACAAAGGCTAGGATAAGGATTAAGACAAGCATTTTGACAAGAATTGGACATTGATGAGGACAAGGATTGAGACTAGGAATAATGGAAGAATAAGAATAGGAACAAGGACTTGAAAAAGGATTGGAACAAGGACAATGGCAGGAATGAAGATTAAGGATCTAGGATTAAGGCTAGGAATATTGCAAGAATAAGAATGAGAATTGAAACAAGGATTTGAACAAGGATTGGAACAAGGACTAGGGCAGGGATGAAGAATAGGATAAGTACAAGGACTTGGACAAAGATTTGGACAGAGATTTGAATAAGGATTAAGACTAGGATTTAAGAACAAGGATTGAGATAAGGATTTGGACAAGGTTTAAAACAAAGATTAGGACAAGAATAACGAAAAGCTTTCGGACAAGGATTAGGGCAAGGATTGAGATAAGGATTATATAATAAAGATTGATACAAAGATAAGGACATGAATTTGGATAAGGATTTTTACGAGGATTAGGATAAGGATTAGAACAAGGAATGAAACAAGTCAACGACTGTGGCAAGGATTGTATATAGATAAGGACAAGGATTATACATGGATTGAGACAAGAATTAGGACACGCTTTAAAGAAAGGATTTTAAAACAAGGATTAAAACAAGGGTTGAATAAGGATAGGGAAAAAGAACTAGGATAAGAATTGGGACAAGAATAAGGGCAAAGGTATATACAAGATTTAGAACAAGGATTAGAAGAAGTATGAGGACAACTCTTAAAGCAAGGATTTTTTTTTTTTGGATTCGCCCGGAGGAAAGAAATCTTCATAGATACGTATGACTCGCATTATACGCATGCACGATTTACATTCTAAGAAGTTCCCGGATCAGCCGGACTGATAGAATGCACCTACGTGCTAAAACTTACCACCTATTGGCAAATAAAAGCCTCCACTAAGCACAATTGCTTGGCCTTTTGAGCGGAAATTTAAATTAAATAAAGAAACATTTGAATTTGAGAATTTCTGTGCTTATGTAAACATCATAAACATCATCGAATAAAATTGGAAAAAGGATTTGGACATGAGGATTAACTAGGCCAAGGATGACGACTAGCTTAAAAATTTAAACAAATATTTTAAATGTTAAACAAGGATTAGACAAAGAATTAGATCAAGGAGTAGGACAAGAATTTAGACAATGAATAAGATAAGGATAATTCCTAGGATTGGAACACGGATAGAGACATTGATTGGGAGAAAATTAGTATAAGGACCAGGACAAAAATTGGGACAAAACTGGGGCAAGGTTGAGGATAAGGCTATATTGTCACTCCCAAATACATATTTTAGTTATTGTTATCGATTAACCGACCACCAGTAATGTTATCGTTATAGTATTTATAATTTTATACCACTTCAGAGTGTCACAACTGTTTCGAAAATCGGCTCAAGCGAATACAAAAGTCTATTGATCATCTTGGAGACTACTTTGAAAAACAAAAGAAGCTTTTCACTGATTAACCACTGTTATAACATTGCTAGGCGCAAGACTACAGACTGCCTCCAATATTTAATTTTCTATAGACCGATTTTTCAGGTTTTTTTTGTTTGTATCCAAAAATAAGCTAAAAGTTTGAATTTAATTTGGTCTTTCAAGCACAAGCTAAAAAACTTTAATTCCACTGTATTAAGAAAAAATTTCGGCCGTGTTTTGTTTCTTGCAGTCTCGAAACTTTTTTGTTGTTTAAATATTTCCAGCCCACGCAAATAAGTCCTAAATACAAACAACCACACACACTCTCACTTTCACACACATATGTACAACAAAAAGTTGTAGATTTGTTTGATTGTGAATTGTCCCTCTATGTAAGTGTGTGAGTGCAACATTTATACGTGCTTCAAAATGGTTGTTCATCATTAAATAAGACAAATAAGAAAAAAAAGCCGATTTATTTTATAAGCTACTCATTTTTTTCGTGCTCCATTCACATCCTCCTTGGTTTTTGGTATTTTTTTTATGCCTTTTTTGTGCATTTTTGGATGATTCTATCATTATGATTTTTTTATGACTAGTCTAGAGGGCGAAGGTTGTTGATAAAGACAATTGATGAAAGTCCTTGTTGTTATTTTTTTTTTTTTTTGTAAGTTTTTTGTTACCGAGCAGACGAATTCAATTGGAATTCTGTCAACACAGACGTAACGAGCGACTTTTTGTGGCGCTTTTCTAATGTTGCTCCGTGTTTTTTTTTTTTTTTTTTTTTTTTTTTTTTGTTGCCAACACCAATAAGGATGTTTTCCCCATCCTGACTCATGCATCAGTTTTATGCTCAAGTGTTGTTATTTTTTTAGTTATTGCTTTGTTTTTGATGCCGCCTTTTTTAATGTAGTCATCAAGTTGTCTTTTTGCAAGCTGTCAGTTTGAAGTGTTGCCATATTTTCGCATTGATCTAACTGCGCCTTTTTTAACGTTGCATATTTATGCTTTTATCACAATTTAATGACACGCACTTTCCATGCATGAGAAATTTTTCATCATAAATCCTTTATCGGCGTTTTATTAGGTCATTATTTTGTTTGCTTTAAATATGGATGGAAACGTTGCTGTGCGGTGAAGAGTCAACACATTAAACCAATAATGAAATTGTTACGCTATTTATAAGTTTAATAAAAGGTCAAGCCTATCTGAAAAAAAAAATCACAATTTTTAAATTCATCTCATAAAATTTGTGAAATTACTCAACTTTCATTGCCTGTCATAATATTATTTATGTACATAGCTATGAAAAAAAAAATTTTTTATTATTGTGAGTACCTTCTATGTGAGAGTCATTTGTTGAACTGTTGTGGGCGAAAGGAATTTTCATTCAATTTGCTGTGAATGAACAATGCATTTATAATCAGAGAAATATTTTTCTATTCTTTTTCCCGGAATGTTTTCCTGTTGAAATAACAAAAGTAATATTAAAAGTAAAAAAAGTTTTCAAATGTGTACATTTACATTATTCTGTACCTATGTACCAAGTGGTGTATCTACTTACATGTGGCCCATATAGCCCTTTAATATTCATAATTTCTTAAATTTCGAAGTTTAAGTCTTTTCACGGAGAGAAATAATATTTTTATACACGCAAAGAAAAAAGAACGTTTGTCGCCAGTTTGCTGCAAACGAACTTCGTTTGTCGTGCTTGAAATCGTTATTTGCAAATGTTTCAACAGTTGTCATAATAATAGTCAGTTGCGAGAAACGCGTCATTTGGTTGCAGGAAATTTATTTCATTTGTCATAAGCGCGAGTGATTTTCATATTGCACCAAATGAAAAATTTGTTTTTCCCAACTGAAAACTTCGTTTGTTTTTCCCTTCGTTGTATAAACACAACGCTTATAGTTCAGAGTTACTTTTTGGACAAATTGTTAAAATACGGGGACGAAGATAGAAACAGATGAGTGCAATCCATAAGAAGACGGACGGCCATAGGGAGAAAGATAATTAATATAATAAATAATAATGACCGAAATAGCTTGCGGTATATATATATCTATAAGATATATTTTTAAGTTGATGACAACTGAATATTCGTTTGCGGCAAATACAATTCACAAACGAAGTGTAGTTGGTGCATTTTTCAGTTGCGGTAAACGAAAAATTTCTTTGCGTGTATTAAGCAAATATTTTGCTTGATGTAAAAAAAATTTAAAATTAAGCCTAATTTGCTCAAATCAGGCAAAAGAAACTAAAATTAAGAAAAATAAATTTATAATTAGCATTTATTTCTAAAATTGAGTAAAAAAATGATTGCTTGAAACAAAAATAAAATACTTGGAACAAGACTTGAATTAACAAAATCTTTTTTAAATTTAAACAATCGCAGAGAATTATTTTAGATTTCAACAAATTGTTTAATTGAATCAAAAAAATTTTTTTCACTTCAACTTAACTTGGCACGTTTATAATTCACAACATGTTTATATGAAAGCATATTTAAGATGGTGCGAATTGGCAAACTATGGCATGGTTCGAAGGCACATTGACTTATCTGTTACTATACTTGGAAACATGTCAGCGTCTGCAGGATAAATTCAAATATACTAAATATATATACTTTTTATACTTTTCATCAACGATATATTGCAGGACTTGAAGTTCTGTAATTGCCTTCTGTATGCAGATGACCTGAAGCTTTTTCATGAAATAAGTTGCTTAAATGATTGCGTTAACTTTCAAGAGGATATTAATTCCTTGCTTCATTGGTGTAACACAAACCATCTTTCTCTTAATTTTTCCAAATACAAAGTTTTGTTTTTTTCTCGCAAAAATCTTGTGGAATACGCAATCATTGTATGGGATCCATTCTACGAAGTTTCAAAGAACCGAATCGAAAACATTCAATAACGTTTTTCAAGATTTGCTTTGCGAAGATTATACTCTTGGGAAAACATGCCGCCATACTGGGTACTTTGTAGGTTACTAAGTTTTCAAAGTCTAACAACTAGAAGAGTTCAGTCTGACATACTCTTTATTAAAGATATAATAGATGGCAAAATAAACTCTCCAGAGTTATTAAAGCTGATTCCGTTCAATATTCCACCTCGCACACTTAGGGATTCTAAGCTATTCTATACCAAATATCATAGAACCAATTATGAACTTAACGAACCTATCTCGAGGTGCCTTTCCAATTGTAATTTTGTATCGAGCCAGTTAGATTTTAGTAATAATCGTGATTTGTTTAAGAAACGGCTTTTTGACATCTTTCAATGGTAATTGTAAATGTTGTACAGATCACTTTGCAATAAATATTTTACCTAGTTTTAAGCTAAATATTGTAATCTGTAATTGTAATAACCCGGTAGATGGTAAATAAATAAATAAATAAATGAATAAATAAATATAGTATTAGTAGTTTTTTTAAAGTTGGTTATCCTACATCCTATATCTTTGCTGAAGGATTTTCATTATAATAAGAAAATTAAGTTTCTAATATCAAGCAAAATATTCTTGTATTAAGAAAATTGTTTACTTGAATAGTAAAAATTCTTGCATTAAGAAAATTGTTTACTTGAATCAAGCAAATTATTCTAGTTTTCAGTAAATTCTTTACTTGAATCAAGCAGACTTTTCTCATTTCAAGCAAATATTAGTCTTGAATAAGAAAAAAAATATTTTTGAGTTTTAAGCAAATGTTTCTTGAACTAAGCAGTTTTTGTCTTAATATCATGTGTTTTAAATTTGCTCAACTCTAGAAAAATAATGCTTGAAATGAGAAATTTACACTTGAGCGTAAACTGATAGCCTATTTGCTTGATTAAAGCATAGAATGCTTGATTCAAGCATAGAATGCTTGATTTTTTTTCTCCGTGTTCAAACTTCAATACATGAGACACTAAATATAGTCCAAAGTCGTCAAATTTGAAATTTAAAAGACACAGAAAATGTGAAAAAATATGTAATTTAGATCGTACTTAGATAAAGACTATTAAGATGAAAAAACACTATTTTCCTCTGGCAGCCTAGTTAATTTTGCTCATCAAAGTGCTCAATAATGTTGCTTATTTATATGCGTCTGTCATTCACCTGTTATTTTTAAGATAGTCGTCAAAGAATATTAAAACATGTTAATCCTATAGTCAATCATAATCTTTCCAAAAACATTTCCATTGAAATGACTTTTCTTTCCTTGCTGCTCTTGAAATAGACTTCTTCCACAGACGCTCTCTGGCATGAAAAAATTTTTTTTTTGGTATAAAGCAGTGATGGAACTTTTATTTAGATTTTTGGATATGGTCGATTTTCATTAAAAGTCGTGATAGATTGGGAAAAATGCAGTTATGTGGTGAGAGAACCACTCCAATTTATCTTTTGGAATTAGATAAGACACAAAATTCTTTTAATAGATTATTTCAAAATATTAAGATTGTTATAGCTTTATGGCTATAAAATGATGATGTTCAAATTCAAAGAATTTGAAAATTCAGCATAATGAAAATAAAGAACTTTTTTTAAATAATAAACAATTTTTTTAAAAAATTCTGTCTATTTTTTTGATAGTTTTGGATTATTAGACGTGTTGTTATAAATGGTAGATATGGAAATGTACAGAAAACTAAAGGATCCAACCAGAAACCAAGAAGTCCAACCAGGAGAATGATCAATAATGGGAATAGAGCTTTTAAAGTTTGGATATGTTCGTTTTATTGTATGTAATAAGAATATTTCGAGAATTGAGGTGTTATTTATTCACATGAAACTACCGCCTAGGTAAGCGAGATAAATCAAACGTCCTCGCTGCTTTAAATCAGGCAGTGATCCTAATGTAATGCAGAACTGTAAGCAGAATGTGAAACAAACTATTGTGTTTTTAAAGGTTTACTTTTCGCTTAAATTGTTAACACAACAGTTTAACTTCATTCGTTAAGTGAAGAGAATTTGTTTACTTTCTTTAACTTTATATAAATAAAAATATTATCTCTGAATAAAAATCGAATATTTTTAATAGTGCAGGAGATATGTTCCATAGGGAAAAATGTTTCTCTTACTAAAATAATGGGGGTCGGTCATACGACTTACCCTTTCCGGGCCATACCTTAAAGCCTCGCCTGTCTGTAGTACAAAAACCTATAATGATCCGAAAAAACCAACTTCAACTTCGGTTTCAGCAAATTCAAAAACAGTAAATATACCATGTTTTTTTTTTTTGACATTTGTACAGTTTTATTATAACATTTTTTTCAGTAAGTTTTATTTATAATACATATAAATTTACATATATGGGTCAGTTGCATACAAAACGCTCTTTTTTTGTACCCGCTCTTTTAACTCTGTTTTTGGGTAAAAACAAATAGAAACAAAACAAATAAAACATGAGAAAGTGATCACTGAAGAATATTTATTGACAAAATATATTTTTCAGAATCCTAAAATTGTTTGCATATTTGTTTTGAAGAAGGTTATATTGCTCTCTCATACTCGCTTAATACAAAAACATGTGTCCCCAGTTACACTTTTTTATGAAAAACATGAAAAAAAGTTGAAAACAATGCAAAAATATAACAAATAATAATTTTTTTGTAATGATAGCATTTATTTCTTATGTTTTATT
The DNA here is from genome assembly GCA_943735915.1 of Pherbina coryleti. NCBI lineage: Eukaryota > Metazoa > Arthropoda > Insecta > Diptera > Sciomyzidae > Pherbina > Pherbina coryleti. The sequence continues at coordinate 125,904,488 of OX030952.1, read as the reverse complement.
TTGTTGTTATTCTCAAAACATTGTCATCGCGAATTTGGCATTCGATTTACATTTATTCCCCAAGCATTGTATTGAACGTCACTTTTTTTTACACTTCGTTAGTTTTAATTTAGGAGTGGTATAGATGACAAGTAAGTTATATTAAGGAAATGCAGAGATTAGTTCTCATGAAATTCTAAAAATTATGACGATTAACTAATATTAAAGTAAATTTTTTTGTGTTTTCTCAGTTTATCATGATAAGTATGTGTAAAAATGTATTGAACGTCACGCGGAATTTTATTAAAGCAAAAATAGTAAATCAAAAAAATCCAAGTTTAAAAACATTGTTTCATAGGTTTTGATTAATTTCTTTGTTTTCGTATATTTGCAAAATAAAATTCCTAAGAAAAAAAAATAAAAAGTGGCAAATGTATTGAACGTCACTTTTAAGATATGTCTCACCACCGGCTGAAGTATTCATTTTATATTACGTTTTTGTATATTTAAGAGTAAAATAGCAAAGTTAACGTCTGCTGAAAGAGCACGAAGATATCGGGAAAAAAATAAAGCTAAATAAGGAACGAAATAAAGAATATAAACGAAAGCAAAAAGAATGGTACCTAAGTTTGACTTTGACCTGATTTTTGTTTTTACTAACTGATATCGCCCATTTCACATTGAAGTGATCAGTTGCACTGACCATTTCCGATTTCTCTCAAATATTTTTCTTGCATTGTTTTATTGATTTAAAAACCAAATTCGAAGTTATAAATTTTTAGAATAATTGTTCGCGGCCAAAATAGGGTCTATTTGGAGACAACGTAGCTCAATCAACTTAAGACCGATTACCGGTTATAATATAGTATCATTGGAAAAGTTATTTCATCTATTTTGAGGAAAAGTACAAAATTTTTTAAAATATTGCAATAAGTTGACTCATTCTTAATTTGTTTAAGTTCAATACCATGCCAGCAAAACGTGCTATAATTTTTTTCTTTTTTATAATTTTTATTTTTTTACGTTTTTACGTTAGGTTATACCTTTCCAATGATATAAAATGAAGATGTGGTTTAAAAGGATGCAGAAGTTATATTGTAAAACGTGAAGTCTTAATAAATTTTCAATACAAATTCAACTAGCTATTGACTTTTTTAATTTTTTGTAAAAAAAATAAAGAAAAAAAAATTGGATGAAAATTTCATGTATAGCTGAATTATATACTTTTACTTTATATTTACTTTTTTTTTGTAAAAGAATAAACCTGTTTTTTGTTAAACTCCCAATTTGATTTAAATTATTTGGTAAAGCGCAACAAAATGTATTGAACGTCATAAAACGTATTGAACGTCACTCTGTTGTTTTTTCTGAAATTTCTTAAACAGTTTTTTATTATTTATTGCTGCAAGTCTACTACTTTGAAAATAACCCCTATATTGATGTCTTTTTTGAGAAAAATTTAAATTTTTTCCCGTTAAAATTGTAAAATATGTAGGTGTTTTTGTTAAAAAATTACTATTTCTGTAACTGAAATGGCGATTTTAGCAAAAGCTGATTTAACTGATTAAATAACTTAACAAACATCACAGTAAACTTTAATTTACAACATTTTTCAAATTTTTGTGATTTTTCCCGTATATATGCTGTTCAATACAAAAATAGTATGAAAACCATAAAAAAATGATTTTTTTGCAGGGCCTAAAAACAAATTCGAATTCTCCATTAATTTTTACTAAATTTGACTACTCTAACGGGAAAATTTAAAAAACTTTAAAAACAAAACATGAAAACCTCTTTGTGTACGTTTTTTTTTGCAAATGGCCCATATCGTCGTTGCGCATACAAAAAAGGTTATGTGTAAAATTTCGATTTTTTTTTTATTTCACCTTTTAATAGCCATATGTATGCCCTATTTACTCACCACATGTTTTTTTGATATTTTTATTGGTTCAGAAGTTAGCGAATGTGGAAGTTAGCTGCCTATGTGGAAATAGTATTGAAATTGTTAAAAACAAAAATGTTTTTTTCGTTTCCTGAAAAATTGTTCAAAAACACATAACCTTTTTTGTATGCGCAACGACGATATACAAAATGTATACATAACACGGTGTAACAGTGAAAATAAACTCGGCTCGAGACATAGTAGAGGTTGTAGGTCTAGTTGAACATAAGATAACTGCATACTTAGTTTTTTGAATATACCCTCAAAATCGGGATTTGTGGTCAAAAAACCAATTTTAGGTAGGTGCATGTATAGTTTGTTATGTAACTCCGTTATATCTAGCTCAATTTTAAAAATTTAAACATTGATAAAAAGAAGAAAAATATTCCTTTAATAAAGCATACAAACTGTTTTTTTACAAAAAGAATTGACAAAGTTACAGGTAAAATCATTCGAAAATTTCTCATTTATTTTTAAGTTTTTCAACTTTAACAACGTTTTGTTAACAAATTTTGTTTTTTGGCACTATTAGTTTTAGCAGGATTCTGAAAGCCTGTTAAATTTTGCGTTCAACAAGCTATCATTTACTTCAATTGGCTAAAATACAAATGCACTATCGAATTTTTAGTATTTGTAATAAAATACAAAAAATTTTAATTTTTTTTTTTCTAAAAATGTTTATTTGACCTTTTTCGTTTATATATATTATAATCGATTTCACGTTTTAGGGACCAGCAGAAGTCTGCCAGCATGTTTATGGAATTTTTTCCCTGAAAGCCGGTTTCTATAGCTTCCATCTCCTGGTGGAACCTTTCTCCTTGTTCATCACTAAACTGCCCAAGTCTATTCGGGAAAAAGTTTTTATGGGAGTGCAAAAAATGTATTTTAATTGACATATTGCAGCCCATTTCTTCGTAGGCACTTAAAAATTCATTTACAACATCTAAGTAATTTCGACTCTTCTCGTTGCCGAGGAAATAAATGCATAACGAAATAAAACTATTCCAAGCTCTTTTTTCAACTGGATTTAATTTAGAAACGAAATCAGTGTCCAAGAAAATTTTCCGAATTTGTGGGCCCACAAATAAACCTTAGAATAACCGAAATGAATAAATAACTTTTATAAAAGATTTGAACGTGCAGGATACTTTCTTTGATTTTGGCCTCACTTAACCTAGGAAACGCTGCAATCAGATTTTTTTTTTTTTTTAGCTTTGAACCAAGGATTTCAGGTGGAATACCTATTCAGTCAAGTCTGCCTTGGTTCGAAAATGGGATGATAGATTAGTGGGAAGGAAAGGGCAATCAAGTGAAACACGTGTAGGATGTTCTAAGCGTGGTGGAAAGCCAAAGAAACATATGAATTTGAATCAGACGCAAGTGTTATGCCTTTACCTCAGTCAATTCAAGTTATAAGTCAATCTCATCCACAAACTTCTCTACCATCAACTACAACTTCATGTCGTAAATATTGATGAATTTTTAATTTCAGTTAATTAGAAATGAGGATAGATAATTAAGAAAGGCTAAAAGCGAAGGACCATGGCCTGTCCAGGAATCGAACCCGGGACCTCTGGGGTGGCAGTCGAGCACGCTACCAACTCGACTACCGAGGCCGCGGTAGGATTACATTTTCAGGTCGCACCAGTGGAGTATTCAAAACATATTTTTTGCCAACTTGAAATGAAGCACGCAGTGGCTACTCCTTTTGCTTATATATATTAGTCGCACGACTATCCCATTCGCAAATAATGCAAAGATACTTGGTATATCCACCTTGCATTCCAAACAGTATTGTTAGAGCCTTTAAGTCGGCGACATACATATATCAGAATTTAACATATCAAGAATCACACAAAAAGTTTTTAAATAAATCATACTCTTGCAAGATCCCTCAATAAACAAACGCCATTCATTCGGAGCGTGTTTGTGGTTGAAAACTGCAAACAGTTCCGTCACATCCGGGCAATACACCAGCTTTATGATAATATATATAAACGAAAAAGGTCAAAAAAACATTTTTAGAAAAAAAAAGAATTTTTTTGTATTTTATTACGAATACTAAAAATTCGATAGTGCTTTTGTATTTTAGCCAATTGAAGTAAATGATAGCTTGTTGAACGCAAAATTTAACAGGCTTTCAGAATCCTGCTAAAACTAATAGTGCCACAAAACAAAATTTGTTAACAAAACGTTGTTGAAGTTGAAAAAATTAAAAAAAAATGAGAAATTTTCAAATGATTTTACCTGTAACTTTGTCAATTTTTTTTGTAAAAAAACGGTCTACATATTATATTAAGGGTATATTGTTCTTCTTTTTATCAATGTTTAAATTTTTAAAATTGAGCTAGATATAACGGAGTTACATAACAAACTATACATGCACCTACCAAAAATCATTTTTTTGACCACAAATCCCGATTTTGAGGGTATATTCAAAAAACTAAGTATGCAGTTATCTTATGTTCAACCAGGCCTACTACCTCTTCTATGTCTCGAGGCAAGTTTTTTAATTTGTTTTCATTTTGTAACACCGTGTAATTATTGTGAAAAAATATTTTTGAAAAACAACTGCTTTTGCTTTTGATTTAGCTTTTGGTTTTTGTTCTGCTAGTGCTTTGGATTTGTTTTTGCTTTTGATTTTGCATTTGCTTTTGATTTTGATTTTGATTTTCATTTTGATTTTGATTTTGCTTTTGATTTTGATTTTGGTTTTGATTTTGATTTTGCATTTGTTTTTGATTTTGATTTTGATTTTGATTTTGATTTTGATTTTGATTTTGATTTTGATTTTGATTTTGATTTTGATTTTGATTTTGATTTTGATTTTGATTTTGATTTTGATTTTGATTTTGATTTTGATTTTGATTTTGATTTTGATTTTGATTTTGATTTTGATTTTGATTTTGATTTTGATTTTGATTTTGATTTTGATTTTAATGTTGATTTTGATTTTGATTTTAATTTTAATTTTGATTTTGATTTTGATTTTGATTTTGATTTTGATTTTGATTTTGATTTTGATTTTGATTTTGATTTTGATTTTGATTTTGATTTTGATTTTGGTTTTGATTTTGATTTTGATTTTGATTTTGATTTTGATTTTGATTTTGATTTTGATTTTGATTGTGATTTTGATTTTGATGTTGATTTTGATTTTGATTTTGATTTTGATTTTGATTTTGATTTTGATTTTGATTTTGATTTTGCTTTTGATTTTGTTTTTGATTTTGATTTTGATTTTGATTTTAATTTTGATTTTGATTTTGATTTTGATTTTGATTTTGATTTTGATTTTGATTTTGATTTTGATTTTGATTTTGATTTTGATTTTGATTTTGATTTTGATTTTGATTTTGATTTTGATTTTGCTTTTGCTTTTGATTTTGATTTTGTTTTTGGTTTTGATTTTGATTTTGTTTTTGCTTCATATTTTGCTTTTGCTTCAGATTTTGCTTTTTATTAGCTTTTGCCGTTGATTTTGCTTTTGCATTTGATTTTGTTTTTTCTTTTGCTTTTGCGTTTGCTTTTGCCTTAGATTTTGCTTGTAGTTTTGCTTTTATTTTTGCTTTTGCTTGTGCTTTTGCTTCAGATTTTGCTTTTGCTTTTTCTTCAGATTTTGTCTTGCTTTAACTTTTGCTTAAAGTTAAAAAGTTAACCTTTACGTGTCGTAACATAGCTTTGCCCTTAAAGCCTATATCCCGCGAGTAACAAGTCCATGTATCGCCGATGCATTTTAAAAAAAAACGCTTTTTTAAATTTTTGTGAATACCCTGCGTATGTTTTCACGCCAAAAGGACATTTAATATTTGTTTATTTTTTCTTTTTCAAAAATACATTTCAAAGAAAGTTCATTGAGAAATATCAATAGAATCAATTTCTTAGTATATTAGAACTAATTCTGTCCAAACAAAATAAAATTCGAACCCAACGATTTAATCCTTCATTAAAAAATTTAAAAAAAAATCCAAGTTTATAGAAATAGGTAGAGGTAGAATTTGTTTTTAAATATTTTCAGTTATTATAATACAACTTTGATTTTATGACAAAAGTCATACAATTTTTCAGAAAATATTCTTTTTTATTATAAATTATTATTTTATAAAAATTTTTTAGCTGAGAAATCGTTTGCGAAAAAGTTATATTTTAAACTTATTTTATACAAGTTAGAGTCTTATAAAGTTGTAACATACCCAACAAGAGACAAAATCAAGATATACCTAAATTTTTTTTTTGTGTTTGCTTTATGTGAAATCACCCATTATTGCCAGTTTTTTTTTATTTTCAAACACCTTGTTCCAAAATTTATTAGAAATGTTTTTCACATCTAACACCCTGTTAAAATATTTGTTCACAATTTTTTATTCTTTTGCTTTTTTGTGTTGCCTCTGTTATGATGAGAAAACATCATGCCCCTTATCTCGTTGTTCAAATCTCTTCTACTTTATTGCATCTGTAGGTTTTGGGGAGTCATGTCCTCAGCAGGGAATCTGTTGAAAAGAAAAATATTATTGAGTGTTTGGACGAATTTAAATATATAATTTGGAAAAAGGCATTGGCTGGATGAATGGCTTGTTATGATAGCGACGCTCCTCCTTTCATTCATAGTGGTCGAGAAAGATGCAGATGTAGAGATAATTGCTCGGCAAACATGATAGTTACACATGCAATGATTTATTAAAGCTTCTTTTTTTTTCTAATATATATACTTGTGTGGGTAATATGTCCAAAAACAACAAAGCCTTTAATGAAAATATTTTTCAAAATAAAATTAAATAATAAAACTATTGATTTTCTTTACTATTAATATCATTCTAGAAAAGATTTTATAGTTGACTTCCGCCTTTGAAATGCAAGCATTGATGGGACCTCTACGTCGCACCCATATACATATATACAAGCAGATGCCTGCACATCAACACAAATATGCTAAATAATTCTTCATTCTTTACATCGTATAAATATAACATATTCTGAAGTTTTTGTTGTATTGTGATTGGTTTTCTGCGCCATGCTTCTAAGCTTATCTGTTGACAAAGAGCTGGCTCAAATAAACATACCTACATACATTGGAATGATTGCGCATATATCTAAGGCAAAAAGTCTAGCAATGATTGATTGTTCATAAAGACGTGTTGGTTGTTAAGTTGGTTCTGAATTGCACACCACCCAACAAAAAACTGAGAAGAAAAAATTATTTCTAAATTACTTACATTCGTTAATTTGACATTTGGTAAAAACAACCGGTAATCATCGAAAAATATTCACTATGGAATACTTTTACAATGCGAGTTTAGACTGAAACGTGAGAAAACCCAAAAAAGTAATAATTTTAACTATCATGCAATTAAATATGTTCTTAATAAGATAAATATTATTCAGCTTATCTGAGATAACTTAATATTAAAAGCATTACGTTATTGAAATCGTAACGATATCATTTGGTTTGCTGGGTTCTGCATTGCTGAAGTTTGTCGTTGTATGAGTGCGTTCGACTTTGTGTTAACATCTTGCAGGGTGACCACTTGGCTAAGTGTTTGCATGTTTATAAAATCTAAGAGAGATGATATCTTATCTTGAGCGAAATATATTATTTGATAGCAATATATTTATTATGGCTTGAAGATGTTAAAATGCTATTAATAGTTGTTGTTGTTTTAGTTGTAATAAAGTAGGTATTTCTTTAGCTTTTCTAAGGATGAACCCACATGTTTGAAATTGTGGGGGAAATGGGATAAATGCTTAAGATGTTCTTCTGACTGCAGCACATCTGATTGCAGCACATTTTAAGCAGATTGTAGCACATTTGTTGAATTTCTTACCTTCTTAGCAATCATTAGAATTTTTTAGATCTATTTAACCCAATAGGCGCCGATTTCTTAAAAATAAAAAAAATTATTTGGACTTTTTTTTCTAGATGAATTATGACCTAATAAACACAAAAATAATAAACATAAAAAAATAAAAATTCGAAAGCAATTTTCTTGTTTTGTTTAGAAGACAGGTAAGAAAAAGGTAGAGAGTGGCTCAGGCAACTGTTGCGGATTTAGGTAAAAAAAACACAGTCAGGTAAATATTTTGACTGATGCGAAGTTTTTGTTGAAATTTTAATTAGAAGAAAAAAAAAAAAGAATTATTATTTCTCTTAAACTGTTGTCTAGATTTTTGTATAATTTGCTTTAATTTTAACCCTTCGCCCGACACATGGTTTTTAAGTTACTTGGCCTGACACATAAGGTCTTTCGTGTCCAAACACTGTTTTTAAGTGATAATGGCGTAAAAAAATCTAAAAAATATACTTACATAATTTTGACATTCTTTAAGATATTCAAAGAGTAATATGTGGTCAAACAATTTATTACACTGAACAACAAAATCAATTTGTTTTTCAAAACAACAAGTTTCCGACGACGGATTCTGGAAGAAGGGAAAAAAAAATATACGTCAAAACGCCGATTGAAAGTTTACGTAGAAGTTTTATTTTACGGGGCATTTAAGTTTCCCCCCTTTTGAACATTTTAATATGTTATTAGATCGGCATGGGATACCATATGACCCTTACATTTTGGGTATAGAATGTGTGCAGAACATTTATGTCAAATACTACGAGGAACGAGCAAAGATAACTCATAAAACAAGGATATAATGGGTTAAAATATTCGACAGAAATATTTATTATAAAATTTTACTATAAGTCTTTAAATGCAGCAAAGCTGAAAATTCAACTTAAACTCTAGAAATAAATCAAAACTTAAAATGTTCTTAAGGGTTAATTTCATACTTATTCAAAATTGGTGCTAAAATGTCGCACAAAACTGGATTTTAGTGGGTTAATTTGTATCTAAAATTAAAAAGATGAGTACAATCACGTTTTTCGAAATAATTGAACATTTTCGCTTAATCTGAAAATGCATCATTCAATGCTCACAAACCAATTGTATTCCAAAATCAATTTAATGTTCCTTACAAAAATTTGGGGCAAACTATATCACAAAAGGGTCAAAAAAGACCCATACATTAAAAAGTTAGAGAGTTCAAGTGTTCCACAGAAATAATTCTCGTAGTATTTTACATAATTAGCGATGAATAAATTGAAACTATTAAAGCGATGCTTTTCTCAAACGGGGTTTTCGCATAAATACTCTAGTGTTATATATATTCACTAGAAGTTCACTAGTACTCTAGTGTGTAATATATTCATTAAAAACTATAATTTTGATGACAAAAAAGAATAAATAATAACAGCCGTATTCATAAAAATATCTTAAAATAGCTTTATAACGTTCAATAGTTAAAAAGCTTTTTAATGTTAAAAAGTCTTTTAAAATTTTTTTATTCATAAAAATGTTGTAGCTGCTTTGTAGTTAAAATAGGAATACATTCAATTTTATGTGGGAAGAGTGTCAATAATGGTTTGTGTATTTGATAAATTCAATGACTTTTCATTTATTTGTCACAATTTTGTCAACATTTTGATGTTGAAACATCAATATTTTTTCGAAGCTACCCTCTGCACTGAAAAAAATGTAATTTTATTATCTTATTTTGTAAATATTTTGAAATGTTTTGACAAATTTCTTATTTTTATTTTCATTTTGTTTTGAATTTTTTTATATAATTTGAATTTTTTTGACATATTTTCCAAATTTTTGAAATATTTTTAATTATTTTTGACAATATTTGTGCTCAAATGAGAGCAAATAATTTTAAAAATGCTTTATGAGGGCATGGTATAATTAATCAGGTAGGTGTACACATAGTTGAATAAATAAGGTTGTCTCGTGGCTGATTGTACTCTCTTTTCAGTACCCATAATTGTCAAAATCAATGAAAAGCAACAACAACACCTTCAACGGCTTTTCATGTTATTAATTTTCGTTTTCAGATTTTGTATGAGCTGTCAACTTCGATTTGACATTTATGGGAACTCGCTCTCACCCATGCGACAACCTTATTTATTCAACCATGGGTGTACAGTAGACCGGTCGTTAAAAATAAATTTTGAAGTGCCGGGCAGATTCTGTTTCCTTTTGGTCTAAAACCATTAAATTTAAAATTTGGGGCTGATCGGATAATATTTAGTGGCCGCGCCCATCAACCAAAAATTGAAATACATGAAATATATGGAAAAAATTTATATTTACCCAATATTCTTCAAATTAAGTGCACAAAAGAGAATATTTTATATATATCGTTTTGAAATATTTCTCTTGCTGTTGCAAAGCAAAACAAAAAAGTACCGTTGTGAATAGCTCAGTACACAAAATATATATATGTGAAGATTTACATAAAAAACTGGTACGGATGCCCAAACGCCATCCAAGCTCCAAGCCAGGATCTTCAATTTATAAAAAATGCCATCGCCTACGCAGAAATTGATAAAGAAGTATCTGACACAATTTTGTCGAAATTTAAAGCACATTTGTGGTACTTAACACCGGAAACTACAGCCTTAGCATTCTTTGACCCTAATGTTTCACTAGAAGAAAAGCGTGAAATGGTGAATTGTCTACAATCAATAGAACCCAATGTAAACCTATTGGAAGGGCGAAGAATTGCGGACCCAAAAGTGCTCCACCTCACCTCATTGAGAGATTTTGTCTCTTATAAAACTAAATATTTCTTTTCGGCATTCAACTTATCTGCGGCCTTTTTGCAATGCGATCCATCAACATGGGTAGAAAACGAAGACTTTCAAGCAGCATTGGATTTTAGTCGGCAGTTATTTGTTGTCAATGATAATGCAGAACGCGGTGTGAAATTTTATCATGCATGATACATGGATTGTCAAACTCGTCTGTTTTTTTTTTATTTTTTTTTTTGTTTGCTTTGTCTTGTATGATTTTTGACAATTCATGTTCGCTGGAAAACTGTCACACCTACCTGATTAATTATACCATGGTATCATGTATGAGAGGTTTATTGAACGTTCAGTCATTTTTAAAAATCCTCTCATTTATAAACAAACATTTTCAATAATTTTTTTGACATTTTCTTTGTTTTTGATATATTTTGAAACAATTTGATATATTTTTGACATAATTTGTTCTCAGATGAAAACAAAATAAAATTTCAAAATGCTTTATCTAGGGTTTATTGAAGGTTTCATCCATTTTTAAAATTCTCTCATCTATAAAGCATTTAAAAGAGACTTTTAACGCTATTGAACGTTTATGAATAATGTTTTTAAATTTTTTTTCGACTTTTTCCTTATTAAGGCTTTATAAGAGGTTCATAATTTTTTATGAATACAGCCGTAATTTTTTATGTAATTTTAAATTACTTGCCATGACACATGGGGTCTTTCTTGTCCAGAAAAAATTTCAATAGGTCCGTAATACAACAAAGTTAAAAGCAGAGTTTTCTACTCTTGTCAGCTCTACTGCAGTTCTACTGCATATTTTCCACATGGCTCCTAGCCTCATCTATTCATCCGTAAAATAACTACAGTCAACATAAAAAAACATTGGGACACAAAAGACCCCATGTGTAACGCGAAGGGTTCATTTTTGGCACAAGCTTTTCTGTGTAACTTCACAATGTAACTTCTCACAATAAAGTGATTAAAAAAACAAAACTGCAAAATGCAATCAATTCTTTATGAGAATAACGATCAGATATATAACCGTTATGACCGTTACCAATTCAAATAAGAAAACATTTAATTTGCGCAGTAAAGTGCAATTATGCTATGAGTTCCCTGAGGCACTTATAAAGGCTAGAGGGTTAAGGTACTTCGTAGCATCACCGCACAATAATTGAATTTCTGAAAAAAAAAATCAAGGGCCTAATTTATACATATAAGGATATTGTGCTTATTGTTGCAATCTTCATAAATTCTTCGTGGGCATCGCTGATCTAGGCTGTCGCTTTCTGCTTCGCACGCTTAATTTACTTTTTAGGCGCATTGAGCTTCTGAACTTCTTATCAAGTGTGTGTGGGGGGGGGGGGGGGGGTGTTATAATGGGGAGATGGTTTGAGAATTCAACAAGCTAGGGTTATACTCGTACGTTTTCTCTTTTTATTTCATTTGAAAATAACACAAATTTTCTTTATTATTATTTATATTCCGTGAATCATTTTACTCTTTTATTATTCCGTTTCTGCTATAAAAACAAGTTTTATAGCAATGCAAAATTGATAAATTTCTACAAACTTAAAAAGCTCTTAATTCTCTAAAGCTGTTAATTAGTGTTAAGAACGCAAGAATAAAAGAAAAAAAAAAATAAAAGAGAAATGTAAGAGCGATATTTTTCTAATCTTGAGCACTGAGAAATAAAGTAAAAACAAATTTTTTAAAAAATGGCAAAACCGTACAAATATATTGAAAAGAAAAATGTGAAAGAACAGTTTGTTGTAGAGCAAATTAATGCCAACTGGTGGGCAGCAATTTTTTAAATGCTTAGCAAACAGCTAGAAGAATATAAAAACCAACAACAGCAGCTTGGTGCTTGAAAGGCAGAATTTAAATTAACTGCAAAAGTTTTTTGTATCTTCAACTTCGTTGTTGTTGTTGCTATCTTCAAGTGTATCCTTATTAAGAGCAACGGTAGCTAAAGCGGAAATAGACCAAACCAAGCCAAAGTAGAATAAAAGCAAAGGTAATTGCGTTAGAAATAAGATAAACATAAAAATTTCATTATGTTTTCATTCTTAAATGAGTTGTTGTTGTTGTTGATGTTTTTGGTATTGTTTTTGTCTTTGTTTTTTTGTATATTAAGCCTGTTTTAAGATTTTGATGCCAGGAATTTTAACACAAATTAAACAAATATTTTCATTATTTCAAATGCTCTACTAAGCTTTAAGCTGCTCAACAATAAAGCAAAAGCTTAAGTTTATTCATCCGTCATAAGACGTTCAATATCAAGAAAGGTCAAAATATACTAGCTACCGAAAGTAGAGCGGCAGCGGAAAAAAAGTTAAGTAATAAAACGGATTCATAAAGATTTTTATTCAGAAATAAAATGGAGAGCACTGAGAGACTTATTTTAAGTTCAAGCACTTGAAAGCTTTTAGAATCATTATAGTTTTTGTTCAGCTAACTGAAAATTGAGTGTTAATCATCTTAAACTTCAGATTTTAAAACAAAATAAAAATAAAGTAAAATTTTTTCGAAACGTATACAACACAAAAGCAACAACAAAACTAAGCATGCGAAAATCCGCATTCGCATCATCAACCGCATTTTAACATCCGTCTTCTTAAACTACTCGTTCTTAAAGTACTCAAAGTTATTAAAGTGCATGCAATGAGCTTAAAAGCTTATGCAGCTAACAACAAAGTCGTAGCAAAAAAGTGAGGAAACATACAAGGTGGCAGCATTGAAAGTATATTAAGAGCTTAAAACTTTAAGGCGCTAAAAAGAGAATTTTTATAGTAAAGAATTTAAATTAAAGGATAAACAATGAAAGTAAATACTATGCGCTTAAATTTGAGCTTTTAAAAATGCAAGGGTAGTCAATAAATTTTAACCTAGCTTTTGGAAAATCTAGGTTTTATGCAAATTTGATTTTAAACTTATGCACATTTATATTCACACCCAGTAGATCGATTGTGTGTGCCTTTTCGTGTGACTGTGTGTGTGTGTGTACGCTTCCATAAAGACACAACAATACATTCAACTAAAATACTAAAGGATAGTCAGAAAAAGGACAACTTGTCTTAGCTGCATCTGCTGCAACCGGTAGTGAGCTTAAATTAAAAATTCATGGCAAACGAAAGGCATGCATAAATAAATATTTCTGCATGTATGTATGTATATATATGTGTGTGTATGCATGTTTGTTGTCGTATGTGTATGTATAAAGCTTAATTGACTTGCTGACTGACTGGATTGAAGGCAAGAGGAAGGTACTTGTATGCAATATTTATAAAATGGCGACAAGCACAAAATTTATAAGTATGCACATAAATTTATATAAAATAAGAATTAATTTATTCATATGCGAAGATATTTATTCTCGTATATATAAAGCTTAAATCAAGCACAACTTTTTAAAATTATTTGAACGTTTGAAAGCTGGAATTAAAGTTAAGAAATAAATTTGTGCTGTAATGTGCCCGTTGGGTGCTGTTCGCACAAGGAATTAACAAATGTGGATTTTTTTTTCTATTGTGAATGATCGGCAACATATGATCGCGCTCTTAGTTTCTCCTAAACAACCCATGACATGTCATTTGATACGACGTAGCATAGAATATTACATATGACATGAAACATGACATATGGCATCACATATGACATGACATATAACATGACATATGACATGATATGACACATGACATATGACATGATATATGACATGACATATGACATGACATATGACATGACATATGACATGAAATATGACATGACATATGACATGAAATATGACATGACATATGACATGACATATGACATGACATATGACATGACATATGGCATGACATATGACATGACATATGATATGACATGACATATGATATGACATGCCATATGATATGACATGACATATGATATGATGTGACATGACATATGATATGACATATGACAGTACATATGACATGACATATGACATGACACATGACATGTCATATGACATGACATATGACATGACATACGACATGATATGACACATGCCATTGATTTGGCATATGTCATATTATATGACATATCATATGACATAAGATATTCGAAACATTTTCTCCTTAAGAATATTTAAAAATCTTCAGCTTCCACTGTTACTTTTAAGGTTAATTCTTAAAAATTCTAACCAGCACTGGCAGCAACATTTGGAAATGTTAAAAAATAAATGACATTCAAAGTACTCACACGGCCCTTATGATTAGCCAAGTGTGCTACATACCATTTAAGAAAAAAAAAAAGTACAATATTAAACAACACCCTAACCTAATTTTTTTCCCATATACAATATTAAAATCCGCCTTGTCGCTTTTGTTTTTTTTCACAAAAAAAAAATCTTTTTAAATGCTTTTGGCAAAAGTACGCCCTAGAGACACTTAAGAATAACAACAACAAAACGAACTTTAACCTCGTTGCAGAACGACACACACATAGGGACATTTAAACACTTCCTCACATAGATAGACGCACACACATCCACATACACATTCTTAAACGTACCCACACTCACAAACACTTACAAATTGGAAGTGTAAAGAGAATCGTAATCATAAACTGTGTTTTTTGTGTTTTTGTTCTCTTTTTTGTTGTTTTTCGTTTTATTCTTAGCTGCTGTCATGCAGCTAGCCGTCTATCAGGCTGCTTGCTTACTTGCTCGTCTGCCTGTCCCTTCAGGCAATGTGCATTCTGTTGATTGCGTTTAAATGTTTTGGCCTAACTTGAGTGTTGGAATTGTTGGTGTTGGTATTGGTGGTGGTGATGTTGTTGCTGTAAGTGTGTACTCACCTTAAATTGCTGAAAATTGTCATCTCGCTGGTACCATGAATGAAAGAAAACCACCTTTGCTTACATAAGTTGAACGACGTAATAAGGCTTCCTTGTTTCTGATGTCCTTGGCACCACCTTCCATAAAGTCATGCAAAGTACATTTGAATTTTTTGATGTACACACAACATCTTGTGCAGCTTCCTTCCAATTTTGTCTTGACAGTCAGTTGAACAGTCCCTGATGCGTCTTTGCTTGCTGATTGCGCCCTTGTGCCTAAGGCAGAGTATGTAAGCGGCAAATGCTTATATGTATTTGCGCCAAGCTGAGCCGATCCGAGCGGACATATGCGAGAAATTTTCAACAGCTATGCGACAAGCTTGAATAGGTAGCTTTCAAAACATGTTTCTTCTTTTGTCGTATTTTGTTGAACATTCTGTTTTGTGTTTTTAAGAAAAAAACAAAAAACAAAAAAAAAAAAAATTTAAATAAAAACCAAATTGAAAAAAAAAAAATACTATACAAATTCTGGAGTACGAATAATTCTCCTAACTTCGAACGAGAAATTTAGGGCAGAGCATATGCAAACAGCAAATGAGCTTTGATATTTATTATGCACTCGGAGTATGAAATTGATATTGATATTTAATATGTACTAATATGTGTGTATGAAATTCAACCAAATCGAATAAAAACCACGCCTACCTCCCATACAAAGTGACTTTATTAAAAAGTTAAAATCTCTGTTAATTCTATAAAAATCAATAAAGCAATTTTGAAAATGAGCTTTAATATTTAATATGCACTCAAAGTATGAAATTCTGACAATAACCACCAATAACCAAATAACGCCTACCTTCCATACAAAACATTTTATTGGCTGCTTAAGACTTTGAATATACTTTGGTTCGGCCAAGTCGAAGATCATTTCGTACTAGCATTGAGAAAATATTGAAGCACTCGACTTCGAGAGCTTTAAATAACACCTCTTAAGTTGCCTTGCATCTCGCATCAACAATCTTCAAGCTTCGCTCTGCTCGGTAAGAAGTGTTACTTCAAGCTTACTTGAAGATGTTTTCCAAATCTAGTAAGTAGCCATAATTGAAGAAGCTTAACAATTTTCATACACTTCGTGTAGTGCTTCGCTCCAGCACAAGCCTTACCTGTTGCGTTAGAACCCCCCATTGCGTTGGAAACGAGATGAGAATCTTTAATTCGGAGTTAATGCTGTTCAATGATGTGGAGTTAATGTTGCTCATCTATATGTTTGTGTTACAATTTACTTGAGCTTGATATTTGAATTGAAATGTAATTCCTTGACTTTAATTCTAATGCGCCATTTAATTTTCTTTTTTTTTCAGCACAGCGAAAATGCTGACTGCTAGCAGAAGTTGTATACTTTTTATTATATATTCCTTGATTCAATTTCAGGCGTAAAAAAGATGTTAACAGAAGGATGTGCGGGCATGTGTGTGTGTGTGTTACTGTGGCTGTGTGCTCTTTTTATCTGTGTGTGTTTTAGGCTTATTCGCATATTACTAAACTAATTAAGCGTTAAAGAAAATCGTTAGCCTGGGTTTGGGGGCTTGAACTCTACACCTCTACACCCTTTTGCTCGCTTCGTCTCTCGTTGGGCGCACATTATACATTATTTGCTGTAGGAATTAGTTTTTGGGTCAAGTTTCGAATATTGATCGAGATTGTTGAGTGTGAGTTTGAGTTTATTTTATCTACACTTTAAATTAGGCCTGAATGTATTGAATTTGCATATTTAATTAAATTAATTTCTGCTTAAATGTATTTAATAATGGCTGATTAGATGAAATGGAAGATGTTGGTGTTGAAAAGTGAATTCCATTTCAAAATTGTGCGCATTAGTTTTACATGTTTATTTTGTCAATTCGGAAAAGTAGGGAAAAGTGGGAAGTTAAAAAAGAAAAAGAAGGGAGTTGTTTTAGCTTGTTTTGGGAATAAAATTAAAATTAAATGAGCATCCTGGCACGAATCTCAATAAATAAACAAATGTTTTCTTAAAGATGTAAAAGAAAGTATTTAATTGAAAACCCATGCATGCAGGGGATTTTGTTTGAAATTTTTTTAATGAAATTTTGTGTGTTTATTTATAAACAATAAGGTGGCCCCCATATGTATGGAAAAATAAATGTTGGCTTGAATTGTGGCTAAAATATTTGATTTGATATAAAACTAAAATCTATGAAGTTTCGTGCTGATTGATGAACTTTTCGAACTTGCACAAGAGCTCGATAGTTGGAGAAGCGTTTTAGAAGAGTTTTTCTTAGAATTTCTTAGAATTGTTTTTAATTTAATAAAAACAACCCTTGAAGTATATTTTTTAAAAAAACCTGGTATGAACTTCGTTTTCTATTTAACTGTTCTTTTAAATAAGCTATCAAATTAAAAAATCTGACTCCTCTCCACTGTGCAAACATTTCTCTCCATTGCCTTGAAAATTAATGTGGCAATACAACAAATAAATAACGACCAAAAATGGTTAGCTTGGCCGGGATACGAACCCGGACCTTCTGAGGTGACAGTCGAGCACGCTACCTAGTCGACTACTGAGGCCGCCTTATTATTTGAGGTTTTATTTTTCGAAATAAATTGAAATTGCTCTAAATCAAGCAAAAGTTTCCACATGCATTCCTTAAGAAGCGGTTTGGAAACAATATCAATTTAAAACTTCTCATAAGTTTCCAAAACATACGATGAGGAATGTTTCCCCATCACTTCCAATACTACTGTTTCCACATATATTAGGCCCGCCTTGAGTCTTGCGTGTTTAGCTAAATCAATGGCAGTAGGCTGGACCGTCTGACATGATCAACGGTAGCCTACGAAGGAGTAGCAATGATCCGAAAAATAATATGTTGGCACGGGGATAGTCCTAGCATGTGTTAAGTGTGCGTTAACTGATGGTTTACAAATGGGTGGCAGTAATAACTGCAAAACCGTAGGATTGCTAGTGCAGTACAGGGTGAGCCACTAGAAGAGTCTGACAGCCTAGTTTTAGTAAGCGATGTGTGCTATAGTGGAGCTATAAAACTCGGAGCGATGTAATGTGTTGTAATGGTGTGAGCTATTAAACTCGGAGCAAAAATGCGAAGTTTCGAAAAGGCTTAAGCCAGAGTACATTCAGAGCGAATAAATAATGTGAAGTAATTATCTGAGATTTTAGATCGGTCTCGATTTCTACCAATAAATGTGGATGGTGATAACACTAGCCTTCCATGATCGGTACTATGGTTCTAATATCGGTATGCAATCCATACAGGATATTTATTAAATAAAATATGCTTAAGTGTTGTGGTGAAACCGTTATTGAAACTATAAAATAGTGCGTTGGTCGCGTTCGGGATCAAGGAAGTGGGGTGCAGTGGATTGTCGGAAGAACGCTAATGAAACGTAGCTGGTATTAGCGTTTGGAAGATCATCTGTATTGGATGGTCGTTAATTACTGTACGTTGCTAAATTGGCGTTCCTGAGGATTAATTCGCTGAATCTCATTTCCTTGAACCCATAGACCCCTTGTGCCAAGGGGCGCCGTAGAATAGAGCCGTTAAGGCACGTGTCTACGTTAAACACTTGCTGGAACTTGTCTGTTTCAAAAAAGAAAGTGTCTGTTTCAATTAAAATACATTCGTAAGAAACTGGTTTGAAAACAATATCAATTTAAAACTTCCCATAAGTTTCCAAAACATACGTTGAGGAATGTTTTCCCATCACTTCCAATTTTTCTTAGAGGGATGAAAATCAGAAATATTTAACAAATATTATTTTTTTTGAGTCATTTCAAATCAGAAATAAGGTTTTTTTTTTATTTTTTATGATTTTTGTTTTATGTCCGAAATGTCAGAAATAAGCTCTTTGAGGATTTTTGAAAAAAAAGTCAAATTTTTGTTTTTCTAATTTTTTGCACACGATATCCAAAGACTATGGTCACCTGTAATATTTTCTTTTGAATTTTTGCTTTTTTGGATTTTTGGAGATTTTTTTCGCAAATATATTCAAACTCAAAATTTTCCAAAAACGTACACTTCTAATAAAAAATTTCATAACGATTAAGTTTTTCAAAGAAATTACACCATTTTTTTTTTTGTATTTATATTAAGTGTTGTTTCAGAAAATGCTTCAACAATATTTCATGGGAATTTTTTCAAATTTGTATTTTTACGATTTTTTTTTTATTACAACTACACCATTACCAATTGTAATTCAAGAATAAACCAATCAAATTCAGAAAATATCAATTTAAATTCAGAAATCCACTTGAAATTCAGAAAAGATCAATTGAAATTGAGAAATCTTATTTGAAATTAAGAAAAGATCGTTGTCATCTACTTAGACTCTTTAAGAGAGGAAAAGCTTAAAAAATTTACGCAAGATGCTTTTGCAATTGAACTGAGTTGTTTGCTTGTGAAGAAGCTGTGTGTGCGAAAAGAATTTCTTTTTAAACCATCTGTGAATTATAAACAACAAAATTAAATGAATACAAAAGGTTTTTTTTTTTAAATTAACAATATTTTAAATACAAAATTTTGTCTTGACAAAAAAAAAAAACCAACTTGATTAAGTTGCTGGTAAGTAGAACCATTCTGATGAAAGTAGAGGTCGTGTGGGTCCGTTTACTCCATATTCGACCACAAAAAATAATTTATCGTGTCTATGTAGTGAACTTCATTGTCTGTTATACCTGTTCCGTTGTCATTTGCGAAAAAGTACGGTCCTATTATGACACTACCGGCCCACAATCGGTGCACCGAACAGTCATTTGTTGTGAGATAATTGGCATCTCCTGAATCACTGGTTTTCGGAATCCCAAATGCGGCCATTTTACTCATTTTACTCATTAACATAGTCGCCAATGTGAAAATGAGCTTCGTGAGAAAACGTCATGTTTACCTAGACCCAATCAGAGAAGGTAAGACGCTGCTGGTGTTCCACCATTGTACTGTTCTTTAGTCAATTAGACCTTGTAGGCATGAAAAGCCAAATATTGCGTAAATGTTCGTTGCAATGTAGACGTAGAGAGGTCAAGTTCTTGAGTTAAATTGTGACGAATTGAGATGCTTGGGTTGTCTTGATCGTTATTATCTGTCGAACGTGCGAGACGAAGTCATTTCGGTGTCTTTCTTGAAATTGGTTTGATGATGTTGCGCACACACGTCTCGTTACGAAGAAAATTTACTCGAATTGTGCGTAACGCGATCTTTCGTAATAAAATTCAAATTCAACAATTTTTTGCTCTAAAGCAAAATGCCAAAGCAAATTTTCTGCGTTTATTAATCACAAATGCGAACATTTGACAACTGCCAAGCGACAAGCTGCTAAAAAAATATGTCTTTTCAACACTACACCTCTTGTTGATACAGTCTTTATTTAGCAGAGTTAGCATCAGCATCATAAGGTTGTTTGTTTTAATTTAAGATTCTTTTTCAACAATTAACCTCTAAATGGCTCTTTTTGTAGGTACTTTGCCTTTTTTTCCAAATGTTCTTGAATAACTCACTGCATTGTGATCCAAAGTTTTAAGTTTCTTACCGATATTAATTATTATAAAATTCTAAAATTTCCACATTTCTCTTTGTTACAGCATTACAGCGTCAAAAAAAAAGATATACGTGTCCTAAAAACTCATCACAGCGTCATTAAAGAGAACAACAATAGCAACAATAACAGCAACAAACAAGCACAATAGCAACAACATGACAACCGAAACATATTTGGATTTGAGCTATGAGCGTGCTACAAAAAGCGGCAAACGTCCAATTAGACCAAAATTACTAAAGTTAACCGATGTAACGATACCGCATCGAAATCGCAAAAAAACCAAAGTCAAGGTAAGCCCAATAGACATTCGGTGGTAGTACAAGAAAAAAAAGCACATTCTGTAAAACGAAACTTTAGTTAAATAATACGTAGTATTAAAATTAATGAATACTAAAAACTAAATTTTAACGAAGTTCAAGCATAACATGATGAGTAGGTACATGAGTCCACAGCCACCCCCTGAAAAGAATTGAGCGAAAAAATAACCAAAAATAAAGCAATTTTTGGAAAGAAGTAATTAGAGCCAGAGCCAGAGTGAGCAAGAGAAAAAAAAATGAAGTGAGTTAAAAATAATTTGGCGGCTCATTGGTATGATGCACTGGCAGGTACGAGTAGTTATTTGAAACATAAAAATGGCGAATCTTCTTGGGGTTTTATAGCATTGAGTGTATCCTGCGTCTTGCAAGTGAAATTAATTTGCCTTGGATCATTCACGTAGGCTACAGGCATAATTTCATCGTAGGCATTTTATTGTTCAAGGTTCATCCCTTGGGGTATAAGAACCAAAGGGATATTTTTAGTCGAAATATTTTTGTATGACTTTCTACTTTACTCTGCATCAAAAAGTAAAAAACCGTATTTTCGTAGTTGGTCAGTTTTCCTTGTACGCCGACGATGAGATTTAAAAAAAGCAAAAAAAAATTTCATGGTCTTATTACCTCGAAATTAATGTGTAGACCCTATTATAACGTCAACATGCTTAGCACTCAGGGGTTGGCAACATAATATCTTAGCAACATTAGGTTTGAAATATTACTCAATCGTATACAAAGTAAATTTTTGGTCTTGCTAAAAAAAAACATAAAAGAAACACATTTCGCTTCAATTAAAATTTTTAATTAATGTCTTTTACGCCAGACCAACTAAATGTTGCGCAATAAACGGCGCGTCGCAGGCTAGGTTGGGTGTAAGATGTTAGGGTGGCCAGGTGAAATTTCAGTATCAGCAGCAAAGTTTTCGCGTAAAAGTAACGTTATTATACATTTTTTTTAGAGGCATTCATGCAAATTACCAGACAGTGAAGCAAAAAGCAGCTTTCTAAGTATAAAAACCCAAAAAACATCTCTGGCTTAAGTACACCCAGAACACGGTGTAGTAAAAAGAAATCCATTATTTTTGCATGAAATTGAAGGGTTTATTTATCATAGTTATAATGATCCGATTTAGGTCAAATATGCCCCGTTTTGATCGAAAACTTGTTGCCGTTTTGAAGGTAATTTCATTATGCCTCTCTCACAAAAGCCCTCGTCCCCATTGCCAAAGAATTGGAGAGTCGATTTTCACATGCTTCCCTTGAGACAAAGTTCTCACCAGTAAAATCATTGGCCATAGACAGGAATAAGTGGTAATCACTTGGCGCCAGGTCCGGACTATAAGGTGGATGCATAAGAATCTCCCAAGCAAGCTCCCTTAGCTTCTGTTGAGTCACTATCGATGTATGTGGCTTAGCGTTGTCCTGTTGGAACACAATTCCTCCGCTATTGGCCGCTTCTGGGGAATTGCTTCCTTCAGACGATCCAATTGTTGATAGTATAGGTCAGAATTAAGAATTTGACCCTAAAGGAGAAACTCATAGTAGATGACTCCCTGCCGATCCCACCAAACATACAGCAAAAACTTCCTGGCCGTCAATCCGGCCTTTTTTCCACCATTTGTGCTGGCTCACTGCGGTTCGATCACGACCGTTTTCGCTTGACGTTGTTGTAAGTAATTCACTCTTCATCACCAGTCACCATCCGCCTTCAGAAACGGGTCGATGTTGTAGCGATTCAACAGCGATTCGTAGATGGAAATTCGGTCCATGAGGTTTTTTTGCGTTAACTCGTGTGGTACCCATAAATCGAGCTAATTTTTGTATCCATCCTTATTCAAGTGGTTCCAAATTGTATTTGTACAATGTTTAGCTCCTGGGCAATCGAAACCGTGCTTACATGATGGTCGGACGATTTCTATGATTTTATTGACATTTTCAACAATTGGCCTACCAAAACGTGGTGCATCTTTAACGAACTTTGTAGCCGAGGTTAGCTCGCCGGATAGCCGGGGTTCGTACAAAAATTATTTCCTTAGTTTTAAATTACGAATACAAGAGTTTATTTAAATTCACTATTTACGTTTTTATTTAAATGTTCATTTCCATTTCCCTCGAAGTCCTTCGAAGTAGGATCCGTGAAATCCGTTCGTTTGCCTGTCCTCTGAGTATTTACGATGGGCCGTCCTGTATACAACCACTCGGGCCAGGTATAAGCTTTGGTCGTTATTCTCGTAGAAAAAATATGGTCTGAGCCCAAGTGGGCTATCGACTTGGATGCTTTTAGAGCAGACCGTCCGGTATGAAACCACTCAGATCGGCAGAAAAAACAACTTTTGTGATGCCACAGGTATGTTTTATGACCGGCCGTCCGATATGAAACCACTCGGGCCAACAAGAAATACTTCGCCAGGATGAGCCGTCCGGTATGAAAACCACTCGGGCCGGATGTAAAAGTCGGTCGTTTATGTTGTCGCAGTGTGCTGAACAAAAATAGCGCTTCTACTTGGATGCTTTTAGAGCCGGACGTCCGGTATGAAACCACTTGGGTCGACGAAAAAAAAAACACCTCACTCAGTATGTGACCTCACTAGTATGTTTATCGCCGGCCGTCCGGTATGAAACCACTCGGGTCGACAAGAAACACTGTTTCACTACTACCTTTAGTCACTCGTGCTTAGTCACTTGTACACTTCTTCACTTGGTCACTTGTTCACTGAGTCACTTGTTCACTGGGTTACTTGTTCACTGGGATACTTGACTCACCGATGTGTTTTGTTCGCGTGTTGACTCCAAAAGAGGGCCACTGTTGATTCGCTGACTCCTTTTATCCACAAAAAGGGCAACGGGACCTTGTTTGTGTCGCCAATTAAGATCTGATCTCGACCTTGAATTTTGCTCGCCTAGAAGTAGCGGCAACCTTTTGCCTTGCATGTTATTGTTGTCATAGTCGCTGTTTAATGACCCCTATGTATTTTGTTATTGCCACGTGTGGGTGCATAGAATGCATGTTGTTTGTGTGTTTTGCTTGCTTTGCTTTATGGGGCTTCGTTATATTGTGTTTTGTTGTTGTGCCAATTGATCACGCCACTGTCTTGCTGTATGCGTTGTTTTTGTTTATTTGCGGGTCACGTTCGTTTGTTGTTGTTGTGCTGTTTTGATCATGCTACTGACTCGCTGTATGCTTTGTTGTTGTTTGATTGCGGGTCGCCCAGCTGCGTGTTTTATGAACAGGGCAGGTTCGCGGGTTTTTATCCAGGTGCAGTTTAGGGTGGCAGGGCGGGTTCAAGTTTTTCGGGGCCCTTTGTGCAGCGGTGGTTTACAGGGAACTGAAAGGCATAAATTCAACGAATTTATGTTTCGTTACAATCCAAATTACCCTAACAGAACCGACGAAAACAAAATTGCGCATGATCAACTGTTACAGTATCAGAACCATAAATACTATTCACATTTTCAGAAAAACTGTAAAATATGGCGTATTTTCTCTTTGTTGGTATCCATCGTTGACGCGTGCTCGAACAAAACTGAGTCAAGCAATCACAAAACTGTCTGAAAAGTTTTTTAGTACGAAATTTTATCTCTCTTACGCCATCTAACGTTACCCGATGGCACTCCTAGTATTCAAAGCTTAATAATTTACCACTCACCTAGATTGTGGGTGACAAAATACCACTCACCTAGATTGTGGGTGATTATACACACCCACCTACCTAGACAGGTAGGTGGGTGTGTATAATCATTGCAAAAGTGGGCGGAATTGTACATAGGGTGTGACACTACTGTATATCTGTTAATATTGATACTTGGGAACTAAAAATTTGGTACAGGACTATGTTGAATCATTATAAAGTACGACCAATAAAGTGGACGGGATTCGAAAAAGGGCGTCATACATTTTAAACTGCTAGTGTGTTCGTCCTTCAGGTTATTTTAGTGCAAAAAACAACATGACTTTTCCACTCCTAATGCTATCCTAAAAACTTTTATAGCTTGACATTAAAACGCCATCAAAAAAATGGAAATATTTTTTTTTCGATTTTTGCCTCACTGTCTGACAATATTTTTGAATAGCTTTGTTTGGGCTGGGAAAAATTTATCATCAGGCTAGAGCGCGCGTTTCATATTTCAATTAGAATTTAGCGGTTGTGGCATCAGAGCATGTTTGTCGTCTGGCTGCCGTAACTTAAACGAACGCAGTTGCACGTAATCGCAATCAGATTGCGTTGTCCTGCACGAATGCGCTTGCATAGCAACGAGCCAAAGTTAAGCAAATCAAAGCACAGTCAAAGGATGGGATGGGAGGTTGAGTGGAAAAATATTTTCATTATTCATTCATTCACGTTGCCAATTGCATTCACAATTCCATCACATTCCGACAGTGATGCTGATGACAGTAGAACGACACAAACGACATTTGCAATTGTGGTCAGAATGCCACGCCTCATTTTTAATAGAATTTTCATGCTCTAACAGTTTGCTAATGTTTTTTAATTTTTCCATTACATGCTTGGCCAGACGAAGGACCGCTCGCAATCCTCAGTGCGCGATCGTATCTATGATGATCCAGCCTACACGGATGACATCAGTCATTTGGCAAATCCCTTGCGCCGCAGCAGCTGCACCGGAGGCAAGGCGGATGCACAGGCAGTAGCAGCAGCAGCATCCGCAACAACACCAACACGTGGAAGCAGTTCGCTGGGCAAGCGCAGCAAACTGACCAAAGAATTTCTACAATACACCAGTAAGTCCAACAAAGTGGCAACAAATCCAACGGCAAATACGGCTGGTTCCTATGAGCTCGATGCTTCCAGTAGCTCAGATGAAAACCTGGCACCTCCAGATACTTCCAAGTCTAGTCTTAGTAAGCGTGGACGTAGTTTGGAACGTAGTAGCGCCGTTAGTGAAAAAGCCGAAACAAAAAAACGCGAAAAACGCGAGCGTTCGTCGAAGCAGCGCCGCAATCTAAGTCTCGACAACAATCTTCAGAGTCAGCTTAAGGTACGTGAGCCAGCGCCCAGTCGCAGTAAAGAGCGCAGTAAGACAAGCGGGCTGCACAAGCAATATAGCGATGGACCTAATGAGCACTGGACAGACTCGTCCAAAGCTACGCCCGATGAGGCAGAAATGACGCCCGAAATGTCAGAGTCGTTTGGTGGAGGTGGTGTCAAAGACACCCAGTCCACAAAAATGCAAATTGGTCGTCGCATTTTAAAAGGTGAAATCGGCATAAAGAGCTTTAATTATTATCTGCTGAAGGAGGGCTTGAAAAAAAGTTCTAAAAAATTTGTGGAAAAGCAGCGTAACACATTGGTTGGTGGCAGTGGGCAAATAGGTGGCAGTGGCAATGCCAAGAAGCGCGCCTTAGCGCGCAGCGAAGAAAATATTTACGAGGAGATATTCTTCAAGGATGCACCGCCAGAGGAGCCAACGCACACAAAACAAACACCAAAAAAAGAGCAACAGCAGTACGCTAGACAGAAGCAGCACCAATTGCCTCCCACAACATCACCTCCACCACCACCAACATCGCTACCAGCAGCACAGCAACTACCAGCCTCAAGTGGCACTGATGCTACACCGCAATGCGACAGCGAGGATGCCCTCTACACCGACTGCTTGATTTGTATGCAGGAGTGCACGCGAGAAAATTGCCAAGATTGCTTGATAGAGCAGCTGGAGGGTAGTGCTGCAGGACGACGCCCAGGCAATGCCAGGCAGCAACAAGCACAATTAGCGTCCCACAAGCAGCTGCATTTTGGCAGTCTTGGTCGCATTGGTGGTGCTGCCTACATCAATCATGCGACTAGCACACCACAGCACGGCGTCACAGGCTCAGGCAACAAGACACGCGGCGGTGACAGCAACAACGGCAATGTACTGATTGCCTCTGCCACTGGTGGTGCTGGCGGCAATAACAACCTGCCTGCGGCACACATTCTAGAATTTCAGTCCTACAATCCGAATAATCCGGGCGTGTATAAAATCGAAACTACGCCAGTGGCCATCACAGGCGAATATAATCCTATACTCCAATTTCAACAATCAGCGGCAGCAGCAACAGGCGCTGTGGCGCCAACAATGCTTGAGCAGCAACAGGCTCAACAAGCCGTCCATCTGCAGCATCAGAAGCACTTTCAACATAAGTCGCCGCATGCGCATGGCTATGCCTTGCCCGCTGCAGCCAATCTTCAGCAACAGCAACCACACTATGCCAGCAACAACTTGAACGGCGGTGTGCATAGCATGCAGCACACGCGACGCAGCGGCTTTAGCCGAATAGCTTCGAACGGCGGACAACAATTTATGCACGGCTTTCACGGCGGCGGTGGTGGCAATATGCAGCGCATAAGCACCAAGTCATCTTCCTCCAGCGATTCGTTGCACCAGCAACAGCAACATCTGCACAAATACAACACCTTGTCTCGTCTCGAGGCCAATATGCTGCTGGGCGATCCCTTCTATGGCGGTGCTGCAGGAGATGCCGCGGGCAGCTTCATGCATCCACTGATGTATGCTGCCAGCCGCCCCATCGGTGGTTCACAGATACTAGTCGACTCCTATGAGCCGCCCAAGATGTACAAAAGCGACTCCAAGGCTTCCATACTCAGCGAGTATTCGTTGCGCAGCAGCGATAACTCTCAGCGCTACAGTCGCCACCGCGTTGGGGGTCATGGCGGTGGTTTCCATGCGCGCGGTGAAATCAGCGACTCCAGTTTGGGTGACTCCATGTTCTCCTCCTACGCCTCGGCACAGCGACGCTACTTTGGCAGTTCGGAAAGTTGTCGCTTCGTTTTCGAGTGTCGCCGTTGCAGCCTGGATGGCGCCAGTGGCGGCGAGAAGTGCAGCTTCTCGGACAATTGCCGCTACGAGTGCCGCAACTGCGACTGCTCGTCCAGTTACTTCTCCTCTGACTTTGATGATATGTATGGCAGCATTGCTGGTGGACCATCGCTAGGCAGCGGCATACCGCGCAAAACGGCAGCAGGCACGCTACCTTCATCCAGCACACCTCAAACGGAGTATGCGCGACAACAACAGCAGCAGGAGGAGCAGCTCGAGTTGAAGCAAAATAAATATGCGCAGGATTTTTTTAAGCATGTCAACGATGTGAAGCGCAGCATATATCAGTCAGAGCTGCAGCGCAGTTCTGGGGCAGAGGCGTCCAGTTTGAGAAAATCTATTGACATGAACCAGAAGGTGCACTCCAGCAGCTCGTCCACGCGACATGCAGGCAGTCCAAAACGCAGCTCTAGATCCACATTACCCATTAGTGCAGATGTTCCGGCTACACTACCGCTTACAAAGGAACGCATGCGCAGCCAAAGTGCTGTGCGTAGTGTTCCAGATAAGCATCACGAACCACTTGAAGAGTCACGCACCTTGGAGCAACCAACACCGGCGCCAAGAACAAGCTTGCAGAATGCGACGCTGCCACCGCGTCCTATGCAGCGTCGCGCACAGACACTAGAGCGACGCGAGTATCCGTCCTTAGATCGCCTGGTGGCTGCAGCCACGGGTGCGATACCCAAAGCTATGACAACAGCAACAGCTGACAGCAGTGTGGCAGCTGCTGGCAGCAGCAGCAAACAAAGTCCACGAAACAGTCCAAAATCCATGTACATTTCCGACCAGCCACTAGGTATGACCAATGAAGCGGCGAGTAGCGTACCAGTGCTACAGAGCAGAACAAACAGCAAGAGCTCTGCTCTAGCAGCTGATGTTACAAAACGTGATAGACTGCAACCCACAAATGACAACAACAACCCAAGTGGCAACAAAAAACAACATCATCCACGTGCTTCCTCAAAAACAACGTCAAACGCACCAGCGGCAGCAACACGACGCAAAGACACTCCAGCACCACCGCCACCATCGCCAGCTACCTACTCCGATCTGCAAGAGCTGAAAGCCAACATGGTGTTGGCCAAGAAAGAGGCTGCACTAGCCAAAGCCAGCAAGGAAAGCACAGAACGCAACAAAGCTGAAACAATGGCTGCCATTACGACAAAAACAGCGCCTCCTATTGACGCTGCTGTAACGCAACAAAACGAAGCCCTTAACAAAGACACTGAACCCTTTAAGCAACAAGATGCAGGTGCAGCTATAGCTGGCAAAGAGGTTGTGCGTAAGAGCGATAACATGAGGCGGCAGCAGCAGCAGCAAGTTGAGCCTCAACAACGTGCCACAATGAGTAACAATAAAATCAAGGAAGACATTAAGACCACAAACAATGCAACAGCAGCAGCATCAACTAAAACCTCAACAACAATTGAGCCAACAGCAGAAACAATGGCAGCGCCAGAAACAGCAGCAGGTGGCAAATCTGTAACTGCCAACTTCACTTCCGCATCCATTTGCCAAGCTTTGCCAAGCAATGTGCCACGTCACAAGCAAGACATCGACGATGAAGATGATGATGATGTCTTTTACGATGCACGCAGCGAAGATTCAGCAGGCACTGCAGCTAGTTTTGCCAACTCGAAGAGTGTAGCTGCAGCTGCGGCAGTTGTGGGAGATGCAGCTGCACAACGTGCAGCACGTCGCTCTCGACGCAAGGTAAGTGAACAACATATTCAATACACTGGAAAAAAATTGGGGGCCTTGTTTGATAAACTCAAAACTAGTAGAACTTTTGGATAGCAAATAGAAACTGTATTGAGCAGATAGAAACTGTGCTGAGCCAGGCTCTTGGAGAGAGAAAAAAAAAATACGGTTAAAAGCTATGATGGACCTGTTTTAACGGGTTATCAATTACCGGTGTTCAAGATAGGAACGTAACAATTTATTCAGTACCCAGCAAACATTATGACTCTTAAAATACTCTTTTAAGACTCATATAAATGAGTTTTTGTCGTCATAATGCGTCCAAAAAATACTCTTTTATGAGTACATTTTCGTAGGTTGTGGGCTTTAAAATATGATTCATAATAATGACTGCTTTATGTCTCATTTTGGACTCAAAATGAAGACTATTTTAAAACTCATAATTAAAACTCTTTGACTACTATAAAGACTCTTTTAGAACTCATATAAATTAGTATTTTTGCACTCAAAATTAAGACTCTTTTAAGACTCATATTAAATACTCTTTTAAGACCCATAATAAAGACCCTTTAAATACTAATAATAAAGACTTTTAGAACTCATATAAATTATCTTTTTGGATTCAAAATTAAGACTTTTTCAAGAGCCATATTTAATACTCTTTTTAAGAATTACGTAATGGAATCTTTAAAGACTCATATGAAGACTCTTTCAGAACTCATAGAGCGTTATTATTTTAAGAGTCATAAGTCTCATGTTGAAGGCTCTTTAATGGTTCAAAAAATCTTTGGAAACACAAATTTCTGACATTGATATGATGTTAATAAAACCCTCAGAAATCCCTTTGCGCAAAATTATCGTATTTGCCATTTTTTCGAAATTGACTTTTTGATGCAAATTTGTTCTACACCCGACAACGATTCACTTGATGAAATATTGCGTTTTTATTTTATATTTATAAAAAAAAAATAAAAAAAAAAATAAAAAAAAAATAAAAAAAAAATAAAAAATTATTCTTTGTATGGAGTCTTATTTCTGAAGAATCATTTTAGAGTCATATCAAAGACTCCTTTATGAGTCTTTTTATTGCGTACTCATAAAACACGCTTAAAAAATACATACTTTTTAGAATCTTATTTCTAAAAAATCATTTTAGAATCATATCAAAGACTCCGTTAGGAGTCGTTTTATTGCGTACCCATAAAACACGCATAAGAAATACTCTTTTTAGATTAATTTTATTTTGAGACACTCAGAAAATGTTTGCAGGGTAGTGATGCACAGAACACATTGACGACGACAGCAACGACAAGCTGTCAAATTAGGGATAGTTCTATATTAGACTAAATTCTCTCCATAAGATATACATGTAAAAAAATTTGACAGATTTCACAGAATTTGATAGCATACAAGAAGTTGAAGCGCACGACGTGCAACGAGCCGAAATGTGTCGTGAAAAAAGGTGAGAGCGATCTCTGATGCGCGTGAAGTGCACTGCGTGACTTTCACTCGTATACGAGGTGTGGCAATTAAGTTCCGGGAATTCGTCAATAAAACATGAAAAAATTAAGTTTTAATCAAAAGTTTATTATCGACCTTCACAATAGTCTCCCTCTAACTCTACACAACGTTTCCAACGTTGCTCCCATGATTGGAAGCACCCTTGGTAATCCTCCGACGTTAGACCGTTCAGCACCCTTGTTACGGCTTCCTTGACCTCCTGTACGCCACCATGGTGAATTCCCTTGAGGTACGACTTCATCTTGGGGAATAAGAAAAAGTCGCAGGGGGCTATATCAGGGCTATAAGGTGGCTGCGGCAACGTTGGAATGCCTTTGTTTGCCAAAAACTCACGCACAACTAATGAGGAATGGGCCGGCGCGTTGTCGTGGTGCAAGATCCAGCCGGTTTCGGCGAGTTCGGGCCGCACACGCAAAATGCGTTTCCGCAGTCGCTCCAGGACTCTAACATAGAAAAGTTAACATTAGGTTTATCGCCTAATTTCACCAGAAATTGGATCACGACACGTTGCTTGTAAAGTAAATCACTCATTTTCGTGACGCGACTTAAAAAAGCACTTCCAAAAAACACGCATAAAACACAAACTGAACGTGCGATCGACTTCAAACTTTGACTGGAACTGAAGAAAGGTCACTGCCCTCTAGACATGTATATACAAAATACGCAGTGTTACCAGTTTTCGAATTATAACTAAATTCCCGGAACTTAATTGCCACACCTCGTATATTCAATATTTTCCGATCTAAGACTAGCTATTTTATCGTGTATTTCTTTATTTTTAAATACAATCCATAACAGAGATCTGCATGAGACCATTCGTCATTTTTTGCCACTCGGATATCATTCGTCGCAAACAACGATTGGTGCTAAGCACAATTTGTCACGAATAGACAAATTCAGCATCCACAAAAACTTATTGTGACCTGAAAAAACTGACTTCATATTCTTTGCTTTTGGCGAATGCATGTTGCGCATGTCTTGCTTCGTGTGGTATTCTTGATTCGTAGGCATTCGTAATAGCAAGCGCTCGTACTCTAAGCCATTCGTTCCACAGCAATTGTTGCATGTATTCGCGCATTAATTTCAATGCAGAAGGCACATTCGTAGGTCGTATATTGACGAGACATTCAAAACGCCATTTGAATGCACTCAAGTTGTTCTTGAGTGTATCAAGAACTAAACAAAAAAAAAATTGAATAAAACGGTTCAGTAAAAATGGTGATAGTTTCAATTATAAGAGTATCGGAGAAATTCCAGCAAATTCTCAAATATTCTGATGTGGATATTTTTGAAAAAAAAAATTTTTTTGAAAAAACCCTGAAAGAAAAATATTTTCTATCACATTTGAAAAAGTCGAGTTTTTTTCTCGAAATCCGTACCCATAAGTTCTTGGTAAAAAGACGAAGTATGTAAGCCATGTCGGAGTAGCAATTCAGGTACTGGAGTGCGTCGGTCAAGTTGAAACTCTACGCTGATTTTGTATTTAAGAAGCGTCAGTCAAGTAGAAACACGACTGTTTTTTTTTTTAGAAACACGAGAAGTTATTTTTTACACCAAGATTGTACTCAAGTCGCTTGAAAATATCCTTTAATTAAGTTTTTTAAATAATTTGCAAAAGCAAAAAATATATAAATCGCCTTATTTTGCCTGGAGCGAGGATAGACACATCTTTGGTTTGTCATAAGAATTTTTTAATAAAAAACTACGTCTCCCTGCACAATTTCAACGCTTCTTGCAAAAACTTCTGAATAAAAGCAAAAGAAAAGAAAAAACACAAAAAACCTTCATAACTCTTCATAAGGATTTTCTTAAGAAATTGACGCCGTCTCGTGTGGTTGCTTCAGACTCGTCAGCTTGAGCCTCTTAATAAAACTGTTTCTGCTGCTGCTTCTTGTTTTTTCCTTCTGCTACTTTTTTTTTATTTATTTTCTGATTTTGTACCACTTTTGAAGCGCTTTTTTTCATATTTTTTCTCATTGTTTATGACTGAAACTTCTCTGCAACAAAAGTGAAAAGTTGGCTGCAAGTCGCAGTCTAACGTGATGTAGTCGACTTTGCGACCGCAGCTAAGCAAGCGAGACTGGGAAAAGCACATCTTTGGAGCTTGAATCCGGACAAGTGCGGGTTAAAGGAAAAGCAAAAAAAAATATGAAGTGGAGAAACGACACGTAATGAAAAGAGCAAAGATGCTAAAATGATGCCTAAGTAATGCTACTCAACTTGAGTTTACTGCAGCATTTGTTGTTGTTGTTGTTGCTGTTGCTTGTTGTTGTTGGTATTTTAATTTTCTTCAAATACTTGAAGGAAGTTTTAAGAGGCTGCAATCAACAGCAATAGCTACAACAACAATAACTAGAACAGGAAGTGAAAACTTGAGTTTTCTTTTGGCTGATATAGTTACACTGAGAAAAAAATAGGTAGCTGCCAAGTGGAAGATAATGCTTTCGTGGTTTTCTTAGAGGACAAATGTGGAAAAATTTTTCATTATTTTGTGCAGGAAAATAGCGGCCTCTGCTGCCACAGGGGTGCCAAGTTCAAGTCACGACCAGGTCATGGCCCTATGTTTTAAAGTGTTTGCATTACTTTACTCAGTTCTAATCAATTGTAATCTAATATTACTCTATTTTGTGCCAGTAAAAATGCTTCAAATCTAAAAAAAAAAATCTAGTGTGATTTTCGAGAAGCAATTTTGAAGGCTAAACCCAATAATTAATACTTTTGGTGCTGGATCCGAAGCGTATTATTATGTGGTAACGATATCTACGATTAGTCATTTGCTGCTTAACCCTTTGAGACATGCATTATTCTATTGAATATTTTTGTCTGAATTTTCTTACTCGGGGGTTTTCGGGGTCACTGATTACGAATCTGAAGTCACATATTGAAAAATCTGAAAATTCAAAATGACGGATCCAATATGGCGGATCGCTAGTGCCCATTTTTATAGATTTGTATCATAGTGGTTATAATGTTTATATATATGGGTTTTTGGGGTCGCTGATTGCAAATCTGAAGTAAGTTTTTGTAAATTCTGAAAATTCAAAATGGCGGATTCAATATGACGGATCCAAATGGCAGACCATTAGTGCCCATTTTTTAGCAGATTAGTTTTAAATTGGTTATCATCGTTATGTATGGGTTCTTGGGGTCGTTGATTGCGAATATGAAGTAATATTTCGATAAATCTGAAAATTAAAAATGGCGGATCAACTTGCTTTGATTTTCTGTCTATAAGAGGTTATTGGACCTAAAGAATTGACGTGAGAAATCATATGTATAGTTTGTTTTTACAAAATTTTCACACAAAAAATATAAAAAAAAAAAATGTATCTTAATAATGGATCGTATTCCGCGACGTATTGTGGTGTCCGTGGCGTAGTTGGTTAAAGTGCGTGGCCGCTATGTCAAAGAACCTGGAGACCCTGGTTCGAACCCCAGTAGCGACAGAAAATTATTTGAATTAAAATTATTTTTCTGTACGGCCGCCACCTCTCTGCAGACCATGGCAAACCTCAGAGAGTAATCAAAAATGCCATGTTAAGCTTCTTGAGAACGAGAACATTACGTTCATCGCCTTTCGGAGTCGGCGTTAAGCATGTAGGTCCGGTTCTCGGTCAATTGTGTACAAACTTAATAACACGCACAACACAATTGATCATAAGAAGCTAGGTCAAAGTCCTTTCAAGGGCTGAAATGGCCAGTTATTTATTTATTTTTTTTTTAATCATTCCAGAATGATTACTGATCTAAAAATTGTGAAAAAGCATAATTTAGCAGAAAAATGGATCCACCATATTGGATTCGCCATCATGAATTTGTATAATTTCAAATTTTGACTTCAGATTCGTAATCAGTGACCCAAAAAACCCCTTAAACCACAGTGATAACAAAAAAAAATATAGTTTCAAAAGATGTGTGTAACAAAGAATAAAAGGTGGGACTGTAGCGGTCCCGCTGTGACTAAAGAATTAAAGCCTTCTATAATTCTGTGCCTATTTTATTATAAACTTTCATTGACTAAAAAAAAAAAAAAAAAATTAGGGGTATTCACGATATAGTGTAATTGTATACAACATAAATTCAAGACTGAGAATAATCCTTAGTAAATTCAGAAATTTTTTTACGTACATTTATTTATTTTTATGTTGTCAAAAAATAATTTTCTTGTAAGAAAAGGAAGTTCGTTTTGAAAAGTTGATGTTTTTACAAAAGGATTTTTTCGTACAAAATAACTTTTTTTTAGAAAAGGACTATCAAATATACTGTTAAAGCTTTTTATTTTGAAATTCACTGCATTGGGTTTCTGTGAAAGTAAAAAATTAACTAACCACAAATATAATATATATTACAAGATTAAATAAATGGCATCGTGAATACCCTTGTTATTTTACTGTATTTATAAACGTTTAAAATAAATTAAACTTGCTGTTTTTTTTTACATAATTTCACTTAATTTTGCATAATTTAAACTTGTTTATTAATTTTCAATTTGATTAAATCAGAAACTAAAAAAAAAAGAAAAAAATTAAGATGACATGAGTTCGCAAAGAAGTTTTTTCTAAAAAGTTCCTAAGAAAATCTTAAAATCCCTGTTGTTCTCTAGGGATAAAAAAAAATTATACAAAATGGCAGAAATCCCAACAAATCTCATCACTGTTTGAAAACCACCTGAGCCAAGAATACATTTTTCTAAACTTTGTTCTAAACTACGGTTAATTAAGCAACAATGATTGACCTTTGACTCCAACAGCAATCCACTTCTGGGCAGGTTACTTCCAAAATCATTTCCAAGCAAAGAAATTTGGAAATTGTTTCCTAGCAAATCCTTAGAGCTGTGTCAAAACCAAGCATGCCAAACCATAAAAAGTTAAGCAACTTTTTATATAAACCTACTGCGAATTATAATGACGAAGTGTAAAACAATATAAATCTTGCTATGTGCTTTTGTGTTCATTCGTGTTGGTTGTGGCCATGTGTTTTTCTGTGTACTGGACATAATACTGATAGTGTTGTTGTTGTAAATTGTTGCTGCAGATGTTTGGAGTGTGTTTCTTGTTTGAACAGACTTAGCGGAAGTTCTTGTCTCTTGTCTGCGGGAACTCCTTTAATACGATTTGGTTCTTGTCATGGATACTACGTATTTAATACGATAGTTATGATTAAGGTTGTTGTCATTGATATGGTTATTTTTATCAAAAGCTTACAACTGTTTGTTTTTTCTGAGTTTGGAGAAATCTATTCTGGACAATAACCATTAACTTGAATATTTGTTATTATTTTCAAAAATGCCCGATGTTGGTTCTATGTCTTCAGTAACTAAAAAATGTACCTTAAAAGATTTCATTAAGCATTTGCTTTCCTGCTCCTTAATCCTTTTGGATTAGTCTGCTTTGATTTCTGCGTTTGGAAAATAATTTAGTCTCTTACCTCGAATAACTCTTTCGAGGGTATTTGACCTAACCTAACCATAACCTTTGAGTTGTGTTTTTGTTCCTTACTCTTTCTGTGCCATACAACTTTCTCGAAACTCTAAAATCGCTGATTGTATGACTCTACCACTTTTCCGTAGAGCCAATACAAGCTATAAACTTAATTCAAACAAAAACCACCGCAGATCCAACAAAAAGTTTTTCAATTAATCAAAAATATTTATAACTGTCAAAAGCATTATAATAATACTTAGTCTGAGATAAAATAGAGGGTCAAGGAGTCAAGGTGTGAAAAGGAGATAGAGAGAGGTAAATAGAAAAATAAGCTGTGCGATTGTGGGTGAAGGACTGCAAAAATGCTAGGGCTGAAGGACGCACACGTACTTGAAAGAATATGAAATTGAAGAAGAAGATAAAAAAAATAACAGAACAATAAAACGACAAAAACAAACAGCTAGAATAAATAAACTTTTTGATATTTACAGGATGAACAACAGGAGAACAATGAAGGACAAAAGTGTAAACAGTTTCAACAACAAACACCTCAACAAGTTCCAGAAGAGAACAACAACAACAATAACAACAACAACATTAAGCAAATGAATGTGGCAGAAGGGAAAAACATAAAAGTTGATAATAAATCCAAGGACGACAGCAGGCAACAGGAAACGGAAGTAGAAACTAAGCGAGAGATAGGGCAAGAGCAACAGCAACAGGATAGCAGCGAACAAGAAAAACAACAACAGTTGGAGTTAACAAGCACCAAGGCTGAGCATGTGTTTGCCAGTCGTGCGAATAAAAATCAAAACACAACAAAAAGTACAAAAACAACAACAACAACGATGACATTGAACCTGAAGCCAGATGCAGTGCAAGCAGAAAAAAAATCAACAACACTAGCAGCAGCAGCAGTAGCAGCAGTATCAACAGCTGAGAGCACCAACAAGCAATTAACTGGGCCTTCGCTGCAGCAGCAGCAGCAACAGCAAAAGCAGCAGCAGCAAAAAATCAACAGCAGCGAAATAGCAGCAACAACAATAAAATCAATGGAGCGCAGCCAGCGTACAAAGCAAATAAAAACAACAACAATAGCAACAACCGAAGCAGGCGCAAAAGCAAACCATGTTGCAGCAACATCAAAGAGTGAAGACACATGCTGCCAGCAGAAAAAAGAGGGCCAACACACGCAACAACAACAAAAACGCGCTGAAATAAAAGCGAACAAAACAAAGGCGACGATAACAGAAGCAGCAGCAGTAGCAGCAGCTGCTATAACAACACCAACGACAATTAGTGCTACAACGACCACAACAACAACAACAACAACACCACCACCAGCTACTACTACCAGTACAACAACGACTCCAACGACAACAACAACGATGTTGACTGTAAAAAGCAAAGAAAAAGTAATCAAAACAAAAACGGAAACGCATAAAGCGAAAAAAGAGCAGGACACGGAAGTAACAACGACACCAACAACAGCAGCTACAACAACAACAACAGCAACAATCGATAGCAGTAACACTAGCGTGAGCACCAGCAGACGCAGCAGAAGCAGCAGCTCGCACTCAACAACACCAACACCAACTCAGGCATGCGCACTCAACAACATGTTGCCAATGCTTAGCATCCACAAAAACGAAGTCACGCAGCTGGAGACAAAAGAGATTCTTCCCGCGCAAATAAAACAACCAAACAACAGCAACATGTTGCCGCAACAAAAACAACAGGTCAACGAAACCATGACAAGTGTGCAAAGCCTAGCAGCTGCAGATGTTGCGGCAACATCAACAAGTCAAGACAAGGCGTTGACAACAAAAACAAGTTTGCAAACAACAGCAGCAACAATTGAGCCAGCAACAACATCCACAACGGTGACAACATCCACAAAAACAACAACAACAGCAACAGCCACAACAACAATGGAAGCATTGGACCAAACTGCGACTCAAAGCCAGACAGAGGCTGTTGCTCGTCGCTCGAGCAGCATTGAAGTCAGTCGTAGTTCGGATATCGCAGGTGTCGTTGTTGTAGCCAACAACGTAAACGACCTCTCGAACAGGTACGCGCATGTTTTTGTTGTTTTGATTTTTTTTTTATTTCTTATCTACTGTTCATTTTGCTACATATACACAAAGTGCGTTCGTCGTTTGTGTTGCCCAGGTGGTAACCCTGCCACACTGTCGCGTAGCTGCAGCGAAAAAAGAAACGAAAAAAAAAATAATAAAGTTAGAAAAAAGTGTTATTTCTTATAACAGCCAAAATTGCTGGCTTTGGGCGGAACACGTTGTTAAAGATTCCGTTTGAAGCGGAACTGTTTACAATTCGTGCTCGAAAAAATTGTTGATTTTGTTGAAAAAAAAAAATTAAAAATAATAAAAAATTAATAATAAAGTATCGAGAATATGTCATGTGCTTTTTTAACAGTGTACGTTGAGTTGCCACAAACATATTTATATCTTAATAATAAAGCAAAAAATTGTGTAAAAAAAAAAATAAAATCAAACAACACCGTTACATAAAGTTTCAAAACAGAATTTTCAGCCGAAACTAAACAAGGATACCAACCAACTCAAACAAAAAGTTTTTTTTTGCAACCTTTGGCAATTTCAAAACTTTCGGTATGTAAAAAAATATGGCTCATAAAAAAAAACATAATTTAAAAGCTTTAAGACAAACTCAATCTTATGATTAATAATTTACATAAGCCTTAGAATGTAGAGAAACTTTCTTGTTGGTATGAATGTGAATAAACTCTGTCCATATTTAGAAGTTTCATCCTAAGCAATATTGACCAAAGCGATAAATCTTAAGTGATTTTTAGGCCATATTTTGCTTGTTCTGGTCTGTAGCTTAAGAAAAAGAAAAAAGAAAATGCTGAATTAAGTAATGTTTGCTTAAAGCTTAAATTAAAGCTTCTGCATGTTTTTTATCGGTTATCAGTTTAATGCCAATGTGGATATGGGCAACTTTGTTGTAGGAGGGCAAGAACTGAGCGATTGATTAATTTCGCGCGTTCGTGCTTTTGTGGTTTCCACTCTGAAGTTATCCAAAGTTTTGTGGTTCGATGGCCTATTTGCGAGCAGACATTGGTGAAAATTTGTTGTGTTTTTTTATTTTTTTTCTTGTGTTTCTGTTTCTAATAGAAATAAAAACCACTTTTATTGTGTTCAAAACATGTAAAGCGCAATTTGTAGGCTCAAAGTAAAAGGATATAACGGTCAATAAAAAAAGGAAAAAAAACCAC
The DNA here is from genome assembly GCA_943735915.1 of Pherbina coryleti. Classification (NCBI taxonomy): domain Eukaryota; kingdom Metazoa; phylum Arthropoda; class Insecta; order Diptera; family Sciomyzidae; genus Pherbina; species Pherbina coryleti. The sequence goes on along the minus strand of OX030952.1, from coordinate 125,864,555 downwards.
TAAAAAAGTAATTTTATTTTGATTTTGCAAAACAGTTTCGAATAAAGCTTTTTTCAAAACAATTGAAAAAAATTGACATACATTCGATGTCAAGGCCAATAATTAGGATAATAATGACGAAGTGAAGGATTTTACTCTTGAGTGGAAATTTCGTTTTATTTCGGACGCTGGAGTTTTTATGGTCAGTTCTAGGCATTGATTTTCCTCGTGCAACCAAACTTCTTCATACATTAAGGCGGATATAATTCCTGAGTGAGCGAAAAGTCGACCTAAAGGCCAACAAAAAAATAAAAATAAAATGTTTAAATCAATACACCTAAGTCTTATGTATTCTTGAGTGCTGAAACCATATTATAACCCACAATTGTCTCACAATATGACATCGATTATATATTTCAAAATAGTAAAAATTTTACTTATAATAAATCTGCGATACACGTCCTAGGACAGTGTCCTGGGTTATCATATAATACCAGATAACTCATTTAAATCAAGATCCATAGGGCATACACTAGCATTTATCTCAGAGATTGGACCAAAAGGAGTTCTCTAATTCCATGAAGGGGCACGATTGATCTTAAGATTGCACTGCGACAATAATAAAAAAACATCGCTCATTCCAAATAAGGCATTGGGACATTTGGAGTACATATTTTCCAAATGGAAATACATTTAAGTTCAGAAAAATTTGTGGAATATATTTTTAATTTTTTTTTTTACAATAAAACTACTTATGTCCTTACCAAATACATTTATATTAATACTCATAAATGTACAAGAGTTTTTTAGAATCATGCATTAAAAAAACATCAGGCATCGGGACATGGAGAACATTTTTTTGTGAGATGACATTTTGTAACACAAATCTCTGCGGTTTGGATACATTTATAAATTAAAGTTTTTCCACGAATTTTGTGTAAAGCATTACCCCTTCATAATATAGCCTTATAATCTTTATAGGTCAGTTCAATGAAAAACTATATCCTCTTCATCTCGTATGGTATCGGGACACAAATTGTAAGGCATTGGGACTTTTCCGTTTTTTCATGAATAATTTCATATTAAACCGAAGCAAAAGACACAAAACAAAAAAAAAAATTTGACTGCGAGAAGGTAAACTCACATATTCCCATGTATTTTACCCGCTCAACACGAATCTGGCATTCATTTTGACCAGTTGGCTCTTGGTTATCTTCAAAATAATTGAATTGTAATTATTTAACTTTTGTGTGGTAGGTAGACTTTTTTTGGAATGCGACATAAAAAAAAATCAAATTTTGTTTTTTGATTAAACTAAACTTTTTTGATACGATAATCGATTAGTAACATCATGCGACAATTTTAAGGGACTTTTGAAATAACTGCAAAAATTCCATGATGAAAATTTTGTTTGTAAACGAAAGAAGTAATGCAAGTGACATTGCTCAGAATTTCCGAGATATAACCCTTGTTTTAATTTAAGTTTTTGCCCCGCTGTGTGAATGTTAGGGGAAAATAATGTTTTCCAGTTTTAAAGGACATTCAATTTGCAAGAATTTTACTGAAGGTTTTATATCAAAATTTCACTTCGTTCAGGAGTTAAAGATCAGGAACTACGGCCCCATAGTATAAAATGTGACCTTAAAAAAATCGTTTATTCGAGCTAACCTAGAAAAATCCCTTGGACGATATGTTCTATAGACTAATGGCTATCAGAAATAATTGGAGCTTTTTGTTTTTTTTTTTTGGTGTCGCACAGCGTAACGATTTCAGGCGCTTATTTCTTTGTTTTTCCTTGTCTTTTTCTCTGAAAAGTTTCTTTTTTTCCGATGTGATATATTTTTTGTTCTCTGTGAAGTGACCAATACAGTAATCAACTATCATGTTAAGATTGCACCATGTCTAGTAAAGTTTTTCTATCTCTTTTATGTCCTATTGAACCTAAAAACTTGGCCCTGCTCTTCACTCACATCACCCAAGTTTTTAGGAAAAAAGTCAATATAATTTTGTAAGAAGTGGATCAAACAAACAAGAGTTTTGAACTTATCTATTTATATTTTTCTCTAAATAAAAATATTTCCGGATATAAGCAGGAAACATTCTCTAGAATGTTGGAAGTATTCCCTTTTGTTAGAAACTCTATTTATTTTCAAGTACACTATGTCATTGGAAGCAAACATTGTTCTCCGCTGTCTTAGAAATGAGTGTGGAAATAACAAAAAATAAATAACAACTAAAAATGGCCAGCATGTCCTAGATTCGAATCCGTGATCTCTGAGGTGACAGTCAAGCTGCCTTATTATTCGGGGTTTTATTATTGCAAATAAATTTAAATTGAAAATGCCCCACAACAAGCAAAAGTTTCCACATGCATTCCTGAAGAAGCGATTTGGAAACAATATTAATTTAAAACTTCCCATAAGTTTTCAAACGATACAATGAAAAATGTTTCAAATTCTTTTCCATAAGGATTCCAATTTTTTTTAAAAGAGAGATAAGGAACCATAAGTTCATAGTTAGGCGCATTCAAATTGCTCAAAAACTTATTTAAATGATAATAAAGATGGCTTTTTCTTTGTACTCATCTTGGCTTCAATGCTGGAAGCGAACAATATTTTACGAATATCAGGCTGAACGAAAACTCCTTCAATTATATATTGATACTAATTGAGCTCATGGCTACCCAGCAAACACTATGAGTCTTAAAAGAGTCTTTTAAGACTCATATAAATGAGCTCTTATCGTCATAATGCGCTAAAAAAAACTCTTTTATGAGTACATTTTCGTAGGTTTCGGGCCTCAAAATATGATTCATAATAATGACTGCTTTATGTCTCATTTAAGACTCAAAATTCAGACACTTTTAACACTCATAATAAAGACTCTTTTAGAACTCATATAAATGAGTGTTTTTGGACTCAAAATTAAGACTCATTTAAGACTCATATTCAATACTCTTTTAAGCCTCATAATAAAGACTTTTTTATAACTCATATAAATGAGTCTTTTTGGACTCAAAATTAAGACTATTTTAAGACTCATTTTAAATACTTTTTCAAGATTCATAATAAAGTCTTTAAATAAATACTTTTTGAGAACTCATATAAATGTCTATGGGACTAAAAATTAAGACACTTTTGATAGTCATATTTAAAAATCATGGAATGGAATCTTTAAAGACTCATACTGAGGACTCTTTCAGAACTCATACAAGTAATTATGATCCGTTTAGGCTGAAATATATTTTTAGATTCAAATTTGTTTAAAATATTTGATAATTGAAAAATAAAAAAAAAATGACAACAATATCTTTTTTTAAACATTTCAAACAAAAAGTTAAAAAAAGAATTTAAAGATATTTACAATCATATAAAAGAGTTCTTTATGAGTCTTTTTATTGCGAACTCATAAAACACACATAAAAAAGACTATTTTTTGAGTCTTATTTTTGAGCAATCATTTTAGAATCATATCAAAGACTCTTTTATGAGTCTTTTTATTGCGTCCTCATAGAACACGCATAAGAAATGCTCTTTTTAGAGTAATTTTTTTGAGGTACTCTGAAAATGTTTGCAGGGTAAGTATGTTAATGAAGAAAACAACTAACAACAACAACAGCTCTGTATAGAACAAATCATACAGCAGACTAGACAGCCTGTTTCATTTGCCGCTACACCAGTTGTCTTCCATGACTTTCACTGTGATCCTCTTAGCTATTTGAGCTTGATCAAATTGTCAATTTGCCGAAAAATTTCTCGGGTATTTTTGTCATAGAGAGCAAATCTTTCCATTTGTTACTAGAGTTCTTATCTACTTACTCTACAGAGTACTCTATACAGGGCTGTTTTTGTTGCTATTTGTTTTTTCCATAAACATACTTGGGGTCGAGCCCAACAATTAGCTCGAGTCTCAATATATAAATGAATGAACAAAGGTCACATTAAAATTTAAACACAGAATTCCTTCTTTCAGTTTAGTTTCTGATAAATAATAGAATTTTTTACACAAATATTAAAAACAATCGTCATCTCGTCATTGTTATGTCTATGTTTCTTTTATATGGATTTAATGAGCAAAAGGCAATGAGGCATAAATATTTCCATTGCGTAACTGCTAGTAACACCTTTTAAACTAGCTTCTGATGAGTCTATGAACATTTTCCAATTTTTCTTCTTGTCTTCGAATAAAAAATCTTGCAATCTTTCTGTAACAAGTCTTTCAATTATCCAAACTCATTGATTTTATCATGTCAGTAAACTAAAATCCTCTTCCTGATTGAAAAATTGAGCAAATAGTTGATCTCATATTCTATAATGGTAAATAGATGTCCCAGATTCCAATATATGTTTTTCTAACCCTTTAGAACCAAGCAATTCTGTTCTTTGCTTAGTTGAAACCAAATCTTTCACTAAATCATTTAATTCTGAAGTACATTGGAACTCAATATCACTCGGTTTAAAATTGGAACTGGACTATAAAACGCCATTTATGAGATGGCTGAGGGACAGGTAGCCCCGGTTCATGTTAAATAAATAAAATGCAAATACTTAAGGTATAAATCGACAACTACTTTCTTTTTTTTTTTTTTTTGAATCCATCGGTTTTTTTTAAGACGAATTATTGTCCGAATTATTGACGAATTATTGCTAATGTCCTTTCAGTGAAAATGACGTTTCCATTGGAAAGTTTGACATTAAAGTGCATCGATGAACTTAATTTCGAGATTTGGCGATGAAATGCCTTTAAAAATCTCTGGCTATCGGTGCTACATAGAATTCAAGCGGGCCCTACTTCGCCCACTGACGAATTTCGTGAAAGGCTTCTTAAATCTGTTGTTGTTTAAAACAAACTGAAACCATTGACGCGAACTGATAATGATCGTCATGTAATATGCCATGAGATTGAGGTATTCGTGGGAATTACTTCCATCAGTATACTACACATATCATTTTACATGAACACATATTTGTTTCTACATAACTGTTTTTGTTTTTTGCTTTTGGCGAAGTTCTCTGGGTGGTCTCATGACGCCATTAAGTTTTTTTTTTTTATTTTCATCATGTGGCCGAAAGCCTCACCTTTATTGTTGTTCCATAAAATTTACTGTAGCGCCAATAGTCATGTAGTTAATATTCTACGCAACGTTTTTATATTGTTGTTGCCTTTTTAATGCATTAAGCGGTTGTCACATTTTCATTATGAGGTCAAAGAACCATTTTTGCAGAGATACAACAAAATTTTTCATTTATTACTGCCCTAACGACTTCAAAACGCAGCGAGCAACAATTCAATGCAACAATATTGCATTTTTGTTGCATACAGTATCCTATGATCTCCATGATATGACGTCATTATAACTTAATTTTTATGTTTGTCGTAAGAGCAAGTACATACAGATCTGATTCATAACATTTACCGTGCCGCATATACTCACCTACCAATAATTCCACGCAACGCCGTTGCAAGATTATTGCATTTTCGATCTTGTAGTGGCTCTCTCCGCTGCCTCTTGATATAAGAATTTTTATACCCCCACGTTTAAAAAACGTAAATGGGGGTATATTAATTTTGTCACTCCGTTTGTAACGCCCATAAGGAGGCGTGGTAGGTATAGAAAAGTATATATATTATTGATCAGCATCACCACCCGAGTTGATTTAGCCATGTCCGTCTGTCTGTCCGTCTGTCCGTCTGTCGTCACGATTACAGCCGTAATTTTCAAGCTATCATCACGAAATTCAATATTTAAGCTTTTATCTAAAAAACTAAGATCGAGTTCGAAAATGAGCCAAATCGGATGAAAACCACGCCTACCTCCCATACAAAGTGCCTTTATCAAAATGGTAAAATCTCTTAGAATTCCACAAAAATTAATATATGGACTTGAAATTTTGCATATGAGCTCCGATATTTAAAGTGCACTCTAAGTATGAAATTCAACCAAATCGGATAAAAACCACGCCTACCTCCTATACAAAGTGACTTCATCAAAAAGGTAAAATCTCTTTAAATTCCACAAAAAATAATATATGGACTTGAAATTTTGATATATAACATGCACTTTGTGTATAAAATTCAACCAAATCGAGTGAAAACCACACCCACCCCCCATACAAAGTGATTTTATAAAAAATGAAAGCGAATATTTTCTGTTAAAACTATGTAGGTATAACAAAAATGTTTTATACAAATAAACATTTTATTGACGGCTTAAGACTTTGAATATACTTCGGTTTGGACGTGGGGGTATTTTAACTTCGGCCCAGTCGAAGATCATTTCTTACTAGTTTTGTCTATTTTTGTTATGAGAGCTCAGTACCAGCCTGTACTGGTGTGTAATATTTTTTTAAAATAGTGCGTTATTATGTTATTTATCCGAAAAAAGCGTCCGTGGCGTAGTTGGCGTCCGTGGCGTAGTTGGTTAAAGTGCGTGGCCGCTATGTCAACGAACCTGGAAACCCGGGTTCGAACCCCAGCAGCGACAGAAAATTATTTGAATTAAAATAATTTTTCTGTACGGCCGCCACCTCTCTGCAGACAATGGCAAACCTCAGAGAGTAATCAAAATGCCATGTAAAGCTTCTTGAGAATAAGAACATTCCGTTCATCGCCGTTCGGAGTCGGCGTTAAGCATGTAGGTCCATTTCTCGGTCAATTGTGTACAAACTTAATAACACGCACAACACAATTGATCATAAGAAGCTAGGTCAAAGTCCTTTCAAGGGCTGAAATGACCAGTTATTTATTTTTTTATTTTTTATTTATCCGAAAAAAGTCTCTTTTTATCTCCAGTCGTCTTGAAGTTTATTCTTATGTAACGGTTATGGGGCTCAATGGCAAACTACTTGCCAACTATGGAAGATAATTCTGTTCGCGCAATATGTTCACTAGGGTGCTTCAAATGTAATGAAAATTTTGTTTTTCCGCTGGTAATAGGCTTGAACTTTTCATTTAGGTGTAAAAGGATCCTAAAAGGACCAAAAATTAATGTCATATGCAAGAGAAAACTTCGGAGCAACAGAATCCAAATATTTTTTGGAATCATGAAAGAAACCATGGCCCGTTAAAGTTCAACATTTTCGAAAAAGAAAATTCGATCCCAAATTGTACCCAAGAAGTTCAAGAAGTTTTTAAATCAGGATTAAATTTGATCGTACTTCACAAATAATTTAGTTTTTTTTTCAAAAGTGCAGGAAGTGATTAAAAAAAGTCTACACTAAAAAAAATTTTCGAGTATTTTTGTGTTATACTCAAAAAATCAACTGGTTTGAGCATCCAGAAAAAAGAAATGGATGATCGCAAAATCATGGTGTCCTTTCACACGTAAATGAATAGTTGAAGCCCATTATGGAAAAATATTTTTTTTTTTTGTTTTTAACTTGAAACACCCTAAACTATATCGCTATGTAGTACTATGAAGTACTTCCTATAAATTGGAGGAAGTGGTTAAAAAAAGACTACACTTAAAAAAATGTTTTTTTTTGTTATACTCAAAAAATCAACTGGTTTGAGCATCCAGAAAAAAGAAATGGATGATCGCGAAGTAAAAAATCATGGTGTTCTTTTACACCTAAATGAATGAATAACGAAGCCCATTATGGAAAAATATTTTGTTTTTTTTTTTAACTTGAAACACCCTAAACTATATCGCTATGTTCACATTAATTAAGCCTTCAAAGCTTTGAGTAGAAAGCTTTTCTTTATTTTTCTTTAAAATTGCAACAAAAATATTTTATTACTTATTCGAAAACTTAAAGTCTTACCTTAGAATCCTTAGCAAATAACCAAGAGCAAAAAGCTTTGAGCTACATTTTATGAAGCGGTACTCATCCAGCCTTGAGCGTCTTTAACTTAAGCTCAAATGTGAGTTACTGAGATGTTTATGTTTTCTATTGGAATCTGTTTTTTTCTATGTGCTCCAATGACAGCTGCAGCTGATTAGCATATAAAATGGAAGAGAAGAATATAACCTTGAAATAACAAATAAAACAGCATGAGGAAATCAAAAGAGAGAAAAACATGCAAGAAATGACTGGTAAAGAATAGAAAATGAAAGCACAAATACACTGCTGCATATCAGAGCAACACACAAACACACACAGAGATACAAACACACAGAAATACACATATACACACAGAGACAAACACATACAGACTCACGCAAAGACACAGGCACACAGATACGCACGCTCATACACACATATTGAAAGCGGCATAGATCGTAGTGGGTGCACAACTTTAGCAAGAAGCTCCCCACTATGATCAGCCATTACTCTGCCGACACTAAGCCACTGCTTTACACACAAACTAAACAAACTCACTCACACCATTACAAAAGGAGGCTTGAAATGTGTGCGTGCGTGCTTCTTTAGCTTTTCAGTTAGATTTGCTGCATTTTTTAATGCAATCTTTTAAGTGCTGAATTATTTTTTGTCCAAGTTTGATGACAGCTCAAGATGGCGCTGCATGTAATAATAACAGCAACAACAACTGCTGTGCTTTTAACAGCTTAAAGCGAAGCGCCATTTAAAAAACAGAGCGTTTAGTCAGCAGTTTGCATTTTTTTATATGTTCTCTGAAATATAATTTTAATTTTCGGTATTTTTTTATTTTCCTAAAAGCTGATGGCAGCAAAATTAAAGCGCCAAAAATAAGCAAGAAAAATTTGATGTTGAGCTTTTAGATGCGCATTGGTTGGCTTTTCTAATTTTCACTGATTGTGTCAAACATTGCTTTTTTAATTAGCTTTCATTTGCATGTCTTTTTTAATTAGCTTTTGGTTTAAATTTTAGCAAATTCTTTTTTCATGTTTTTTTTTTTTTAATTTTTTGTATATGTATATATTTTTGATTGCCTTTTACGCACACTAGTGCAATTTCGAGCTTGTTATATTTTTGCATTATTTACTCGAGCATTGTTGTTTTTTCGTTTTTCACTCATTTTTATTTTTTTTTTTTTTTTTAATAATAAACTTTTCTGCTTTTGACGTTTGTTGACTCTGGCAGTGACAGCTGTCAGGCGTTGCTTATGAGTGGCTTTTGTGCTTATCTCTCTTTGCTTATTGCTTCACGAATGCACACACACATACACACACACACACACAAAGACAATTGTTTTTGCCAATAGCTGCCAACGTTAAGCCTTTCATTTTAATATTCAAAGTCATACGCAGGTGTTTGATGCGATTCGTTGCTGCTGTTTCCGTTTTTTTCTACTTCTGCTTCGGCATCCGTTCTCTGCAGCACTTGTTTGTATTTCCTGTTCTCTCATCTTCACGCTGCTTCTGTTGCTGTTCTGCTGCCAGTGCTGATTATTTTAATGCTGTGTCTGGCGTTTCCTTCTTAATCCCACTTAAGAGCTTCTTATGATTATGATTAATTGTATTTCCTGTTTGTGTTCTTTATCTTGGAATGGTTTTATTTTGTCTTCTCTTCTGCTCTTCTTATTTTATTCGTTCTTCAATGCGTATCACTTGCTTTGCATTCTTTCGTCTTCGTCGTCGCCGTCATTTTCACGCTCTGTTATTGCAAGAAATTCATTCTGCTTTGAAAGCAGTTTTTATTTTTTTCTTTTTTGCTTTGTAAGCTTGAATTTATGAGACACAAAAAGAAGAAGAGAAAAAATAATCATCTTCGTGAAAATATACTTATTTAAAATAGCAAACTTTAAAAGTGTGGGCTTTGCAATTGCTGTTATAATACGCACTTAAATTTGGGTCTTACGATTTAAGGATATGAATTATTTATTTTATTTGAATAAAATAAATTTCTGGTGATTTTCGAATCATTAAGATATAAACCTTTTTTAGGAGCTTATTAGTTTATTTACTCCAACAAAACATAAATTGTTCTTAATATTACTTAACAGCCTACCCGGTTTTGTTTGGGATAAAATTTAATTTTTCAACTAAAAGTAGTTCAATGGAAATGTTAATTTAGGCATAGAAACTACAGCTAAAAACAGGAGTTACTACACATAATTAAGGGTTCTTTTCTCACTCTGTCAATGTGTTTTTGGAAAAATAATTCTATTAAAAGGTTATAATTACAGTTATGTTAAACGTCTAGATATTGCTATTGTGCTTTTTTAATTTTAAAATTTGAACTTTTTGAAACTTATCAATATTTCTGGCTAATTGATCCATACTTTTGAGTTGAGGTTCTCTTAAAAACCAACATATTAACAGTTACATCTGTTTTAATTTGGTTTTCTATGATTTTGTGGGTTTTTTTTTTAATGAAAACAACATTTTCCAGGCCAATTTTATTTTCAAATGCGCATTTTTTCGAATTTGAGAAAAAAAAACGAGTATATCAAGAGAGAAAAAAAAGGATTGGGGGAGGGGGGGGGGGCTCAAATATCAGCTCAAATAAAATTAAGATAAAAATGATGATGCAATTTCTAAATATTTATACAAAAAAATTAGCGTAGTGTGAAAAATTTTTCTGCGAAATGCGAGAAGTAAAAATAAAAGATGGATATTTTTCAAAAACTGTTGCCTTAGAAGCTTAAAGAAGTTGGTTGTATCGTGAGCACACCCCTAGGTTTTGACGTGGCAGTGTATTTTTTTTCTTTTCCCTATCTTGTTTTTTTGTTTCCAAACTTGTCCTCGTCCTTATTCTTATCCTTATCCTTATCCTTATCCTTATCCTTATCCTTATCCTTATCCTTATCCTTATCCTTATCCTTATCCTTATCCTTATCCTTATCCTTATCCTTATCCTTATCCTTATCCTTATCCTTATCCTTATCCTTATCCTTATCCTTATCCTTATACTTATCCTTATCCTTATCCTTATCCTTATCCTTATCCTTATCCTTCTCCTTCTCCTTATCCTTATCCTTATCCTTATCCTTATCCTTATCCTTATCCTTATCCTTATCCTTATCCTTATCCTTATCCTTATCCTTATCCTTCTCCTTCTCCTTATCCTTATCCTTATCCTTATCCTTATCCTTATCCTTATCCTTATCCTTATCCTTATCCTTATCCTTATCCTTATCCTTATCCTTATCCTTATCCTTATCCTTATCCTTATCCTTATCCTTATCCTTATCCTTATCCTTATCCTTATCCTTATCCTTATCCTTATCCTTATCCTTATCCTTATCCTTATCCTTATTTTAATCCTTATCCTTATCCTCGTCCTTATCCTTATCCTTATCCTTATCCTTATCCTTATCCTTATCCTTATCCTTATCCTTACCCTTACCCTTATCCTTATTCTTATCCTTATCCTTATCCTTATCCTTATCCTTATCCTTATCCTTATCCTTATCCTTATCCTTATCCTTATCCTTATCCTTATCCTTATCCTTATCCTTATCCTTATCCTTATCCTTATCCTTATCCTTATCCTTATCCTTATCCTTATACTTATCCTTATCCTTATCCTTATCCTTATCCTTATCCTTATCCTTATCCTTATCCTTATCCTTATCCTTATCCTTATTCTTGTTCTTATTCTTATCCTTATCCTTATCCTTATCCTTATCCTTATTCTTATCCTTATCCTTATCCTTATCCTTATCCTTATCCTTATCCTTATCCTTATCCTTATCCTTATCCTTATCCTTATCCTTATCCTTATCCTTATCCTTATCCTTATCCTTATCCTTATCCTTATTCTTGTTCTTATTCTTATTCTTATTCTTATAAAAACCAAAAGTGGATGAGCCAACGGCAGATACAAAGCACTTTGAAATTTAAGCCGCTGTATTGGATCCTCCATTTTGAATTTAAAAATATTGATAATAAATTTGAGCTCAGTGAAGATCTCCTCCGAGTTGTTTTTTTAAATTTCTTAAAAAAATCTTGAAAAATCAATACGGGGCCTTCATTGGAGAAGGGTTCGTGGCACCTCCCATACAACACAAATCTGCGATTTCAAATGGTTTGATACTCAATCTGATTTTACACGCGTCGTTCTACTGGTAACGTCCATAATTTTATTCGCGTTGGACGAGGGGCGTGGTACTTTTTCAGCAGCCGAAATTTTCGGTATAACTTTCCGTCACACATCAATGAAAATTAATATTATTTAAAATTACTATTTAGTCGTGTCCTAAGACTGAAAAAATTGATTAATCATTAGACATGTGGGCGTGGCACCGTCTATATAATTCAAATATTTGGTATCGAATAGCCTTGGAGCCAAGTGTCACAGAACATTGAAATTAAGTACCACTTGATGATTTCTTTCTACTGGAAAACTGGGATGGGAATTAGATAAGGGGGCGTGGCAGCGTCCATACAATTCATATATTCGATATCGAATAGCTTCGTAAGTAAAAGTCACAGAACATTCAAACTCAAAATAGAGTTAACACTTGATGATATACCTTTACTAGAAAACTGGGACGGGAATTGGACAAAGGGGCTTGGCTCCACCCATGCAAGCCCAATTTTTGATATCGAATAGCTTTGTAACAAAATGTCACTTAACAATGAAACTCAGTATGGAGCTACAAATTGGCTAGGTCTTTCTACTGGTAAACGGGCATTGAAAAACGGGATGCAGCTCAATTTTCTAAATAGGGGTGTGGATCAGCCCATACAAACCAAAGTTTTGAAATCGAATAGCTTTGGAAGTAAAAGTCACAGAACATTGAAACTCAGAATGGAGTAACTATTTGATAATGTCCTGCCACTGGGAAACTGTGATGGGCAGTGGAATATGAGAGCGGTGTCAAACTAAGGATATAATAAAAGTTATGAATAAAATTATTATTTTCTAATATATATAGTAGCGCGCCGGTATCGCAAGACAAATACAATTTATTAAATATAAAATTTTTTTTTTCATAAAATTTAAAAAAAAAAAATTTAAATAATATTGAACAGATGGTTAAACATGGTTTACACCATTTAACAATGTCCATTCAAGGATGTCGTATTCACAGGGGATTTCAAAAAGACATCTAACACAGCCTGTCTGTATGTATGGTATGTGTGTTGTTAAATAAAATCGATAATGAAGAAGCTACATTATATATTCTATACATTTCCTTTGTGTCTCGCTTCTAATTGCTCTGCTGCCAGTTTGAAGTCAATTTAATTTTTATCTCATTTTGTTGTGTGTTGATGCCTGCAACAGGTAAATTTCTGGCAATACACAGCTACACGGGCGCGTGCTAATGAGCTCCCAAAGGAGATTGTTTTGTTTTTTTTTTTATTTTTCTTTTTAAATTGGTTGAAAGCACGTTCTTGACATTTTGGCTTGATTCCATTGCTCTTGGTTTTCGCACTGTTTTTATTTTTTTTTTTTTAACTTTGCTTGGGGACTGTTTTTTATAGCATTAAATTGTCTTCAAGGTCCTGGTCATAAGTATTCATTGGTCTGCGCGCGTGTGATGATGATCATGTGTATGTGAGACTGGATGTTTAGTGCTTGTATTGGTGTATAAATGTCCATTGTTGTCCTTAGCTGTCCTTTGTTGAGGTGGCTGTGTAAACCCGTGTTTTGGGTAGTATTTCTTTGCATGTGCTTTTGTGGTTACACAACATGTTGTTGTGCTATACGTGCTGTCATTGTTGTTGTTGTTGTGGTTCATACAAATTATTTATAGGTAGTTTTCCTGGCAAAACACACACACAGGCGTACACACACTAACCGCAAGGGGGGATCAGTTCTCAGAACAATCCTTCGGGCTTTACGAACCCGCGGACCCTAGTTAACACAAAATCCAGGCGCGTCTGACTCAGAATGAGCGGCTCCCTGGTCTGCGTCTGTACCGTAACGGTCGGCAGTTTTAATACCTGTCCGTAGGTATAAAAGGATAGGGGAAGGTCACCCTGAGAAAAAACCATTGTGTAGGAATGTCGGCTAAGAACATAACTACTCCAGGTGGTAACCACAGTAGTGGAAATCCACCCGTGGGAACTCCCACGGTCGGGGCAAAGATTCTGGAGGCCCCAACCAACATTCCATCCAACACTCTTTTTAAGAGAGCATCGGCGGCTGTAGGGAGTGAGCAAGCGGGCTCCCAGTCGTCGTCATCAAATTACCGCAATGCTACGGTGGTGGCTAACTTGGCTGCCGTAGCAGATAATGCTACAAGCAATAACGAAAGAGGTAGTACTCCCGGTTCCTCATATAGCTGGGAGACCCAGAACCCCTTCAAGGGTACTCCAAGGGTTGCGCGCTCTCCCCAGAAAGCGGCCGATAGAGCACATGAGCGTACACGCTCATCACCACCAGCTCTATCAACGCCACCAGCAAACTACGAGCAAGAAACGTCGGAAAATGATGTTCTTTCCGTCAAAATTCGGAAGCTCGTGGAAATGATGGCCCCCCCTCGACGAAGCATCCACCAGCCTATAAGAGACCTCGTGGATGAAATTGCAGCATTGCACCAGAAGGCATGCAAAGAGCGGCACCAACAGGATGCCGCCAAAGCAAAACCATCGCAACCACGACAAAGGCAGAGTGTGGAGACTCAAACAGAGTCCACAATGCTTCCTACGTCAGGAACTAGCTCTACCAAGAGAGCAAGGGGAGAACAACGTGACCCCCAATCGCCGACACCATCCGCCAAGAAGAGGAAGCATAAAACGCCTCTTCAAGGTCAAGGTAAGGTTCAGATTGCTGGGGACAAAATCCTCCAGGCCCATTCGAAGGCCAGCGTGAGTGAGCATAAAAAGGAGAACCCACCACGTGAGGAAGCGGTGAAACGGGGTGCAGTTGACAAAGTTAGCCAGAAGCAACTGCCGAAAGCAACTGAAAAGATTGCTACCCCACACGAGAGCACTGTCCAGAACCGGAAGTGGACAAAAGTTCGAAAAAAACGATGGAAAGTGAGGAGGCCACCGCGAAAGGACGCCATCGTAATAAAAACGACAGGCGCAGCTTCCTATGCGGATATCCTCAGACAGGTGAAGGCTGAACCCCAATTAAAAGAGCTAAGCCAAAATGTCTGCGGCGTAAGAAAAACGGCCAAGGGAGAGCTCCTACTTCTCCTAGAGAAAACCTCGGACCCTGCTTCCGGAAAGTTCCAAAACGCAGTACAAACGGTGCTCGGAACCAATGCTGAAGTCAAAATCCTTACCGAAGTTATCCAAATAGAGATAAAAGATATCGATGAGGTCACAACGAAAGAGGAAGTGCTTGAGGCACTAAAACACCAATTTGCTGAAATAAAGGTGTCACCATCCAACATACTCAGCCTACGCAGAGCATATGGAGGCACCCAAACAGCAACAATTAGTTTGCCACCCGAAAGCGCCTCAAAGCTGACTAAAGCAGGCAAAATTAGAATAGGATGGGTTGTGTGCCGCATAAGGCCTAAAATACAACCCATGAGATGCTTTAAATGCATGGACTTCGGCCATGCTGCATCAAAGTGCAAGAGCGAAGAAGACTGCTCAAAGTCCTGCTTTAGGTGTGGCAGCTTGGGCCATCGAGCCAAAGCATGCGAAAACGCAGCAATATGCAGACTCTGCGTAAGACATAAGAAGTCTGACACAAAGCACGCGACAACGAGCATCAAATGTCCGTTTTACCAGAAGGCTTTGCGAGAGACTAAAGCACGATAAGGTTTTATCAGCTTAATCTCAACCACTGCGAAGTTGCACATGATCTCTTGAAGCAAAACGTACGGGATGTAAACGCCGATGTTGCCATCCTCAGCGAACCCTATCGTACTAGGAACTCCGGCGACCAGATCAGTGATAGATCTGGGAAAACATCCATATGGTACTGTGGCCAACGACAGCAGCAAATTAGAGACACAAAATCTATGAACTACTTCGTGAGGGCTAGGCTGGGTGGACTCTATGTCTATAGCTGCTACCTACCCCCAAGCCTTACCCTACAAGAAGCCACGAATGTTCTAGAAGAAATAGCAGATGACGCTGTCGGAAGACACCCAATAGTTATCGCGGGTGACTTCAATGCATGGTCAACGGACTGGGGATGCCCAAGATCAAATTCGAGAGGTCAAGCACTTCTGGAGGCGTTTGCGATCTTAGATATCGTCACGCTGAACTCTGGACAGCAAAACACATTTGAAAGAGCTGGGATGGGTTCCATAATTGACCTTACTTTTGTGAGTAGCAGCCTATTGCCAAAAACTGCCTGGCAAGTAAGCGAACAGTACACTGGAAGCGATCATCACGCAATCATATTCAGCACGGGAGACTCCGTCATAAAAAGGTTGTGCAAAAACCAGAGGAGATACAAAGAAAGCACTCTGGATACCGGCGTTCTAGAGGTCATGCTCGCAGGTATGTCTGCAACTGGCTATGCTAGAGACAAGGCCTCGCAAGTGATGAAGACCGTAATAAGAGCATGCGACGCCGCGATGGTTAGAAAAGGTAGAGGCAACAATCACCCGGCGCCAGTCTACTGGTGGACTGATGAAATTTCAAGCCTGCGAAGGTGCTGCATAAGAGCGAGACGTACATACTATCGCTCGAGAGGCACAGATGAATTTCTACCAAACCAGTGGCGTTTCAAAGCCGCAAGAACCCAACTTAGAAAGGCAATAAAAATGAGTAAATCCCATTGTTTCAACCAAATCTGCAACGACGCTGAACAGCAGCCCTGGGGCCTTGCATATAAGCTCGTTATGAAGAAGCTCTCTTCGTTTAGGCAACCAACACCTACGTGTCCCATACTGCTGAGGAACATAGTCCACACACTATTTCCACAACAACCCGACACGCCAGCACTAAACAGAGAAGTTGAAGCAGAGTTACAAAATTTTCAAAATGTAACCAATGAGGAGCTCCTAAAAATAGCCAAAGAAGTTGAAGACAATAAAGCCCCCGGACCTGACGGAGTCCCAAATAAGGTGCTCAAGATTGCGATAGAGCAGAAAATAGAGGTTTTCGTTGACCTCTACAACACATGCCTAAAAGATGGCGTCTTCCCACCAATGTGGAAGCGACAAAGACTTGTGTTGATCCCGAAGAATACTAGTTCCATAGAGGATCCATCGGCCTATCGTCCACTTTGTATGCTCGATACTGCCGGCAAAATCCTAGAACGATTGATAAGCAATAGACTGGGTGCGTCAATAGAAGATGCCGGAGATCTTTCCAACCAACAGTATGGTTTCCGCAAAGCTCGGTCCACAATAGATGCAATTGGAGCGGTGAAAAAAATTGCACTCCAGGCAATCTCAGGAACTCGGTGGTTGTACGGTGACAAAGAGTACTGTCTAGTTACAACACTCGACATAAAAAACGCATTCAATTCTGCGAATTGGACCAGAATACTGGAAGCTCTTGCGCGCTTTAGCGTTCCCTTCTACCTTCGTAGAATCATTCGAGATTACCTCGAGGATAGAATTCTCTACTACGAAACAGAAGGGGGTACTGAAAAGTATAAAGTTACTGGCGGAGTCCCACAAGGATCAGTGTTGGGTCCAGTCCTATGGAACATAATGTATGACGGAATACTACGTCTACAGCTGCCAGAGAGGGCTCATATTATCGGGTTCGCAGATGATATTGCCCTCATAGTAGTAGCAAAGCATTTGCACGAAGTTGAAGACAAGTGCAACCAAGCGGTTATAGCAGTGCGGCAGTGGCTGAATACAGCGGGTCTCAGTTTGGCCGAGCACAAAACCGAGGCAGTGCTAATAAGCAGCAGAAAAGTCGTTGAGACCGCTAGAATATCGGTTGGTGAACATACAATTGTATCGAAACCATTCGTTAAATACCTTGGCGTTATGATAGATCATAGGCTTAACTTTAAGCAGCATCTTTTATACGCAAGTGGAAAAGCGGGCAGCGCAGCTGCAGCGCTAACAAGAATTTTGTCGAATACCAAAGGTCCTAGACAAACCCGTAGAAAGATCATAGTCACTGTCGTCAGATCAATACTTTTGTACGCAGCCCCCATATGGGCCGAGGCAACCAGATTCAGCTCCTACTTACGAAGCATGGAATCGGTGTATCGTATCTGTGCACTTAGAGTATGTAGTGCGTTTCGAACTGTCTCCTCGGATGCAGCGCTGGTTATTGCGGGTTCTCCCCCTATAGACCTTCTGGTGAACGAGAACGTGACATACGATTCGCTTCCACTCGAATTGCCTAAATCCTCCAAACGTAGGATAGCGCGAGACCGCAGTGTAGCAGTGTGGCAGACGCGCTGGGAGGCATCACAGAACGGACGATGGACGCACCGCCTAATTCCAAATTTGGAACCGTGGCTTAACAGGCGTCATGGTGAGGTAGATTACTACCTCACCCAAATACTAACTGGTCATGGGTGCTTTAAGTCGTACCTTCATAGATTCAAGCACGACGAAAATCCGTTTTGCAGTTTCTGTGCTGGAAGTGTTATTGAAGACGCCGAACATGTCTTCTTCGTCTGTCCGAAATTTAACGCCGAAAGACTAGAGCTAAGCAATAACCTAGGGAGGTCACCAACAGTGGAAACTCTCGTGGGCATTATGCTTAACTCTGAAGAAAACTGGATCTCAGTAGGCAATATGGCATGCGCCATAACCAAAGAACTGCGTCGTGTAGAAAGACTGCGCAGATCAACTGCAGACTCTATGCTATAGACAAAGTTGGTAGGCCGCACCGTGCAGATTTGCTGAAGATCAGAGGTAAGGGGGTGATGAAGCCCTGCGCTCATCTTGGAAGGTATTGCAGTCGATTGTACCTTGCGTCTTCGTCTAGGGATTCATATGCCCGAAGTGATGCCATTCCAAGAAAAGGCCGCTGTCGATAGCACCGTCAGCGTCTTCGTCAAGGGACCATTTCCCGAAGCGGCCTCCCCCCGAAATCCCCTCTCCAAGAAGAGACCGCAGTCGTTAGCACCGTCAGCGTCTTCGGCTAGGGACCATTTCCCGAGGCGGTCTCCATCTGATGCATCATCATCACGATGAGCCTACAACGCGTCATTGCATATTAAGCACAGCACATCATCGCTTTGGAATATAAACAAGCATGATCTGCAAAACGTTTCCTTGTTAAGAAGAAGCGTAGAATCGTAGATGAGTAAACATACTCAATCCTGCCCTACGAAGTAATGCCTCGATTGGTGGTTCCGTAGGGTCTTGCATGAGGAGAGAAAAGTAAGGAGTGGTTTAGTCAGTATACCATACCAGGGACTCTGACACTATTTGGAAGTACGGGCTTCCATTTGTCTATAAAAGATTCCCTCCTGTCGTCTTTAACAAAAAAAAAAAAAAAAAAAAAAAAAAAAAAAAACACTACCGAAAAATGTTGAACTTTCTTTATGCGTATGTAAAGTGTTGTAAATATTTTTGCAAATAAGTGTGTGTGTGACACATATGCAACTTTTTGTTTACTTTTTTTTCATTATTTTTTCCTTTTCATTCATTTTATGTTGTTATGAGTAAAACATAACTTTTTAAAAAATAGTTTTTCGTTTTTTTTTTTCTTTGTCTGTTGTCCTGTGTCATAAGCCTTTTTTATCAAGCAAACGAAGCATAAGCTTATAAAATCCCTCAACCGGAAGCTGTAGACCATGGAAAACACATATGTGATGAATTTCATACATAAACATGCACAAAAACATTGAAAGGTTTGAAGCTTTTAGTTAAATTTAAGGCAAAATCCTTAAAGAAAGGATTTGAATTTATTAAAAAAGGTCATTTGTCCATAGCAAAATTTAAAATTTAAAGCCTAAGCTCCTGTCATATCCTTTGAGCTGTTTTATTAAGTGTTTTTAAATTCTTATCTGAAGCATTATAAGAACGGAAACATTTTAAATATGTGTATAAAAGATCCTTTTGACGTGTCAAACGTGTCAAAGGCCTCAGAATTTAGCCTTTATGACCAGAAACTGAGTGTAAAAGTTTTTTTTTTCCAGAAATTAAACTCTTGTGACATTTAAAACGGTCAGAGGTAAAGTAAATAGAATATAATGTTATTGCACAATGGGACATGATGGCTAAATTTACCTTCTGAGCCTTATCTTAGGCTCATAGGCTTAATAGACAGCCTTATCTTTAATGATGAATAAAGTATATTTGTTTAAGATCTTTTAACATCTTTATCCAAGCCTACAGAGACAGTCGAGTCAATCGAGCCAATCGAACGAATTGAGCCAATTGGGACAATCGAGCGAATTGAACCAATTGAGTCAATTGGGCCAATTGAATCAATCGAGCCAATTGAATCAATCGAGCCAATTGGACCAATTGATCTAATTAAGCCAAATGAACCAATCGAGCCAATGGGGCCAATTGGGCCAATTGAGCCAATGGGTCAATTGAGCCAGTTGAGCCAATCGAGTCAACCGAGCTATTTGAGCCACTAGTTGCATCGTTTTTAAGTTCTCCTTTATATCTTAAAAAATTTCAGTAGAGTTGTGAAGTGACATTAAGGCTGTAAGAAATACACTGCAAAAGAATTCTAAATAGCATTAATTGTTCGCATCAACATTCTTTTCAATGAATTCACTAAAGTACATAATTCTCAAGCTTTGCTCCTTTGTTTACCTCTAATGAAATCATTATTAATTTTGTGCATTTTTAAAAAATTTTATCCATTAAATATGTTGAAATGAGCCAATATTTTTTCACATTTTTAAAATTTTCTCCAATCCAGGCATTTCTGTTGTCCTAACAACTGCAATTTTTGCCTGTCGCACACACACACACAAATTTGTGCCTGTGCCTGTGTGCTATTTAATCTCTTCTTTTGCATGAATTTGCAAATTAATAATTTATTTTGTCTGGCCCATGCAGAAAGTAGCAAGCAGCAGGGAGGCGCACTTCAGGGCCATATTTATTTTGCTGAAATAATTTTTTTTTTCGTTTATATTTTATTTTGTTTAGTTCTGGGCTCTTTTGCTAACCTATCAAGCGTATTTGTATAGTTATTGTGTATGTGTTTGTGTGTCCATTTGAATAAAAAAAGGCATGCTTTTCTATGCCCCTGTGTGTATCTGTGTTGGTTATGAATTTATGCTGGCTCATATTGTATAACATGGAATATGGCAAAAACTGGTCTGCAAAATAAATAGAGGCAAAAAAAAAAAAACAAAAATTATCTCAACAACCAACAACAAACTGCCAACAAGGGATTTATAAGCGCTTGAAATTTGCCTACAAAATCGATAAGTTTTTTCTTGGCTAAGACAAAAAAAAAAAAACAACAAAAAACAAAAAAACAGCTTGTAATGTTAAAGCTAGCTGTTATAGCTAGAATACATAAAATACAGAGACAAAATTTGCATGGGTCCTAAGCTTTAATACTGCTATTTTAATCAGCAAAATTTTAGGGCTTAACTGCTTTGAGAGCTTGTAGCTAGCTAATAATTATAATTAAGCTGTGTGTTTGTGTGTGTAATTATTAATGCGTCAAGTTTTAATCTTGTTAGCTGTTAATTGAATATTAATTCATCTGTTATTTTATCGCTTTTTGTCAACTTAAAGTTTTCTTGCAACCATTTAATTAAGAGGTACAACGTGACGTATTAGTAACATTAATTATTAAGGGGCTACGACTAGAAGTTGGATTGAAAAAGATTTAATAAATTTTATTAAATTTTACGAAAATTTACAAATTTCCAAAAATTTCCATTTTGCTTAAAGCACTTTAAATATATTTTGGAGTATTTTTCTGCAAGTAATCACTTGCCCTCTTGTTGATACACCCTATATATGTATTTCGATCCATTGGATATGAAATTCTCAAAAAGTCTTATATCAGATGTTTCAATCTCCATAACTAATAACCAAAACAGGCAGGCCATACGTTTGTGTTGTAATTTTTCTTTGGAAACCATGAAAATTTATACAAAAGATGAAAAATGTTCATAACTTTATATAGCTGGGTTTAACACTTATTTAATAGTTAAAAAAGGCTGCAGTGGATATGTTATGGTAGATTTTGACTTGAAAAAGTCTTTTTATCCTAGTTCTTACTCTTATTTCTATTCTTTTTTCGTGTTCTTTTAAGGGCCATGATGGTTTTCAAGGCCGAAAAAAGCTGAATTTGCGATTTTTTCTCAGTTCTTAGTGAATATAATTTTTTTACACATTAAAGAGCTATCTTTGGAGAAAATGTATGAAATCTTATATCAAACAATATTACTTTACCGCCACAATGGATATTGTACATCAGAGGGGCTTCAACAAAAAAAAAAAAAAAACAGGTGCGTAAGCCTGACCTCACATCGAATGATCTATTCGAGAGCCATATCATAGAATATTCCTAAGATGTTGTAAAAAATAAAAAAAAAAAAAAAAAATTTATATAAAAAATCGAATAAAAACCATTCTGGCCCCTTAACTTGTGCTCATCTTTATTCTTACTCTTATATGCTTCCTACTCCTTGTACATTTTATTTCAATTCATGTCCAAATTCCTGAACTTAGCCTTGTTCGAATACCTTTTCGTAATCTTTGTCCCATTCATGTCTCAATCTTTGTTCTAAATCATGTCCTGAGGATTTCCCAATGCTTGTTCTAATTCTTGTCCGAATCTTTTCCCCAATCCTTATCCTAATCCATTCCCCAATCTTTATCTGAATCCTTGTCCTTATCCTTTCCCAAATTCATGTTCAAATTTTTGTCCAACTCTTTGTTCTACTCCATATCTTATTCATGGTTCTATCTCTATCCAAATCCTGTTCCTCATCCATTTTCTAATACCGCATGTAATCCTTGTCAAAAGCCTTTATCCAAAAGCTTTTCCTAATAATTCTTATATACTTTTTGTTTTGTTTTGATTTGTTTGTTTTTATTTTTTTTTTTTTTTGTTCGTTTTTGTTTTTGTTTTTGTTTTTGTTTTTGTTTTTGTTTTTGTTTTTGTTTTGTTTTTGTTTTTGTTTTTGTTTTTGTTTTTGTTTTTGTTTTTGTTTTTGTTTTTGTTTTTGTTTTTGTTTTTGTTTTTGTTTTTGTTTTTGTTTTGGTTTTTGTTTTTGTTTTTGTTTTATTTTGTTTTTATTCTGCTTTATTTTACTTTGAAAGTTGAAAATATTGAACAAACTATTTTTTGGGTAAGAAATTGTTTTTTGGGGGATTCTCGAAGTAGCTGATGATAAATCCGAGGTCATAAATGTCCCAAAAATCAGTATTTCCACTGAATCGGAGCACTCGGCGGTTGTTGAAGTCGCTAATTACGAATGTTGAATTCTGCAATGTTTGTAAGAGGATCTTAAATTCTTCACCCGTGTGCCAGAGAATAAATACTTTTTTTACACTCTCATTCATTTTTTTTCCAAAAACAAAAAAAAAAAATATATAAGACTGTTCAACACAAAAAAATTAACAAGGTTCCGACAGCGGATTCTGATAGAGGGGACAAAAAAACAATAAACGTGTATCGGCGTTTAGAAAGTTTACGTATGAGTCTTATTTTAGGAGGGATTTAAGTTTCCCTCTTTTTAACATTCTTATAGTGAATCGGAAAAGGAAATCATGTTATCCGTATATTTTGGGTACGAGATGTATTCCTAGGAGTTATGTAAAATACTACGAGGAATATTTTTGTTCAACATTTTAACCCCTTAATTTCTCCATTTATAGGTCTTTTTTGACCCTTTTTCGATAAAAGGCAAAAAAGACCCATAAAACATGGATACAACGGGTTAAAATGTTTGACAAAAAAATTTGTCATAATATTTTATTATAAGCCTCCGAATACACCAAAGCGAAAAATTCAACTTAAATGCCAGAAATAAGTCAAAACTTAAAATGTGTTTAAGGGTTAATTTCATACTTATTCAGAACTGATGCTAAAATGTCGCACAAAACTTGGTTTTAGGGGGTTAGTTTCTATGAAAAAAGTGTTTTACTCATTTAGCGCATCATAGTTAGCAATTGCAACGAACCGTATCAGATGAACTTTGGCTGATAAGATCCATTAGGTTCAGACAAAACACTATGTTTCAAAACATCAAAATCAAAACAAAAGTTCAAATTAATCCCTTTATTTTATTAGTGTTTTATTATACCAAAACGTGTTACCATATGTGTCATATACTTGTTACTGTATTAAATCCCCCTAAAATAAGACTCATACGTAAACTTTCAAAACGCCGATACACGTATATTGTGTTTTTGTCCCCTCTACCAGAATACATTGTTGGAATCTTGTTATTTTGGGAAAAAATTGATTTTGTTGTTTAGTGTAATTGAATAATTTGAATATAGTTTGAATTGAAAAAGTTTGAACATGATACTGCTTGTGAGAGAAACCAATGTTTTGAAAAATATTGCATTCGAATCACAACAATCGGAGAGAGCACCCTCGAAAATATAGAATATATGTCTATTAAGTTTTTCCCAAGGCTTAACATATCAAATACATTGAAGAAAAAAGTTGAAAATCTATGCCACTTTTGGCTGAAACAGCTCAAGCCCCATCCCCATGAAGTCGTTATTTTTTTTTTTGTATTTTTGTCTTCAAAAAATGAAAATGAAAAGTCAAAAAATGAAAATATGTATAATCATTAAAAAAAAAACTTCAAGAAACATTGGTTTAATTCCATTTTCTTGACGAATATAAAATTTGATTTAATCATAAGCCAGAAAATATTAAAAATTGTACCTGGTCCAATAGGATTATAACTGCTTGTGCTGCAAAATCAAACGTGACTATTCTTTGGAACTCAATCAAAGAGATAACGAATAAACTCATGCTCATATCAAACAAAGTTACAAAGGATTTCATTCATAAAGAGACAAATCTCCTTGACCTAGGAACATTTTTCGTATACACCATAAAGTATGAGGAATATTTTTTTTGGATGTAAGCTAAAATTTAAATATTCTAGCTTAAATTCTTTACCAAAGCTGTCCGAAAGAAGAACTTCAATAAGTTCTAGTATTCAATATAAATTTCAGTTTTAAAATTTCTGCTTAAAATTTTAACTTTTTAATTGTTTTGCAGTATTTCATGATCTAGCTCATCGGGGCGTATGCGTAACATTTAATTTAATTCAAATTCAAATGCATAGCTTTGCTTAGTTATTCTATAGCTGCCAATTGTGTTTTGTGGAAAACTTTCTCTCTCAACTAAACTCAATTAGAACGAAAGTTTGACTGCAACAAAAACAACAACAATAACAAGAACAGCAAGTAAAACAACAACAGTATTTTGAGTTATTAATTAACAATGTTATACAAAAAACTTATTTGCTAGCTAAAAATGTACAAAATATGTAGCTGGAAATTTTTTGGCAGTTTTACTCTTGAAAAAACTTTCGCTATTAAAGCATAACTTTCAGTTATAACACAACCACTACCTTCATCTCTACTCACTGATTTAGATGAAAATTTTCATTACCATTCTACAAAATTGCGTCGAGTGCACTTTTCCCACTTTTCCGCAATAGAGCAAATTATACCGAAAATTGCAAGAAGAAAATAAAGAAAAAAAAAAAAACAGAAACAACATTGCATAAAAAGGGAGTTATAAAAATGTTGATAGAGGGCGTGCCATGGTGTTGCACTTAAGCTGCTCACAGAGCACGCAACACGTTTGGCGATAACATTTAAATAATTTTATGTTGTTACGTAGAGGGTACATTCAGCATAAGATTTCCGTCCGGCATATTTTCAATGCTGTTTCCGTTTATGCAGCATACAGTGCAGCGCACAAACACAAACACACACACACACACACACACACATGCAGACGGACACATAAAAAAGCAATACTTAAAATGGTTGTAACATGGAACGTGAAAAACCAGAGTTGCCTAAAGAGAGAGAGAGAATGTAAAAGAAGGCGAACTTCAATGTGAAAAACTTTGCAGTAAAATGCGTAGCATAAAAGCGGGTGGTACAGGGCAAATAAACGGTGAACAGTTTTCGGTAAAATGCATTTAAATGCCGAGTCATTCGTATTAGTAGTAAAACGGGTGCACGTTTATTTTTTGTGTGTGTATGTGTGTGTATGAACTCAAGCGAGCCAGCGCGCGTTTTTAACTGAAGTAAGTTTTAGTTGTGTTTTTAAGTGTAAGTGTGTTTGTATGTGTTCTGTTTTTTAACTGCTGCTGCCAAAGTTCACGTTTGTGCGCGGCAAAAAGCGAGCAGGGGACAACAACGTTTTAATTACTTTGGTATGCATTTGCTGCTTGTTATTGTTGTTGTTGCTGTTGCTCTTAAAAAAAAAGTTATAGTTAAAGCAGCAAATGTTTGCGTTGTGTCCGTGTTGTACTGTGCTTGTTTTTGCTGTCTTAGTTTTATTAGCTAATCGCACTTTAGTTAATTGCCGAACAAATTAAGGCTGCTTGCCTCCTTTACAAATTAAGATGAATCAATTAGGAACGCTTTGTTTTTCTTGTTCTTTATCCAAAGTCATGTATTTAAATCTCCATTTTTAATCCATCTATTGAAATGTGTATTCTAATAGAATTAAACGAAATTTACGTACACCAGGACGTATGAGTAATTTTTATTTAGTTGTTATTCTGTGTTAAGGGTTCTGCCTAGAAACTGATATGAAACATGGATTGATCTGGTTGAACTTGTTGCTCTCTTCTAATGTCAAATTGAATTAATCAACATAACATAAAAAATTTATAAAAATATACAAAATGTAAAAAAAACTCTCATGTAATCACTGCATAAAATATTCACAAAGTAATGAAATAAAAGTAAAAAAATATGAATTGTACTGACACTTTTCGATCTACCGAACGCAAGTTCCGTTTTAAATTTACTGGAGCTACGTATGAGTTGGTATGTTTATATGTAAGTATAGCTCAGCACTGCTTTCGAGTTTTAACTTGAAAGATTTGTAGGATAATTTGGAGACTTGAGGATTTAAGAGGAAAAAAAAATATAAGAAATCTATTCCAAACATCCACAAAAAAATGGACAGACCCCTTAATGATTGTAAAATTTTGCATTGTTATTAAAGCTATTATTTCTAAACTTAAAGCTATGTAATCAATTTTGTGAAAAACACAGGGTACACAAAAAGTACAGGGTGAGCCAATTAAGACTTAACAATGTAAAATACGTATAACTCTTGTAATAATATTTTGTTTTTATTTATTTTTTTTTATATATTAAATACATTTTATGGAAATTTAGGGGGAATATGTATGGAATATGACGTCAGACAAATGTCCACTATTTTGCTCTTTTAAACAAGTTTTCCATGACACGATGTTATGTTTCTGATTGCAGGCTCAGTATTTCGTCTCGAATATTCTGCTGTAGCTGTCTAAGTTTTTGTAGCTGTAGCTGTCTAATTGTCTCTAGCTTATTGACATACACTTTGTCTTTTAAATATCCCCATGAAAAAAAGTCGGGCGCAGTTAAATCTGGCGAACGAGGTGGCCAAGGGAAATCAGATTTTTTTTAAATCAAACGTTCGCCAAAAATTTCTCGCAACAAATCCATAATTTGGCTTGCAGTGTGCGCAGTCACACCATCATGTTGGAACCACAAAATAGGATGCTGCTCCACCATTGGCCGCAAAATGTTGCCCATCATTGTTCTGTAAAAAGCCCCGGAAATCGTTTCTGGCGTTCCATCCTAATTCTTGAAAAAATATGGACCGGTAACTTTATCGGCCATAACACCACACCAAACAGTGCATCTGGATGGATGTAACTGATGCTGGTGTGTTGCCCTTGGATTTTCAGAGCCCCACAATCTACAGTTTTGCTTAATGACATAACCGTTTAAATGGAAATGCGCTTCATCCGACATCAAAAGATTATTTAAAAGATCATTTTGTGTTGCTTATTCTGTAAAACGAATCGACTGTAATGCAGTCATCGTTGGCGGTCCTACGGACGCAGATCTTGCACAATTTTAATTTTGTATGGATGCATCTTAAGATTTAACTTTAAAATTTTCCGCAATGTTGTTCGGGAAATGCCCAACTGGCTGGAACGACGACGAGTTGAGACAGATGGATCATTTGCAACACTTTGCCGCACAATTTCCACATTGCCTTCAGTACGAATATATCGATGGCGACCTCTTCCAGGACAGTCAACAACTGAACCCCGTTCCTCAAAACGTCTCATCAAATTCCTTATCATCAAGGCTGTTGGAGCTAATCTTGAATTAAAATGTTGACGATACTTTCGCTGCGTCATAACTATTGATCTTTGACAGGAATAAAAAAACTCGATAATTTTAACACGCTGTTGTGTACTGTATGTATCCATTATAAATTTCCAAGATGTCGATTATAACCTGCAAAGAAAAAAAAAACAGAATTATATTAGACAACAAAAAATTTATTCGGGTTTAACATTGGTAGGTCTTATTTGGCCCACCCTGTATTATATATGGAAAGAAGAAGAAAACATTTTTTCTAACCAATTTTTTTCTTCGTGGCGACGGACTTCTTAAGAGCCGTAAGTGACTTACTAAACTGTCGAAGGCTTTGTAAACTCCTTTTAAGAAATCAAAAAAAAAAAGTCAACAATAATTCTAGTCTTTAGGCTAACGAGAGGGTAATCATAATTTTTTTTTTATCGTTTATTCAAAACTTTCTTTAAAAAATTTTATATTTTTGAAAAAAAAATGTACAAAATAATAAAAAAAAATAAAATAAAAGTTCTATGGAGTCGAATATTTCAATAAAGATAACATAAGTTGACTACACTGTGTGTAATTTTTTAAGTCATGGCAAAATAACCATATACGGACACCACTACGTGATAAAAGACTAAAAAGAAAAAGACCCGTGTCTCCCAATTTTTCCCAAAGTCATGCACTTTTTTGTATATGGGCCGCCAAAGATTTGGGGCCTCTGTATCATTTTATCGCAAAAAAGTGATCATTTTCTCGGGCTCATATCTTGCAAACCGTTCAGAATTTCGATTTACTCTCTGAGGCAAAGTTGTAGCTCTTGTCATAAAGAACAAAAATTGCGAACATATAAAATCAAAAAACTTCACCTTCCAGATCAAAATCGCAAAAAACTTAAAAAAATTCGATTTTTTTTTTACCTTTTTTCCCGTGTTCAGGTCCATAGGTAGCAAACCGTTCAAAATTCAAGGAAACAATCAACTACGAAAATTTACCTAAGAGCTCAATAAACAAATTTCTAGAACATATAAACTTCCTGGGAATTATGCTTAACACCGTTTTTTAATTTCATTTGTTTTTTATTTACTTAAACATTGAGATACTATGCTACCTAAACAGTGTTAAGAATCATCTCTAGGAAGTTTATATGTTCTAGAAATTTGTTTATTGAGATCTTAGGTAAATTTTTGTAGTTGATTGTTTCCTTGAATTTTGAACGGTTTGCTATCTATGGACCTGAACACGGGAAAAAAGGTAAAAAAAAATCGAATTTTTTTAAGTTTTTTGCGATTTTGATCTGGAAGGTGAAGTTTTTTTTTGATTTTATATGTTCGCAATTTTTGTACTTAATGACAAGAGCTACAACTTTGCCTCAGAGAGTAAATCGAAATTCTGTACGGTTTGCAAGATATGAGCCCGAGAAAATGATCACTTTTTGCGAAAATGATACCGAGGCCCCAAATCTTTGGCGGCCCATGAAAAAAAAGTGCATGACTTTGGGAAAAATTGGGAGACACGGGTCTTTTTTTTTTAGTCTTTTATCACGTAGTGGTGTCCGTATATGGTTATTTTTTTTCGTGTTGCACTGTGCTATTCAACTTCCTGATGATATTTCGATTTTTTTTTTGCCATCATGCGACCTCACATCATAGAGCTGCCACCGAACTGCTACCGAACTTCAATGTGGGCTTAGGTCGCGTTTATAGTTCGCACTGAAGCTGAAGATGACAAACGTTGCTGAAAAACGCTTTATGTATAATCTTATGGAAAAAGCTCAAAGTGCTTATAGAGCTGGCTGGTTTTGAGCTTGAAGCTATTCGCAAGATGATTTTCAGCCGCTTTGTCTTCTTTTTCGCTCGTTTACACAGTTTTGATTTTTTTCTTTAATTTTATTTATGTCTTGTCGCGATAATTTTAATAGATGGTCTTCGATACTTTAGCTGCTGAAAAGCACTTCATGTAAAATCTTATGGAAAAAGCTTTAACAGTGTACAGTGCAGTTTTATTTTAAGCTTGAAGCTAATTGCAAGATGTTTTCCAGCGGCTTTATCTTCCATTTCGATTCTTTATATTGGTTTTACACAGAGAACGCAAATAAACAAAAACGAATCGTTCTATTTTGTTACGTTCGGATCTTTCAAGCGAACGAACCAAAAACGATTCAAACAACAAAAGAACGATTGGGCGTCTGTTTTGTTTTTCGGTTTCTGTCACTAGCGAAACCATTAAAAAAACAAAACGATTGAGCGGCGAAGAGACACAAACGAAACCGAAACAACGATTCGTTAAACGATCGTCGGATAACAACAAAAAAATATGCTTTATTAAGAGTTTTAAACATTATACAACAGTTTTAGGGGGTCGCTGATTTCGAATCTGAAGTCAGAATTTTAAAATTCAAGATGGCTGATAGGGCTGCCACCTAATTTTTTTTTTATTTTTACGAATTCGATGCTGGGGCGAACAATAGGTAAAATTGGGTCGCTGAATCCGAATCCATTGTCAGAATTTCAAAATTGTGAAATTTTTAACCCTATAGGGTTGCCACATAAAAATATGCTTTTTTTAAGAGTTTTAAACATTATCCAACAGTTTTAGGGGGTCGCTAATTTCGAATCTGGAGTCAGAATTTTAAAATTCAAGATGGCTGATAGGGTTGCCACCTAATTTTTTTTTATTTTTACGAATTCTATGCTGGGGCGAACACTAGGTAAATATGGGTCGCTGAATCCGAATCCATTGTCAGAATTTCAAAATTGTGAAATTTTTAACCCTTTAGGGTTGCCACGGATATCGTTTAGTTTATTTGCGTTCTCTGGTTTTACAAGTTGTTCTTGTTTTTTTTTTTCGGTGATACTTTTTATGATGAACTTTCAGCCGTTGTTGTATTAATGTTTTCAAGTTCCCTTAAACGAATTACTGAAAAAAATTACTATGGCAGAACCTTACAAAGCTTAAGTTTGAAGTTAAACGTCACTACGTTGGTCAGTATTCGTTTAGCAACTATCAAGAGTGAAATTTTGCTTTATTGAATAGCTGCAGGGTTTTGCCATTTATTTTTGGTAGGCAAAAATTTTCAATTTTATTTCTTTTTGTGAATATCACCAGTTCGGTTTTATCGGGGTTGACCCCTAGGCCGTTTGGTACTGCCCACGAGACAGTTTCTTGTGCTAATTCTATCATGTTGCTAATGGTTGGGAGATGTTTCCCTCCCACCAGCAGGACGACGTCATCAGCGTATGCTGTCACTTTAAAGCCTTTTTCGCTGAGGGTACTCATCAGTTCGTTTACAACTAGGATCCAAAGCAAGGGAGATATGACTCCACCTTGAGGTGTTCCTCTTGAAGTTGTTTTCCTTATTTTACTGCTACCGATTTGTGTGTTGATGATTCTGCTTTTCAGCATTTCAACAATCCACTTGGTTATCTTTTCTTCCACTTGAAGATTTTTAAGAGCTGCCCTTATTGAGTCTGTGCTTACGTTGTTGAAAGCCCCTTCGATGTCAAGAAAGGCAGCTAGGGTGTAATCTTTGAAGTGGAGGTTTCTCTCAATTACCGAAACTACCTCATGTAGGGCTGTTTCCACCGACCTTCCTTTAAGATAGGCGTGTTGTTTGCTACACAGGTTTCGGTCATTGAGGAGCGATCTTATGTGTTGATCCAGAATTCTTTCTAATGTTTTCAGTAAGAAAGAAGAAAGACTAATGGGTCTATAATCTTTTGCGGTGGAGTGAGTAGCTTTCCCAGCTTATGGTATGAAGACTACTTTCACCTCTCTC